>CM040622.1:68067710-68536421 GCA_022817965.1 Solanum lycopersicoides | reverse complement strand
ATAAGCATCCTCCCCCACATGGAACAACATATCCCGAATGACATGCCACTCCCGAAACATCCAAAGATAAGAGACTTCCAAACTAGCCAGCACAATAAAACATACAAACACCAAATTCCACAGACGAGAAACACCATCCAACAATCACATAGTACCACAACAAATCGCAACACAAACAAGGAACTAACACACTCAACAATATCCATAAACTCTTAAACTACAAAACTACTGTAACAAAATCCAAGCCAACAAAGATCTTAATTACTCAAATACCCGACTCAGACTAACATCAGTACTTTAACTACATTACCACATGTAACCCAACGATCAAATTAGTACATGTAACAAAATTTGTACAGTGACAGCTGTTACAAGCTACCCTGACTATGTAGCAAATTCTTTCCACAAATGCTCCATTAAATAATTAATGATATGAACATGATAAATATGCAAAGTAACATCATATAAACACATCTTACAAGCATGCTCTAACTCAAAAACATAAACATGCAAGAGTTAATGAAATTCATTTCAACCACAGCTCCAAACATATCCAAGCAACAAATTCAAGAACTTCTATACTCATCTAACAAAACATACTCCCCACTAGAAGGAACTCACAATCGAACAAAAAAAAAGAACTTACCCACATCATCAATCACCCCCTCATTCTCATCCGCTTCTCAACTATTAGTACGGAGTGCCATAAAACGCCTTAGTTGGAGCATTCCCTTTGGAAACACTAGGAGCAACTTGCACCCCTCTCTACGCTAGAAGCAATCGATAGGACAATCCTACCCTATGTCTTCCTTACCAACCAAAGCCCGGTACCCAAATAGAACCACCATAGCGTTTCTTGCCACAAGTTGCACAAGTAGGTTTGGCATCCTGGAACTCTCAAACTCATCTTAACCCTTCCTAGGCTTTGAGACTTGAAGCACTTTTCTAACTAGGTGCTTTGATCCTATCAACACTCTTTCAAACTTCTAGCCATCTCCCTAAGTTTAAGATCCTCAAATAAGATGTGCATACACCAGAGTCTAGATAGGGTCAATCATCCATTAAAGCATACGGTACGACATTCTTCATTATCACCAAGTGTACGCCGTTAACCAAAAAGCGACTCATTTCATCTCTTGGATGGAACAAGAGAAGAGCATACCATAGACAATGTTGAAGAATTCAAAGAGTATCCTCAACACTAATGCCTTGCTTGAGATAATAAACTCCGCACCTTGACTCTCTCCTCTCTCGGGAAAGACTGCCAAAGGAAAAGCTCCCGTAAAATCTCCCACTCAAGGACCGACCTCGCTATTTCCTTCCATGGATAACCAAACTCTGTAGAAAACATCCCAACTGTGATGAAGCCCATCTCCACGCCCATTGCCTCTAATGTACAACCCCCACACTCACACTCAATACTTGTAACGGCAAACCGAAAGAACACTCTCCATTGGATCCTCATTACCCTTAGCCAGAGAAGAGCAATTAGAGATACTCATACCTCACAAAGTCGCTCAACTAAATCATACTGCTCTCACAACCCTAGAACATACTCAAAATTGTATTTGAGTAGTACGGCGAGCTAAAGCATCAAAGCTCATCTAATCTCTAGAGTAGTCAACTCCGTACGAACCACCGACCTCAATTAACCTCCACCCACAATTAGAACTACCGTGAGCACTAGACCTTTGACGGAAACGGTAACTTTCAACTTTGAGAGAATCTCCTCAATCACCCTCGCTCTTCTACATCTAGCGCCATCCTTCTAGATATTCATCTGCCTAAAACACAAGAAAACACATAAGAAGATAATAAACATTAACTTACCTCACGACTAGGAGTAGAAAAGAAAGGGAAACTCTAGTCTTAGCCGCCGCCAAGAGGTGTCCCCACCGATGATCAAGAATCTACTAGAGTGACTTGATGAGACTTTTTATCCTACGACCACTTTCACCAAACCCACTATGCCCTGATACAAAGCTGGTCACCATCCCAAACAATCATAACCTAAAGTTAGCTACAACTTGGATGGTAACCGTCTCGTCAACTCTTGAGATCTAACACAAGCCTCGGCATATCATTCATTGTGCATAAACATAGTAAAAGTAGTGCGAATTAAAACTTTCTTTAAAACAATATTAGAAAGTCTTAAACTCTTCAATAAGTAGAAATTAGGAAAAACACTAAGTTTCAATCTTATCCATTCTTTAACAACAAAATATTGGGACCGGCCATTCAAATACAAAATAAAACACATAGTCTAACAATACTTCAAGAAACAAAACATCTCCGATAAGGGACATACTCAAGTATTCTTGACGATCCTCCTCAATCCAATCTTCACTTCCAAACTCTCACCATAAGGATAGAAAAAAAAGCATAATTACGACACACAGTATGAAGGTAAATGGGGGGGCATATGCATAAAAATCATGAAAAGACTTATTGAGGAAATATGCATTCTTATCATTCTATAAATCATACTTTATCAAAAACACATTAGCAATTTAAGGAAACACATAAAGATAACAATACCAAAACATACCGAATTTTTAAGCATCAATCAGTGAGCTATATCAACTGTACAGTGAATTATTCATTTACAGTGAAGCATTCATCTCACTTAGTTCTTCCTAGCATGTATCCCTCACTTAAAGTCATCCAAGGATTACACTTAAGTCACACAAAGAACCGCCATACACCCTTCTAGATGCCCTACAACGACCCTAAAGAATTACAACAAAACATAACTAACTACTTTTAAGTCGAAACATCATGTGAGAGTCCTAACCAACATGAAATCCTAATCTCCCCATGAGTAAGAATTGAAGGACGCACCATAACAATCCCTTACACCACAACACGCAAGTATCTATGACTCTATAGGTAGAAATCTTTCTCACTAAGATCACCAACCATAGTATCAACATTCTCTACCAAAGGCTATCAAAAGACTACTAAGTAAATCAAGAAATAACGTCCATATTGAAACCCTCAGATTAACTAAGATATCCTTAAACTACCTAAGGCTTATATATGTCAACAAGATAACCAACTTCCCTAACTAAAATCATCCTCAAATTCCCAAGATAAGACATAAGAGATCATCCTTCC
Source organism: Solanum lycopersicoides (assembly GCA_022817965.1). Lineage (NCBI taxonomy): Eukaryota > Viridiplantae > Streptophyta > Magnoliopsida > Solanales > Solanaceae > Solanum > Solanum lycopersicoides. The sequence goes on along the minus strand of CM040622.1, from coordinate 68,533,304 downwards.
ATGCCCTCGCTCACACTTTATAGCTTAAGGAATGCTAGCCTCTTAATTAGGTACTCAATTCATTACCATAGTTACTAACATGGTCATTACTAGTAGTTCATTAAGACTCATACTCACATAAGACACTCACAATACATCAAGCATAAGACCTCACATAATGGTCTTGACAAGACCAGGAAATCACATAACCTGTCAAAGCCTATTGCAATTCTAGTACTCCCTCCACCCTAAACCGCACTAAACTTACTAATGCTAATATTATCCACATGATGAAATAGCCCAAATAACACAGACCATAACCCGTAGCAAGAATGAATTCGATTCAATCCTAACTGATAGGTGTTGTATGCCAATGTAGAACTGACATATCCAATTAGCACAATGGAAGGATTATGAAGGGCTCTTGTATTCTAGTTCTAGAACTTAACTAGAACCTATTCCTTGCCATACTTCACTCGGTCGCTACCGTTTCTCATAAGTATTATACATTAAGGTCACAATTATAAAAGGTTCCCATATCAGTTCAACCCTACATTACCTACCCAGAAGGTCACTACGGCACCTCACTATGCATAAAGTCATTGATGACTTCCTAAGTAGATATCCTCACCAATAACCTTATGTCCATCATTCTCACTTTCAAGGAGACCATTACGGCTACACTTCAATCAATAACTTAACCCTAAGTCAAGTATGCACATAAGAGCTCTCATAACATCAATTTAAGTCAATGCATCATTACCATTCAAGAAAGCAAGTATAACACCTAATCAAAACTCCAGATCCATACATAGAAATCAAGCACAGAACAAGTTAACCAAAACAAACACCAACATATTCACTTTAACACATAAACAATCATTACTAGAAACACCTCTAAACAACCAAACATATTTAAGTATCCAATATTACATCATCTATAATATACCCACATAGACTCATAAAGTCAAGTAGAATAACTCAAGACTTAACCTAACACTACTCTCATAATGTCAAGTCAAAGTCTAACATGATCACTTAAGCAACATAACTAGAAGAATACATACTGACTATATAACTTCACATGTAGATAGTAATGTCATGCTCACATAATCTAACTACACTAATACCACATAACCAAGTAGTTAATTAAGCCATGCAAAATTGCATAAAGTAACGCCAAAGACCACAAATCAATTGCAAGTAAACACATAAACACCCCACATAATGGCATCACCAGCAGCAATAGATTCGAAGGATAATTAATATAAAATTAAAGAAATGGTGGCACATACCTGCATCCTCATCAACACTCAAATCCACATGCCAAATCAACCAAATCAACATACAAGCCCTACCCATGCCATGAACAAGATTCAAACAAAAACATAAAGGACTCAATGAATCACATCAAATTCACATATAGTTTTAACAATCTAAGATCACATTACATATCGAATTGTAATACATAGATCATTCATAAAGCCCAAGTAAAGAACTACACAACAATTCATCAACTAATATCAAAACCAACAAGTAATCAAAAGGGTATCAATACATGGTTCATAGTAATTTATGTTAAAAATCATCAATACAAATGCAATTAGATCATAATCAATGTCTGTAGAAATATTATGCAAGAACCCATGGAAATCCCGAAATGGACAATTCACTTTAGAAAACTTTAGAAAACCATCTTGAAATGGCTCCTTATGAATAAGTTCAAGGATCAAAAAGCCATACACAAGGATGATAATTCTTCACTTTGTGAAGAATTTTGACACAAAAACCCTCACCAAGCTGCCTTCTTCAATAGGGTCTCAAATGAGTTTGGAATTTTTCGTAAGTTTTTTGGGTCTTTCTTGGAAGAATGGTATCTAGTTGTTAACACTTATATAGTAAATCTAAATTACCCCCCCAATAAGACCCTCAAATAACCATTCCAACACTAATTTAAAGGTGGGTGAATTTACAATTCACCCTTCAATGGCAGCGACTCTGCGCGAGAAAGTGCTTGCCGACGCCCTCCCCTTGAACGGCGCGTCACGAACGTGCTTCGCAAGCCCTCCGTTGGTGGCTACATTTGTCTTCCAAGGTCCAATTCTTCAACCCTTGACTAAGGCCCCCAGTGACGGAACCCTGTGACGGGCTCACAGCACACTGCCGTTTACTGCCCCGCCAAAGCTGCCTAGACAGCCTGCACATATTTTGGTCCTTCCAAACCCTTGATGGCCATGGGATATCCCCCGGACGTCTCTACACAATACACGTCTAATAAGTTAACTCTCACAATAAATTAAACAAACGAACACGTAAACTTCAACGAAACTCGCCCTACAGTTAACAAAGGATCACACTACAAGGCAACTCTCGATCCCAACGCCTTGGAAACGATGGTTGACATCAACCCTCCAAACGTTCACCCCGAAACTTTAAACACTGACTACACAATGCACTATATCTAAAACTACCTCATAATACCTAAACCACCAACGAACACACCAAAAACTAGTAATAACCTAATCTCTTAACATCCATGAGTGACGAAAATCAGCAAATGTCTACTAGTCATCCCTTGACTTTGCTTCCCAAAACCAAAACCTCACCTAAGATTTACTTACTGCCATATTCATATTGTTAGGCATTTGGAACATTTATAACACCCCCAAGACCACATATTAGGCCTCTAGAGACCCACCGAAGCTATCTCTCGAGGTTGACTTTACCAGAATATGGTGTTAAAATTTATGTAAAACACTTTCATATCAAGGTTTAAATATCACGATGATCCCGTATCAAGACGAAAATCTTAAGATAACTTACCAGTAATTTCGGATCTCCTCCAGAAACCTACTGAATCGGATCCATAGCAACTACAATGGGCTGATCATTATCAAAAATGGTTATCTTAACTCACACTATGATGACACCTTACTGGAACCTGATATCTGCAGCGGCAAACTTGCGACTGTCCCGCGAATTCACAAGAGTTCCATTGATAACTACCAATTTATAAATCCGTAGGCTAATATTATACGTTGATTTTCATCAGAGAGGAGATCAATTATTTCATAAGAATAGAATACAATATCTAAACTTCTCTTCTAATCTAACAATATACTTTGCTTTCTTTTTATTAGTGGCTGGACCAGCTTGGCTCCGATGTCCCATTTTCCCTCACAGCCCCAAGACCGTTCAGTGGTTAGTTCCTGGTTCACTATACCAACTCAGCACGATCAAATCTTTATTTATAATGACGGGGTTTTTCTGATATCGTATTCTAGGCTTCTAATTCTTTTAGACAGCCTCTGTGGATGGCAAATAGGTTAATATAACTGAATCTTCACAAAAATTTCTAATTTTCCTTTCGCTGATAATTACTCATCCTTTTTTAGTTGATTTTAAGTTTCATGTCTGTACATAATTCTAAACGAGTATATTAAAAACTTATGAGTCACCCAATAGGTTAATTGCAGATGAGTTGAATTTTTCCTTTCAAACCCTATCTTTTTAATTTTATCATGACCCATTGTCAGCAAATGAGTTGGGAAAACCACTAATAATTTTTTCTTATCCCAAAGTCAGTCGTGATATGCAGTCTTTGTGAATCATAAACTTTGTTTATTAAAAAAATCTTTAACCACGCTAACACAATATATACACTTTGTTACAAGATACATTAATAAATTTCTAGAACTTCTATCTGAAAAGAATTGCCGGATTCACCTATAAAATTCGTAGCCAATACTATAAATTAAAGCTGGAGTAGCATCTTACATAGAATGTTGATTTCCCTAAGTTTGCCCCGCCAGATTCAGTTTTAACTATAGGATAACATAGTGGTTGCATTTACTACCTGCCCATATTCGGTGCAGGCGTAGTTGTCCCACCAATTTTTTATTGTTGCCACGAAATTCCAGCGTAATTAAAAGGAGCAGCTGTTTGATCGGAAATCTTTTATTTTATATGCCGTAATGCCATACCATTTCATGTAATTTATTATATATCTGATGTCTGCGAGTCCATCAATATATCCATTCCGCAAATCTCACCATCCCAGAATGTGAAGTATGGAATAATAACTTCATTTCTCTCTGCATACTGCATATCCGGAAAAGAATGTCTCTTATAATTAATTCTTTTTGATGATAAGTAGAACCTAATTTATTAAATTTCATTGTCATTATCTTTTGGATCTAAGGTATTTATAGCCCTATAACAGCTTTAATGTGTTCTCTCAATTATTCTATAAGTTACATCAGTAATTTCCAAGTTCTCTTGAAAGTTAGGTAATTATCTTTGGGAAGTAAGTTTAATTATAATATTGGGTCGAATTTCCCAACATCTTATTTTTACCTGCTTTAGAAGGAAAAGATGCGCTTATCCTTCCACATTAGATCTATATTCAGCCCTTATAGATTGATTAGACAACTACGTAAGTACAGTGATTTGTATAATATTTGTTGTAGATTTATTTGATTTCCTTAATTAGGAGGATCACTGTTGTGTCCATTAATGTCCATCTTAAAAGTTGAGGCTAGTTAATAAATTTTATTCGCGATGGTAAAATTAATTTCTTCGAATGGGCGGGAATTGTTAGATTCGAGTAGTGCGTACCTGTATATGGTAGTATACCATTTGTTACAAGCATGTTAAGGACTCCTTGCGTCATCTCAATTTTCCTCGGTATTCTATCTATATATTATCTTTTAAAAAAATTCATATATAGTTTATTCTTTTCATATCACTAAACCATTTGAGGCTAAAGCGTTATTCCCTGTCTGATAAAGAATATTTTGGGACAACATCTCTTTTTAAGGGAATTTTCTTGAGTAGCTCTATATAATCTAAATATCAATATCTGTTCAAACGGTTCATCAAATCTAAATCATTGCATAAGCATTTCAATCTTCGTACTTAGAAGTGGGATTAACGATTTCTTTTATATATACTCTACCTTTAATGGTTTCCTGAGAACATCTACCCTCTGTGAGTGAGGTGAGGGTGTTGTATTTATCTTTTCTATCTATCTTCCTTCTAAGGAAGTCATTTTCCTCTTAGTAATGGAAAAGGAGGTCTAGAAAATGTTTTTATGCTCTTACGTGTGTGTAGAGATGTGTATTTATATATTGGATCCTAGGCAAATTTTAAAATCTAGACCACTGAAATTGAATTACTTGATCAATATGATGGATTCTCTTCTTAATTGCTGCTCCGTTATGAGATCAAAATGCCCAATCATCTTTTGTTAATACATCATCCCATTTTACCTTGGTAGGACAAAAGGTGTTATTATTGTTATGATTGCTTTCAGAGCGATAACTCCTTTATTACTTATTCATTAGCCTTAGGAGCTGCAAGAGTAGTTTTCCATTAGTCATAATATCCTATATATTGATGACATATTTCCAATAGCTTACTATTCATATTTTTAGTTTTAACGTTGAAAGTTGATGTATCAAGTACATTTGATTCATTAATCATCTATGAAATAATTGAGATAGATTAATCAATTAACATAGTTACCGCCATTTGGCAAGGTTACTTATGTAGTCTGCATAATGAATCATCAAATTTAATAATTATGTCTCTTAAAAGAAGAATTATGGTACATCAAACCCTATCGATATAACGGTTGAACTGCTACCTGGACAAGTCCTATGGTGAAGAATCTATAATTCTTCTTATATCTATTAATAACATGGTTGCTAATAATCTAAGAGTTTCAATAATGTTATTAATAGCCAATGGTAGACTCAAGAAGATCCTAATATTAAATTCTTAATAAAATCAAAGTGTCATGTTTTAGAAACCTTCTTTAAAGTGTCTTTAAGGAATATTCCAAAATTGGTAGATCATTTTCCAATTTTTGCAATTTTATTAGAGGTTGATAGAGGATTTAATACTATTTAAAATATTTTGATGCGTAGGTGAATCATTATAATTCAAGGGCAGAATTTAGCGGGAGAAGAACACTAAGCCATGGCTAAATGTCTACTCTAAAGATTTACTACGGGAATAATAAAGTGTTGTTGTAGTAATGTTGTTACCTTTTTTACTAATTTTCTTTGATCTTATTCCTATAGCTTGGCGACTATATTCACCAAAATCCGGTCCGGCTCTACGACACCACACAAGTCAAGCTAATCAACGAAAAGTACGGGGCTTGCCTAACGTCTTAAATCGGGAATATCCGGTTACCCACGTCCAAGGCAATAAAACTAAGAACACAAGTGGAAGAAGAACAACAACTACAAAACTCCGAACTTACCACCCCCACCCAGCAACCTAAGTTCTCTCTGATTACGCCGTCCGCCCAATGAAACATCTTAGGACTTAGCCGCTCCTACTCATACCTTACCCAAGCCAACTTGGCCTGTACCCCAATGGAGGGGTGATCGAGGTTTCCGGACAAAATCCTAAGGAAATTGGGCCAGAAGTAACTGAAGTGAGCAAGAAACAATCAAATGCTTTAAAAAAATCTTCTTAAATGGACACGCCCCTATTAACATTAAAAAGAAATAAATAATAAGTCTTAAATAAGAAACTAAGAAAAAGACTATGCCCTAGAATATATGAGGACAGTGACTTTTCTTGAAAGAACTATCCAAGCTTCCCTTCGAACCTTCAAAAGCTTTCCAACAACCATACTAATAGAGTATAGAAAATATGGGCCGTTATAACAAAACAATGTACTAAGGTATGACATAGCCCAAAAAACATCAAAAAGGGATATTTTAGTAAAATAAGCTTTCATGCCAAATAAGATAACATTCATAATTTAGAAGCCAAAAACAACATAAGAAACATCATTTAATACTTAGATAAGATTGTTCCATAATTTTGAACCAAAGAATACACTTTTGAACAGTAAGTTAACCCAATTTTTACAGTAAACTCCTTACATTACAGTAACTATCTTTAGGGCATTCACAGAAAACTATGCTTTAGGACATTGCCAGTGAACTAAAAGACTCCAACCAATTGTGAACTTCCAAGTGTGACAATGAGCAAGTGAAACTCATTCCGTAAGGGATTTTCTAAGGTATCCTAGGACTCTCCAAGGTAAGGACATGAGAAAACATCTAAACACTTCCCTCAATACACACTTTAAAGCATCCTAAACTACCCCTTTCCGGCATACTCACCTCGGAGAACTAGTCACCCAACTCAATCCAACAACAGGACATACTTAGCTTCAAGACACACCCAAGTAAAACACCAAAGACGTCCCCCTTTCCGGAATTCCTACTTAGTGCAATGAGTATTGGTGTTCCCATACCACACACAAACCTAAAAGTAGTACAGCTCTTTAGAAGGTTTGCCACCCAAGTCTTCCCTTTCGAAAGGTCCCCTACTTAGTGCAATGAAATAGATAGCTCACGATACCACAGACCCTAATTAGCACGTTTCGTTAGAAGACTAGTTATTCAATTCACAGAGGTAACACATGCTTTTTAAAAATATACTTTAATTAGTTTTGGGGGGGTTAGCTAACCGACAAAGGACCATTGCAGATCTAGACATGAAATCCCGATTCAACCCCTATCGACTGAGAATCCTCACTTTCCTAGAGTGAATCATTACTGAATTCGTTTACCTGCCCCTCCCAAAACCTACACCTATGTGGTCACATAGTTTAAAGGATAGAAATATATACTAAGTAAACTCATTCTCTAACTAACGAGAGTACCTCATCTCAAAGAAGGTACATGTGGAAAACATATCAACTCCACGAAGCTGTAACCACCCCTTCTGACATATCCTCTCGGTGCTTAGCATAAACTCCCCCACGGATTCTCAACATTATAAACTATTGCCTAAGGAAGAATTGTTTAGTGAAACACCTCATCTCAACTTCCGGGGTATCCGTACTCAGTTATATATCTTTGATCCTTTGTAAACTATCGTGGGCCACATAGGCTGTTAGGATATTGGGCAGTGATAGCCCATATAGAAAGCTCGGGTAAAGAAGCGATGATTAGCATATGACGCTGTTACTGCTGAGGAAGAGTGTAGGGTACTATCGCTCATCCAGCGAACTCTACGAAGGATTTCCCAAATATCCACACTTCCGCGATGTATAGCATCTCAATGGTCTTTGTCGTTAGCTAACCCCCACAAAACTAATTAACAGTATAAAGTCTTTTAAAAGCATGTGACTTACGATGTGAATTGATATGAACTAAGTCTTCTAAAAGAACGTGTAATTAGGTTCTGTGTTATGTGCGCTACTATTCATTGCACTAAGTAGGACCTTTCGAAAGGAAACTTGTGCCAAACCTCTAAAAAGAGTTACTACTTTAGTACGGTCGGTCGATGGGGACACAACTAGCTCATTTGCACTAAGTAGGAAGTCCGAAAGGAAGTCCTTTGGTTTCATTGGGTGTTCTTCTAATGTCTTGTATTGGTGGTGACTAGTTCTCCGGGTGAGTAATGCGAAAGGGTAGCTTTAGGGACGCGCTTTAGTGTGTATTGAAGGAAGTGTGTAGATGTTTTCTTCATGTCTTACACTCTGAGAGTCTAGGAATTAACCTTAGGAAATCTACGAATGACGTTCACTTCCTCATGTCAACACCTTGGAATTCAAACAATTGTTGGAGTCTTTTAGTCACTGCAATGTCCTAAAAATAGTTGACCTGAGCCTAAGAGTAGTTCAAGTAATGTAAGGAGTTACTGTAAAATTGGGTACTTAGAAAGTGTATTCTTTGTCAAAATTATGGAAATCCTATCTAATGTAGTAAATGATGTTTCTTATGTTGTTGTTCTAAATTCGAATGAGGTTATAATATTGGCATGAAGGCTATTTACAAAACTATCCCTTTTGAATTTTTTGCATAGTCATACTTAGTACATTGTTTCTGTACTAACCCCATATTTTTCTAACTCTATTAAGTATAGGTTGTTTAAGCTTTGAAGTTCGAAGTGATTCTTGGATAGTTCGTCTCAGGAAAAGTATGTCTCATTATTCTAGCAATAGTCTATTTCTAGTTTCTATTGAAAGACTTATTATGTATTTCTTTTAAGTATTAGGGGAGTGTCCCTAAGATGTCTTTAAGCATTTGATTGTTCTTGCTCCCTTCAGTTACGCCCAAATTTCCTTAGGTTTTTCCCGAACTCGATCCAATCCCCGCCAATGTAATCAGAGCAAAGCAAGTTGGTGGTAAGGGTATGAGTAGGAGCGGACTAAGTCCTACGATGTTCTGGAGCGTGACGTGCGTCCGAAACTTAGGTTGGTCGGAATCCGGTGTAAGTGCGGAGTTTGTAAGGTGTTCTTTCCATGTGTCTTAGTGTTGCCTGAAGTGGGTACCGGATAATTTGCCGATTTAGACGTTAGCAAGCCCGTACTTTTCGTTGGATACCTTAGACTGTGTGTCGTAGAGCCGGACCCGATGGTGTTCCCGTCGCCAACCTTAGGAAGAAGATCAAAGAAATTAGTTAAAAAAAAGGTAACAACCAATTAGCGACACAAAGAATTTATTATTCCCGTAAATCTTTTAGAGTAGACATTTAGCCCTGATAGATGTTCTTCTCCCCGAAACTCCCTTGAATTATAATGAATTCACCTACGCTCAAAATATTTTAAATAGTAGTTAAAAATCGCTACCAACTCCTAAGGAAAATTGCAAAAATTGAAAAATGATCTACAAAATTGGAATAGTCCTAAAGAAACCACTTTAAAAAAAGGTTTATAAAAACATGACACTTTGATTTTATTAGAAATATGAAATATTAGGACTTCTGAGTCTACATTATTAATAAAAATATTGAAACTATTAGATTATAGCAAACCAATGGTTATTAATAAGTATAAGAAGAATTATGATTTCTTCACAGAGGACTTGTCCATGGTAGCAGTCAAACCGTTATATAGAATTGGTGTTAGATGTACCCAGATATTCTTTCTTTAAGAGGACAATAGATTATTAAAATTTTGATGATTCATGATCAGCAGTACTACAAAGTAGCCTTGCAAAGGCCCGGGATTAAACTTTTATTTTTTTTATTATTATCCCAAAAAATTTATTTTTCAATACAATATTAATCATCAAAATGTATTGAGTACATTCAACTTTAAAATGTTAAAACTAAAATATGAATAGAAAGCTCAATATAGAGAAATAGTCATAATTAGATAGAGGAATATTATAGACTAATGAAAACTACCGTTAGCTCCTAAGCTAAAATAATAAGTAATAAAGAGTTACTCATGCTCATGAAAGCAAATCATAAACCATAAATAACACCTTTGTCCTAAAGATGATAAAAAATGGGATCCTGTATTAACAAAAGTTGATTGGCATTTGGACCGCATACGGAAGCAGAGCAATTAAAGAAGAGAATCCACATTATTTGATCAAGTATTCAAAATTTCCAGATGGATCCATAGATTTAAAAATTTGCTTAGATCCCAATCTTATAATCGCAAATCTCTACAAGTAAAGAATGTCATTTTCTAGACCTTCTTCTGCCATTGACTGAGGAGGAAGATGACATATCCTTAGAGAAATAGACATAAAAAAAATTTAAAAAGGGTAGATTTCAGAACCATTCCAAAGGTTAGAATATGACTAGAAAAATCGAATTCCACTCCTAGTAAAGGAAATTGAAGATGCTTTAGGCATGATGTAGATTTGATTGAACCTTTTGAACCAGATATTGAATATTTTAGATCATAAACTTTGGACTACTCAAAGAAAATTCGCATTAAAAAAGAATTGGTAGTAACCAAAAATATTCTTTATCAGAAAGAATAACCTTTAGAAATAAATGCGTTAGTGATATGAAAAGAATAAAACTATAATCATAGAATTTTTAAATGTTTGAATTACAGGAAAATTAGATGACAAAAGGAGTCCATTAAACGATGCTTGTAAAGCAAATGGTATACTACCAAAAAGAATAAAGTAAGTTGAATCTACAATTCCCCCATTAGAGAAGTTAGATTTTACCAATAGAGAATAAAATTTATTACTGCCCTCACCTTTAAAATGACATACAGACACAAAAAGGGTCGATCCGACAAAATAAGATATAAATAAAACACATACTCAACAATATTTAATTATACAAATCGACTACTTTACGTAGTGTCTAATCAAATCCTACAAGGCTAATCAAATAATGACAATTTAAGGATAAGCCAATCTCTTTCCTATAACAGTAAAAATAAAGGATTTGAAAATTTCACCCAATATAAATTACCTGAACCCCAAAGATAAATTATCTAACTTTCAGAGAAATTGAAGATTACTGCATAACTTTAGGAATAATTAATGAAAAACTAAAATGTAAGGGCTATAAATACCTTATCCAAAGATAAATGACAATGAAAATTAATAAAGTAGGTTCTACTTACTTCCATCACAAAAAGAGATTATTATAAGAGACATCCTTTCGGATATGCAGTATGAAGGAAAATGAATTTCTATCCACATACTTCACATTCCTGGAAGTCGAAATTGCGGAATGGAATATTGATGGACTCCAGAACATCAAATATATAAAAATTACATTGAAGATGGGTATGGCCATTACGGCATATCAAAATAAAAAAAAATTAAATCCGATTAAACAAGCTGCTACTTTAATACCGCTGAGTTAGCTGGCACAATAAAAACAGTGTTCTGTGGGAAACTAGCCTCGACCGAAGATAATAGGGAAAGGGAGTAGTAGAATGCAAGCCACTAGCTATCCCTATAGAAACCACCCTGGAGGGGCCATAAACTTATAGAAAGATCGCAAATTCTCAGAAGATGCTCACTGCCAGCTTAAGTTATAGGATAGCTAAAGAATTAAGGTGAACCGCAATTCTTTCAAGCATAGAAGGTTAGAAAATATTTATCTAATCTACTCTTGTACACAAGTTAGATGATTTTAGTGGTATAAGATTGTTTTATATAAACCAGAAGTTATGATTCACAAAGACTGCAACTCACGACTATTCGAAAGAAAAATGTATTAGTGGTACCAACTCTGATTTGCTTAAAAGTTCATGATAAAATTAAAAGATAGTTTGAAAGGAAAATTCACTATAATCCAATTAACCATAGGTGACCTCATAAGTTTTTATAAAATACCGATTAGAATTATGTACAGACATGAAACTGAAAAATCAACTAAAAAAAGGATAGATTATCACGAAAGAAAGAAGGAAATTTGTCGAAGACTTCGAGTCTTTTAGAACCTATTTGTGCCCCATCAAAAGAGGCGTTAAAAGAATTAAAGAAGCCATAAGAAAACGATAAATCAGAAAAACCCCCTCATTATAAAAAAAAGAGTTGTTCGTGACTCTAGATTTAAACCAAACAACTGAACGGTCTTGGGGCTGGTGGAAAATGGGAACATCGAGCCAAAGACTGTCCAGCCACTCATAAAAAGGGAAAGACAAATTATATGTTAGAATTGAGAAGAAGGAAAGTTAAAGATAAGTTGATTCTATCCTAGAAAATAAATGAGGAACAACTCCTCCTCCGATGAAAAATCAACTAAATGATATGCTACATTTTAAAATGATAGTAAAGTCATGCCGACTCTTGGAATGCGGCAGTGCAATTTGCACCTGCAAGAATCAGTCCATAAATGTCATCACTAGTAGGTAGAAACAATTTTGCTAGAGTAGACCATACTTGAGGATCCCGATTTAAAAGAAAAAAATACGCTTAATAGCCATTAAGAGATTTAGTCCTTGATAAACAAACCGGATAACTAGGACTATTAAACCCTTGATATGAACAAGGTTTACCATAAATTTAAAAACAACCAATTGAATACTCGAACAATTAGCTTAGGGCTCTAGGGCCCTAATATGTGGTCTTGGTGTTATAAGTCTAAATTATGGCCTAAATATAGAATATCGGCAGTAGCAAAATATTAGAGCGTGTCTGGAAGCCAAACGTCAAGGGACGACCTAGAGACATGTTTGACGACTAAGTCACCAAAATGTCTAAAATGGGGTTATATATGTTTATCGGTGTTTCATGGTGTTTTAAGGTTCTTATAGAGTTAAACTAGTAGCATGTCATCAAGTCACGTGTTTTAAGAAGTCTTCTGTGACAGTTTGGAGGATTAAACAACCCAAGAAGTGCCAAGGCGTTCGAAAGAATCATCCTTAGTCGACCATGACGTCTAGGCGAAGTTTCGTGAAGTTTACGTGTTCGTTTTGTATGCTAATTTATCGCTGAAGATGATTAAACTTAAGACGATCGTATTTTGGGTAGAAACGTCCGGGGAAATTATCCCCATCGGACCATCAAAGGGTCCTTGAAGAAGGACCCACAATTAGTGTTGCAGGCTAGTCCTAGGCCAGCCTTGGCGACAGGAGCAGTCAACGGCCAGTAGTCGCTGTGACGCCCGTCACAGGGTTCCCGGCGATGGGGGGCTGTGCAAGGTTGGAAATTGGAACGTGGAAGACAATTGTAGCCCACGCAACGGAGGGCGCAACGCCCGGTTGTGGCCGTGACGCCCCGTCAAGGCAGGGCGCAAGCACTGTTCCGCGCGCAGAGTCCGCTTTGCCAATTAAGGGCTGGAATGAAATTCACACCACTTTATAAATTAAGGGTTGGATGTTATGTTGAGGGTCTTATGGGTTATTTAATTAACTATCATAAGTAGTTAACAACCTAGATCACGCATTCTTCCAAATGAAAACCCCAAAACACTTAGAAATATCCCAGAAACCGCCAGAGACCCTATTGAAAGAGCAGCTGGGAGGGGTTTCTTGTGTCAATCCTTCATCAACAGTGAAGAATTATGCATCCTGATGTATGGCTTTTGATCTTGAAACTTATCTTATCAAGGAAGCCCATTACCTCAAAGATTGTTTTCAAAGTTGTCTAAAGTGAATTGTCAATTTCGGGATGTCTACATGGGTTTCTGCCATAAATAATCTTTAAAAAACATCTGAATTGATGATCTAATTGGATATGGTATTGAGATGTTAACATAAATTACCTATGAACCCATGCTAAATGCGATGAAGCCCTAGTTTTGACTACTTGTCTGGCCGTTACGTGATATAATTGATGAATGTTGTGTTAGTTTCGTACTGGGCTTTAAATGATCATAATAAGTGTATACAACTTGATATGTAATGATCGATCTTAGATTGTTAAAACTAGATTGAATTGATGTAGATTCATTGAGTCTTATGGTTATTGCTTTGAATTATTGTTCATGGCCATGGGTAAGGGCCTTGTGATGTTGATTTGGTTGATTTGGCATTGAATTGAAGTGTGGATGAGGGAATGAAGGTATGCTGCCCCATTTTCTTTAATTTGATATTAATTATACTTCGATTCTATTGTGCTTGGTATGGTCCACTTATGGTGGCGGTGTTATGTGTTTTACTTGCAATTGATGTGGCCTTGTCGGCGTTACTTTATGCAATATTATGAGCATGGCCTTATTGGCAACTACTTGAAGTTATGTGGCTATTTGTGTAGTTTGATTATGTGAAGCATGACATTACCTATCTACATGTGAAGTTATATAGTCATGTATGTATTCTTCTAGTTATGTTGCCTTAAGTGATCATGTTAGACTTTGACTTGACATTATGAGAGTAGTGTTAGGTTAAGTCTTGGTTATTCCTACTTGACTTTATGAGTCTATGTGGAGTATATTAATGATGTTATGATGATATATAGGGTGACTTGAAGATGTTAGGTTGTTTTAGAGGTGTTTCTAGAATGACTTGTATTATGTGTTAAAAGTGAAGTATGTGATGTCTTGTCTTGGTTGACTTGTATCTCTTGCTTGATGTATATATGATTATGGATATGTGATGTCTTGATTTAGGGTGTTATAACTCTTAGTCTTGAATGTATGAATGATATGTGACTTTAAATGATGTTATGAGAGTCTCTTATGTGCAAACCTTGACTTAAGGGTAAGGTTAAGATTGATTGAAGTGTAAGCCGTAATGGTATCCTTCAAAGAAAAGGAATGATGGACTTAAGGTTAGTTGCCTGGAATGGCATCATATTAACACTTAGGAAAGTCATCATGAGCTTCTTATCGCCATTGTGAGGTAGCCCTAGTGGACCTTCCTTGGTAGTGTAAATGTAATTTGGTTATGAACTAGATATGGAACCCTTTTATGTAAACCTAATGTATGAAATACTCTATGAGAAAGAAGGCTTGCACCGAGTGAGTATGGCAAGGGAAGTTGTTCTAGTTAAGTATGAGACTAGAATACAAAGAAGCTCTTCATATTCCTTAACCATGTGCCTACATGGGATGTGTCCAAGTTCTACCATTGGCAAGTAGAACAACCTCATCGGAGTAGGATAGAACTCCGGATTCCATGTCTTGCTACCATGGTCTATGTCGGTTATTGCCTATTCTCATCATGTGGAATACCTATTAGCATTAGATAAGTTTATGAGGTTTAGGTGGTGGTATGGGACGCTATCTGGACATTGCACAATAGGCTTTGAAGGTGTTATGTGGAATTTCCTAGGTCTTGTCCAAGACCATTATGTGAGTGTCTTATGTGATGTATTATGTGAGTGTCTTATGTGATGTATGAGTCTTAATGAACTAATGAACTAATGACCTATGTTAGTAACTATGTAAATGAATGAGTACCTAATCTAAAGTGGCTTAAGCATTCCTTAGCTAAAGTGTGAGGAGGGCATGGAAGGATGATCTCTTCATGTCTTATCTTTGGAAGTCTTGAGGATGACTCTAGTTAGGGAAGTTGGTTAATCTTGTTGACATGATCTAAGCCTTAGGTAGTCTTAAGGACTATTTAGGTAATCTTGAAGAGGTCACTATGGACGTTATCTTCTTGATTTACTTAAGTAGGTCTTTTGATAGCCTTTGGGTAGAGAATGTCATATCACCTATGGTTGGTGATTTAGTGAGAATGATTCTACTATAAGGAGTCCATAGGATCACTTGAGTGTGTGTGTAAGGGATTGTATGGGCGGTTCCTTCACATTTACTTATGGGAGACTTAGGATTCATGATTGGTAGAGAAATCTCACAATGATGTTTATGATTGCTTTGTAAGTATGTATGTAACTCATTGTAGGTAATCTTAAGGGTCGTTTAGGCACATCTAGAGAGGGTGTATGGGCGGTCTCTCTTTGTGTGACTTAAGTGAATCTTAGGATGACTTTAAGTGAGGGAATTACATGCTAGAAGATTAAAGGAAGGACTTCACTGTAACAGTGAATAATTCACTGTACAGTGAATAACTCACTGTAAAGTGATGCTTAAATGGTATTTTGGTTAATTGTTATCTTATGTGTTTCTTAAATTGATTAATGATGTTATTATGATTAAAATATGATTTGTAAAATGAAAAGATGCATATTTCCAATAAAGTCCATTTTCATGATTTTTATGCATAATGCCATACTTAGTACATGTGGTTGTACTAATTCCATGCTTTATTTTCTATCTATAGTTCTTAATAGGTGAAGAGCTTTGGAAGTGAAGACTTGGATTAGAAGATCGTCAAGAAGAAGTTGAAGTATGTCCTCAATTGACTCGAGGGCATATGTCTTTTATGTTTTCTTTGAAGTATTGTAATAGACTATGTCTTTCTATTTTCGTATTGAAGTATGGGCCGTGTCCCAAGTATTCTTGTGTCTTAAGATGATGAGATTGAGACTTAGTGTTTTTCCTAATTTCTACTTATATGAAAGAGTTTAAAGACTTCTATATTGTTTTACGAAAAGTTTTAATTCCGCACTACTTTTCACTATGTATATGCAATGAATGATATGAAAGAGGCTTGTCTTAGAACTCCGAGAGTTCGACGACGCCGGTTACAATCCAAGATTGTACTCTAACTTCTAGGGTATGGTTTTGGGATGTGACAAGCTTGGTATCAGAGCATAGGTTGGTGAAAGTGGTCTTAGGAATCAAAAAGTCTCATCAAGTCACGTCTAGTAGAGTCTTGACCATCGATGTGAGTCGCGACACATCTATGGGCGAGAGGCTATAGGACGATAGAGTTTCCCTTCTTTTCTACTCCTATGTCGTGCGGTAGAGTAAATGTTATGATTATCCTTCTTATGTGTTTCCTTGTGTTTCTAGGAGATGAATACTAGAAGGATGGCCGCTAGAAGGTTGGAAGAGGAGAGGGTGAATGAGGAGATTCCTCCTCAAGTTGAGCAAGTTGAGCAAGTTCCTCAAGGTGCTCAAGTGCCTCCCCAAGGTGATCATGTTCCTAATGTGGGTGGAGGTAATGAGGTTCCGGTGGTTCATCCGGAGTTGACTACTCAAGAGATTAGAGAGGCTTTGATTGCTTTAGCTCAAGCCGTAACTACTCAAATCAATTTGAGTATGATGCCTAGGGTTGTGGAGAGCACTATGACTTCTAGGTTGAGAGACTTTGTGAGGATGAATCCTCCTATCTTTCTTGGCTCTAAGGTAAATGAGGATCCCCAAGAGTTTCTTGATTAAGTGTACAAGGTGTTGAGTGCTATGGGGGGTTACATCTAGAGAGAAGGCGGAATTGGCTTCATACCAATTGAGGGATGTTTCTCAAATTTGGTATACTCAATGGAAGGACAATAGGCCGGAGGATTCGGGTCCTATTGAGTGGGAAGAGTTTAAGGGAGCTTTTCTTGGCAAGTACTTTCCCCGAGAGAGGAGAGAAGTCAAGGTGGAGGAGTTTATTAATCTCAAGCAAGGCAATATGAGTGTTGAGGAGTACTCTTTGAAATTCTCAACATTGTCTAGGTATGCTCCTTCTCTTGTGTCCAATCCAAGAGATGAAATGAGTCGCTTTTGTACCGGAGTAGCCGACTTGGTGAATGAAGAATGTCGTACCGCTATGCTTCATGATGATATGACCCTATCTAGACTCATGGTGTATGCACAATCTATTGAGGAGTCTAAACTTAGGAGGATGGCTAGAAGTTTGAAAAGGAGTGTTGCTAGTGATCAAGAGCAACCTAGGTTCAAGAAAAGAGTTCAATCTCAAGAAGAGCCTAGGAGGGCTAAGATGAGGTTTGAGAAAGGAGGTAGTTCCAAGGATGGCAAACCTACTTGTGCCAATTGTGGCAAGAAACACTATGGTGAGTGTCTATTGGGTACCGGGAATTGCTTTGGTTGTGGTAAGGAAGGACATAAGGCTAGGGATTGTCCTACGATTGCTTCTAGAGGTAGAGAGGGTAAGCAAGTTGCTCCTAGTGTTCCAAAGGAAGATGCTCCAACTAAGAGGCGTTTCTATGCACTCCGTACTAGAGTTGACAAGCCGGATGAGAATGAGGGTGATGATGATGTTGGTAAGTTCTCTTTCTTTTGTTAAGATTTGAGTTCCTTCTAAGTGGGGGAGTATGGTTTGTAGATGAGATAGAAGTTCTTGAATTTGTTGCTTGTGCATGATGTTTAGGAGTTTGGTTGAAATTGAATTTCATTAACTTCTTGCATTGTGTGTTTTATTGAGTTATGAGCATGTTGTAAGATGTGTTTATATGATGTTACTTTGCATATTAGCATGTTCATATCATGAATTGCCAAATTGCATTTTTGAAAATTTGGCAAAATCACTGTAGCTTGTTAAACTGCTCACTGTAAAATTTTGGTTAAAATGACTATTTGATTCGTTGGTCTAAAATTGTGGTAATGTGGTTAGAACTGATGTATATGAGTAGGGTATTGAGTATAAAATGAGTTTTTGCTATTTGGATTGAAGCATGTGAGTTTTGTAGCTTAACGAGTTATAGAATTGTCTTCTAGTTTCTTGTTGTGTTGCGAATATCTTGACTATGTGAAGTTGATGTTTTCCTCTTGGATATGTGTTGTATGGTTTGGTTATGTGCTGCTAGTTGAGTCTCTTATCTTGGAAGTGTTCGGAGAGTGGCAAGTGTCATTCGAGGACGAATGTTGTCCAAGTGGGGGAGATTGTAATACCTCGAAAATAGCTTAGGTGCTCTAGAGCCTAATATGTTGGTCTTGGTGTTCTAATGTCCTAAATATGCCTAAAATATAGTATATAGGCAGTAGCTAAAATATTAGAGGTGTTGGAAGTCAAACGTCAAGGGACGACTAAGACGTTTGACGACTAAGTCACCAAAATGTCTAAAATGTGGTTATATGTGTTTATGTGTGTTTCATGGTGTTTTAAGGTTCTTAATAGAGTTAATATAGCATGTATAGGCAGTGGTTAAAGTTTCGTGAAGTTTGGAGGTCAAACGACCAAGAACGTCCAAGGCGTTCGAAAGATATGCCTTGAGTCGACCTTGTACGTCTAGGCGAGTTTCGTTGAGTTTTACGTGTTCGTTTTGGATGAATTTCATGTGAGAGGTGTTAAACTTATAGACGATCGTATTTGGGTTGGAAACGTCCGGGAAATTATCCCCAAGGACCATCAAAGGGTCCTTGAAAGGACCCAAAATCAGTGTGCAGGCTGTCCCAGGCAGCCTTGGCGACGGAGCAGTCAACGGCCAGTCGTGGCTGTGACGCCCCGTCACAGGGTTCCGTCGTGGGGGCTTAGCCAAGGGTGAAGATTGGAACCTTGGCAAGCCACTGTAGCCACCAACGGAGGGTTGCGACGCCCCGTTGTGGCCGTGATGCCCCGTCAAGGGCAGGCGTCGCAAGCACCTGTTCCTGCGCGCAGAGTTGCTGCCAATTAAGGGGTGAATTGTAAATTCACCCCACTTCTAAATTAAGTGTTGGACGGTTATTTGAGGGTCTTATGGGTATTTTAATTAACTATATAAGTAGTTAACAACCTAGAGACTTCATTCTTCCAAATTGAAAACCCAAAACACTTAGAAAATATCCCAAACTCCATTGAAGACCCTATTGAAGAGGCAGCTTGGTGAGGGGTTTTTGTGTCGAAATTCTTCATCAAAGTGAAGAATTATCATCCTTGAGGTATGGCTTTTGATCCTTGAAACTTATTTCATCAAGGAGCCCAATCTCAAGATGTTTTTCAAAGTTTTCTAAAGTGAATTGTCCAATTTCGGGATTCTACCATGGGTTCTTGCATAAATGATTTCTAAACATTGAATTATGATCTAATTGATATTGTATTGATGATTTTAACATAAATTACCTATGAACCCATGTAAATTGATGAACCCTAGTTTTGACTACTTATTGGGTTACTTGATATTAAGCTAATATTGATGAATTGTTGTGTAGTTTCTTATGGGCTTTATAATGATATAAGAATTGTATTCAATTGATATCTAATTGATCTTAGATTGTTAAACCTAGATTGAATTGATGTAGATTCATTGAGTTTTATGGTTATTGCTTTGAATTATTGTTCATGGCCATGGGTAAGGGCCTTGTGATGTTGAATTGGTTGATTTGGCATTGAATTGAAGTGTGGATGAGGGGATGAAGGTATGCTGCCCCATTTTCTTTAATTTGATATTAATTATACTTCGATTCTATTGTGCTTGGTATGGTCCACTTATGGTGGCGGTGTTATGTGTTTTACTTGCAATTGACGTGGCCTTGTCGGCGTTACTTTATGCAATATTATGAGCATGGCCTTATTGGCAACTACTTGAAGTTATGTGGCTATTTGTGTAGTTTGATTATGTGAAGCATGACATTACCTATCTACATGTGAAGTTATATAGTCATGTATGTATTCTTCTAGTTATGTTGCCTTAAGTGATCATGTTAGACTTTGACTTGACATTATGAGAGTAGTGTTAGGTTAAGTCTTGGTTATTCCTACTTGACTTTATGAGTCTATGTGGAGTATATTAATGATGTTATGATGATATATAGGGTGACTTGAAGATGTTAGGTTGTTTTAGAGGTGTTTCTAGAATGACTTGTATTATGTGTTAAAAGTGAAGTATGTGATGTCTTGTCTTGGTTGACTTGTATCTCTTGCTTGATGTATATATGATTATGGATATGTGATGTCTTGATTTAGGGTGTTATAACTCTTAGTCTTGAATGTATGAATGACATGTGACTTTAAATGATGTTATGAGAGTCTCTTATGTGCAAACCTTGACTTAAGGGTAAGGTTAAGATTGATTGAAGTGTAAGCCGTAATGGTATCCTTCAAAGTAAAGGAATGATGGACTTAAGGTTAGTTGGCTGGAACGGCATCATATTAACACTTAGGAAAGTCATCATGAGCTTCTTATCGCCATTGTGAGGTAGCCCTAGTGGACCTTCCTTGGTAGGTAAATGTAATTGGGTTATGAACTAGATATGGAACCCTTTTATGTAAACCTAATGTATGAAATACTCTATGAGAAAGAAGGCTAGCACCGAGTGAGTATGGCAAGGGAAGTAGTTCTAGTTAAGTATGAGACTAGAATACAAAGAAGCCCTTCATATTCCTTAACCATGTGCCTACATGGGATGTGTCCAAGTTCTACCATTGGCAAGTAGAACAACCTCATCGGAGTAGGATAGAACTCCGGATTCCATGTCTTGCTACCATGGTCTATGTCGGTTATTGCCTATTCTCATCATGTGGAATACCTATTAGCATTAGATAAGTTTATTAGGTTTAGGTGGTGGTATGGGACGCTATCTGGACATTGCACAATAGGCTTTGAAGGTGTTATGTGGAATTTCCTAGGTCTTGTCCAAGACCATTATTGAGTGTATTATGTGATGCATTATTTGAGTGTCTTATGTGATGTATGAGTCTTAATGAACTAATTAAGTAATGACCTATGTTAGTACTATGTAAATGAATGAGTGCCCAATCTAAGGTGGCTTAAGCATTTCATAGATAAACTGTGAGGAGGGCATGGAAGGATGATCTCTTCATGTCTTATCTTTGGAAGTCTAGAGGATGACTCTAGTTAGGGAAGTTGGTTAATCTTGTTGACATGATCTAAGCCTTAGGTAGTCTTAAGGACTATTCACGTAATCTTGAAGAGGTCACTATGGACGTTATTTTCTTGATTTATTAATTAGGTCTTTTGATAGCCTTTGGGTAGAGAATGTCATATCACCTATGGTTGGTCATTTAGTGAGAATGATTCTACTATAAGGAGTCCATAGGATCACTTGAGTGTGTGTGTAAGGGATTTTATGGGAGGTTCCTTCACATTTTACTCATGGGAGACTTAGGATTCATGATTGGTAGAGAAATATCACAATGATGTTTATGATTGCTTTGCAAGTATGTTTGTAACTCATTGTAGGTAATCTTAAGGGTCGTTTAGGCACATCTAGAGAGGGTGTATGGGAGGTCTCTCTTTGTGTGAATTAAGTGAATTTTAAGATGACTTTAAGTGAGGTAATTACATGCTAGAAGATGTTAAAAAGGGAAGGCTAGGACTTCAGATTCACTGTTACAGTGAAGTGAACTCACTGTAAAGTGAGCTTTAAATTTATGAGTTAGGTTTTAATGTTCTGTTATGTGTTTTTAAAGTTATTAATTATGTTATTATGATTAAAATATGATTTGTAAAATGAAAAGATGCATATTTCCAATAAAGTTCGTTTTCATGATTTTTATGCATAATGCCATACTTAGTACATGTGGTTGTACGAATTCCATGCTTTATTTTCTATCTATAGTTCTTAATAGGTGAAGGGCTTGTGAAGTGAATACTTGGATATAGAAGGATCGTCCAAGAAGAAGTTGAAGTATGTCCTCAATTGAATCGAGGGCATTTGTCTTTTATGTTTTTTTCGAAGTATTGTAATAGACTATGTCTTTCTATTTTCGTATTGAAGTATGGGCCGTGTCCCATGTATTCTTGTGTCTTAAGATGATGAGATTGAGACTTAGTGTTTTTCCTAATTTCTACTTATATGAAAGAGTTTAAAGACTTCTATATTGTTTTACGAAAAGTCTTAATTCCGCACTACTTTTCACTATGTATATGCAATGAATGATATGAAAGAGGCTTGTCTTAGAACTCCTAGAGTTCGACGACGCCGGTTACAATCCAATATTGTACTCTAACTTCTAGGGTATGGTTTTGGGATGTGACAATACTATTACACCTATCAAGTCATCCTTGTGAATTATACACCACATAACATTCAAAAATGATAACATAGCATGAGACACATTTATTCATTAGTTACGATATCATTTAATTAAGCTCTAGTAATTATGCACCTATATTAAATTTACTTCACATAGAACATTATAATACCTCATAATAGGAAGAACCTATACATAAACTTAACATAAGCATTTACATGCTCATAACATTAGCCATACAACCTAAATCATAGCTAGAATAGGATACTAGGCATAGATTTCACATTGGGTGATCATCACCATCACACCTTCATAATGCAATTTCCTTCAAAGCTATGATCACATCACATATATATTGGCAATAAATTAAATACCGCCACCTTAAGTGGAACATACCACACAATGTCATACAAGACTTCATCAACTATCAATACTATACGAAAGTAAAGGGAAAGAGTCATTCGTACCACTTCATCAACCTTTGATCATCATAAGTATCTAAATGTAATTTAATATAAATGAAATCATGCATAAGCCACTACAAGATTACGCTACTAGGAAGTACGCTACAACACCAATTTACTACAAAGTAAAGAGACATAGATCACTTAATACTATTCCTTGATTTGATCATTATGCTCAACATTCATAATTCACAAATAATACCAATCTAGTGCAGTATCTAAAGACATAATAAACTAATCTATATCATGCTTCATCTACCCTAGAATTGAGATCACATCATGTACATTACAATATCAATCTATAGGCTAGAAGAACCTAGATATCTTACCAATAATCCTTTACTTTGATCATGAATGACTCAAACCCACAATTCATCAATAATATCAATATAAGGCAGTAGTTAAAAATATCATAACCCAAACGAAATGGTACTACAATTGCCAAAAAATCGAGATCACAATATGAATTCTAAATTAAGAATCCATGGAAGATGGAAGAATATAGGCTAATCTTATTCAAATTATCAATACTTGATCCACATGGAAAAATCATCAACAATGCATCATCAATATACAATATAGACATTAGATATAATCAATTAAACACAATAGAACCATAATTCGATTAACATAAGATCAAGATAAGTCCTTACATACTAAAACGAGAATTGAAGGAGACATGGGTTCATCATGCAATTGGATTAAAATACACTTTATATTTAGTACATTATCGTCAATTTATCATGCTTAATCCTTTGAAAATGTTTTGAGAAAGAACACATGGCTACATTGAATAAGAAGAAGTTTGATCGTGAACTTGCATTGAAAACATTGAAAGGAACTCTCTAGGTGAAAGGTTATCTACAGATGAAAGATAACGATACCTTTATTAGATTAAGGAATAACGAAAACATGGTGACTAACCCATGGAAATCCCATCTACAAGCTGACTTTGAGCTTCATCTTCATTAAAGAATGAATTTTTGGAATGGGCTAGTCACATTTTTTATAACCTAAATACACCCAAAAATAATCAAATAACCACCTAGGGTCAGGTTAGCACGTGGGTTGAATTTCCCATTAACCCCATAATAAGACAGCGTGCATGGAAAATTTACACAGCGTGCATTGACGTACTCAAACGACGCCTTGTAGGTCCATCTACGGACCTTATTGAAGGTCGTCGTTTGGGACTGAGGCTTGTCCATTCACATGAGACATCACCAGGATAAGTATGGCACGATTCCTCACCATCGACTGGGCGTAGCTGAGAATACTAACTGTCCTTTGGCTCCGTCAGTTGACAATGCCAAGGTAGTGTCTCGCCAACCTTTGTTTCCTCCTTGAGGGCTTCTTGCGGGGCCCTTGGGGAGTAGTACCCGAACGTTTACAATGTAAATATATATCTTAAAATTTAAAGGACCTTCCATATAAGTTTCATCCAAAATAAACATTCCCAACACCTTCAAACATGCTAGGCACATTCAAGTCACACATGCACGTTTCAAGGGCTAACATTTCGAATGTCTTGGACATTTGACCTCCAAACTTCATGAAAATTAATATACTTCCTATCAACATCATGATTACTCATATAAGAAATTCATAATCCCATGACACACACATGCATTATTTAAAACAATCAAATAATTTAAAACAATCATGCATTATTTAAAACACTCATGCATTATTTAAAACAATCAATTAACCTGTTAACAAGATTATAGGCACATGTGAGGCTCTAGACACCCTAACTTATTTCGGAGGTCTTACAATATCCCCACTTGGAACACTTCAATCACAACAAGGACCTCAATGAGTCATAGAGAAGCTCACAATATTCATAATATCATCACATAGAATTCAATGCATCAAACATACAAGGAACACAAATTCCAACCATTTATCATAAAATGCAACACAAAAAAGCAAAACCTTTATTCACTTAATTTCAAAATGCATCAAAAACTTAGCTCTTGTCATGTCCATATGAGGAACATCCTTCTCCTAATCATAAAATGGTTTTTACATTTCAATTCATTAAGAGCTCATCATGCACCCATCTTTAAGTCACACTTAGGCAGAATCAACAACAGTTAAGAAACTTATAAGTATTCATACTTCAATGCACATAGACTTGAGTTAAATAAATCAACAGGGGTCTTTCTTAATTAGACCTACTGCCATGAAGTCCATACTCAACATTACCATGCTTAGTTGTGTCCATGGAGGAATGTCCTTCTTCTCAACACACCTACATATCTCATGAGTTCATAGGCAAGCAATGCACAAAGGTTAATTCACTGTAACAATGAGAATTTCTCATTTTTTACACCCAAAGCATGCTCAAACTTTCTTCCTAGCATAGTCAAAATGGTAATTCACACCACACACATCACAACAATAGGAAGTCATTTCATATAATTTCAATATCTAGCATAACACTATCTTTCATAAACATGCATCATTTAGGGTAAATTCGTACAATTTATAGGCACACACAATGACAATAGGTAAACATGTCTTCGGTTTTCAAGAGTGAGCCTACAATCATGCTTTCCAAACCATACAAGTCGCATAATTTTTCAAGAGACTCAGCATTTTTCATCTCAAAGAGACTCAATTTCTATTTATAAGGCTACACCTTACACATCAGAAGTGACTTTAAACAAGCTTCTTACATTAACTCATGAAGTTAAATGCACAACTAGCATATCAAGATGCACCATCAACATGAGAAAACAATAATTTGATCAAAAATCATTTTTCATGCATTCTAGAATCATCAACATATGCATAACATAGTGTCAATAAAGACATACATAACATATGCAGAACATGCAACTCATACTTTTATGCAAGACTCCTATCATGAACAAGCTTGTAGGAAATCATTAGTTCAAGATCAAGTAAGAATATAAGGACATGGTAGAAATAGGTACAACCTAAATAGTCACATCACCATCCCCCACTTAGGTTAAACCCAATCAAGAGAAACTTAACCCAACCTCAAGAGGATCTTAGCTTACCAACCTTCATCATCATCACTTAAAAGTGATTACAACTCTAGAAGGAATTATAGTAACTTAATATAGAAACACCAAAGGCACTCTAAACTTTATCATCTTAGGAAAATTATCCCCAATCATCAAGTTAGGTTATACCACCCAACCACATAAGGTCTCAACTATACCATAGACACTAAGGGTCATACAACATAAGGGGAAACCATAGAGGAGACATAGCCATAAGGCCTCTTTTATTTTTTTTTCAACATTACAGTGAGGTAACTTCTAGGTCAATCAAACGCACATAATCACCCTACAAAGATAAACATACCACCTTCACTCCTAGGATCAAGTCTATTCAAAAGACTCCAATTCACACGAGGGAACTATGAATAATCACACATATAAACAAAGGGAAATATTGAACACTTCTAAACAAATATACTAAGGCCAACCTGCACATTTAACTATTTACCACATTCGTCAAAGTATTTCAAGTCTAAACCATAACATAAAATTATTATCATGCAAAGTCATATAGCAACACACCATTCTAAAAGGAGAATCATTTTTAACCATAACAATTTCCAACATGCTTTAACCATATAATGACAGACATTTCTCAACAAAACATGTCATTTCACATAGATCTCATATATAGCCAAAAAGGGTATCATATCAAGATAACATTGAAAGATTCGCCTTCACAAATACTCATGAAACCATAAAACCAAGATAAGCATCAAAACTCGCCTTTTCTCCCACAAGCATAGAGATACCATCTCATCCAAGCAATCACATCTAAAAGACTACCGGATACGAAACATAGAGAGAGATCTTATAGAGATAAGTTTTATTGCACGACATGAGAATTATGAAGAAGGGAAACTCTATATTCCTACAGCCTCTCACATATGGATGTGTCGCGAATCACCACTAATGAAATGAGACTCTACTAGACGTGGCAATATGAGACTTTTTAAACCTAAAACCACTTTCATAAACTTTAACACTTTGAAAATCTAAGACGTGTTCTAGAGCCTAACATAAGTGTCAAAAGGTTTAGAGACTGTTTAAGTTCATAAATTGTGTATACAAGTCATTTAAGATGTTTGGAAATCAAAACATCAAGGAATTTCCATGACGTTCGGAAACTAGTTTAATGAGGTGCTAGTGTGCCTCAGACTATTTCACAAAGTTTTAAGAGTCGGAAAATGATGAAATTTGGTGGAAGGGTGTCTAAAACATATTAGAGTTAGTTCATAGTCAAAACGTATGGGTACGACTCACCAAGGTCTAACCAAGGTCCCTTAAGGATGACCATTGTAACTTGGGGCAAAAGCTTCCCTAGGCAGTGTCCACCAATGGATTGCCACAAACGGATCCTGATATAATCGATGGGGCGTCGTTTGCCTCCGTCCATGGACACTTAAAATATTTGGCAATGACTAGATTTTTACCAGTCTCTGACCAAAATGACGGACCAACAGGATGGAGGGTCTTGTGGTCATAGATTAACAAATGGGGCGTAGACGTGGTCGTCTGTGAGTCCACTGGTTTTGCTGCACGTTTCTAGTTTATTTAAATTAATTAATTAGGTGGTTAGTTAATTAGTTAGGGGTTTATGGAGGCCTAATTAAGTGGGATAATGACCTATATAAAGACCCTAAGCTAATTAAACTAACATAATCCCCCAAATTTCTATTCATTCTCTCTTCTTTCTCTCTCCCAAGATGAAGAACACCTAGAAGTCAAGGTCAAAGGGTTCTAGGGCTGATAGAAATAAAAGTTTCTCCAACAAACTTCATCAATCAACAAGGTATCAGATTCCTTTCACCTTTGGGATCTCTTTCCCCAAAGGGTTCCTTCAAATTGATTTCAAAAGATGAGTTTTCACGTGGGTCTCTTGCAATCTCGAAATTGATTTTTTCAATTTGATATGTTTATGATTTATTTTGATTTTATTGATTAGATTATGATGGATTAGGAAAATATTATACTACTTGTTGATGGATTGTCTAGTTTCTAGAAGATGACCTTTTCCCCTAAACTCTAGGTTGTGATCTTGAATTGAACTATCTAGTATTGATGTAATTGGCTTGGTTAATGTGTGAATTTCTATCCTATGATGTTATTGTGCTACTTTATGAATAGATTGAGATGAATTGTAGTCTTACCATTCTAGTTATTGAGTAATAGATATAGATTGTAAAGTAGATTATGAATTTGACCAAAGTGTCAAATCTTATGCTATGAGCTAGTGATGTATTGTTGTAGAGTGTTTAAATTGACTTCATTATTATGTTGGTTACTATTTTGTGATGATATTACACCATTGTTGGGTTGAGTTTGAGGGT
The DNA here is from genome assembly GCA_022817965.1 of Solanum lycopersicoides. Taxonomy (NCBI): domain Eukaryota; kingdom Viridiplantae; phylum Streptophyta; class Magnoliopsida; order Solanales; family Solanaceae; genus Solanum; species Solanum lycopersicoides. The sequence goes on along the minus strand of CM040622.1, from coordinate 68,504,599 downwards.
TGATGGTAAGACCTTAATGTTGGCTTATGAAGGAAACTTTGTAAGTCTTGTGATCTCAACTCTTTTCTTCGACTATGGTTACTTGTGATTAAATGATGATGTTGTATTGAGGTATGACTTATATTAAAATTGATAGGTTTGGTATTATGTTGAATTTAAATGTCGTTATTTTGGTTTGTTAGGTGTTGGCTAAGATGAAAATATTATAAGGATGGTGATAACTTACCAATGTGCCTTAGCATGAATGATTATGTAAATTTGCAAACCTCACATGTATGAATTATAATCAAATAAAAATACTCATGCAATTAATATTGAGCTATGAAGATGATGATTATATAAGGGATAGACCCTATGACCTACATTAAGCTGTGATGATTAATAAAGGTATTAAAGACATCTTAAAAACGGCATCTAGCTTAGCACAGAGTGAACTAGAGTGAGGAGTGTTCCTTCCCACATATAAAAGGTAGGATCACTAATGTACTCTTGAGATTGGAGACTATAATGCATGTATCATAAATATGGTCACAACTATATCTCCTTGTTCTTGAACTATGTTTCCCTCAAAAGAAATACTAGCTAGTGGATCCACGTAGTTGCTATGTTCATCTTTTGGTACTATCTTGGCAAGTAGTCCTCCTTCTTTCGGTGTAGGATTCCATGACACCGGTTTCCATATTATCTCATGTTGTCTATGTCGGTTAAGGCAAGATGTTCCCAAAAGGTAAAATGAAGTAATGAATGAACTCTAACTAGGATGACCAAAGGGGTTTATCTTAGTCTAGGTAGGGGTATGTAACTCTACCTATACATTGCACTAGTTACCCTTGAAGGAAGTCTTAGGAGGATGTTCTTATTTATGTATATGCTTATAAATGTAAATGACATGCATATGATGATATTACATGTTGATGGTATCATATGATGTTGAATTCACCTATGAATACATGTTTAGTCTACATTGCTAAAGTATGATGTTTGGTACACTTAATGATATGATATGTGGAGTTTGACATTGTTATGGTTCTTGTTATGTTTACTTGATTGAGTAAGGTTATGGGGATTTGCTTAGTCATTAAACAAGTGGACTTAGTTAGGGTCATGAGTAATGGTGTTTCTTTTGTTATGTTGTAATGAATTCTTATCTATGCTTGTTGAGGTTATAACTTGATGATAGAGTTTTCTTGATTATATATTCAAGTATGTTAGTATGTATGATTTGTTTGGTATAACTTAGTATGATGAACATGGTCTTGAATTGATGATTATGCATAAATGACTTGTATTGGTTCTTGAATGTGCATGAAACTTTACAAATGTGAAATAGCATGCTTTAATGAAATGTCCCTTTTTAGCATGATTTTATGATGTGTGTGCATATGGTATCATACTTAGTACATGTAATGTGCTAACCCCATTTTCTCCCTTTTCCCCAAAATTTTAAGTTCCGGGCGTTGAAGGGCTTTTTAGACGACTTTGAAGAAGACTTGGAATTCTCATTCATCCAAGTTGGGTAGGTCCTCACTTTCCGAGGTCAATGCCAATATCGAGCTTTGGAATGTAGTCTAGTTTTAAGACTTCTATGATCTTTCCTATTCATTTGAGTACTAAAGATTGTATTGCGTATATGTGGCTTTATTACATTGATGTATGAAATATGCCCAATTGATATATTCTTGTTTTAGATGGTTATGAGATGAGACATATTTTAAGACTATGTTAAGTATCTTATATATTTATGTGCAATAAAAGTAAAAGACTTTTTAATCTTCTTATACGAAGGGTCTATTTATACTCGATATGAATATATTCCATTTATGTGATAGGTCTATCAAAACCTCAAGATATATATAGAACATTTTTAAATTTTCCGCATTTTTAACCTATGAATGTAATGATGTAAGCTAAGAGGGCTATTCTTAGTCCTCTCCGAGGACTATGACGCTGGTTACGTCTAGGGGGTGCTTCCCGAATGTCACATAAATTGGTATCAGAGCATGAGGTTGAATATCTTTAGAGTCGATGTCTCACTCAACCACGTCTATGTAGATTCTTACTGATAATTATGAAGCGTGTTACACTTATGAATAGGAAACTATATGATGCTTATGAAACTCTCACTTTCTTGGAAATCCAATATCGTGTCTCTAAAGTCTTGGATCTATGTTCCTTTAGAAGCTAATCCTTTATTGTGATTTTAGACAATGAATACTCGAACAACAGCCTCTCAAAGTCTTGATGAAGAGATTGCCAAAGCTGGAGATCCTCCACGTGGTAATCAAGTCCCTCCTCTCGAAGAAGTTGCTAATGATGACCAAGTTCTTGTCAATCCTCCACCTATGACAGATGGTGACATAAGGGATGCCTTTTTCCAAATGGCCCAAGCCATAACTACACAATCACAAGCCGTCACTACTCAAGCACAAGACATAACGGCCCAAACTAATAGGGAGGTAGTAGCCCGAGCAAACCAACATGTTGGAACCATGGCCTCTTTTTTGAGGGATTTCACTAGGATGAATACCCCTACTTTCTATGGGTCCAAAGTTGAGGAAGATTCCCAAGAGTTCATTGATGAAGTATACAAGATTATCTATGCTATGGGGTTGACTACTAGTGAGAAAGCCGAGTTAGCTACTAACCAACTCAAAGATGTGGCCCAGACATGGTATATTCAATGGAGAGACAATAGGCCTTTAAGGGGTGGACCGGTGACATGGGAGATTTTCAAGAAGGCTTTTCTTCATCGGTTATTTCCTAGAGAGAAGAGTGAATCAAAAGTGAAAGAATTCATCAAACTTCATCACGGAGGTATGGGTGTACTTCACTACTCTTTGAAATTTACTAAATTGTCAAAGTATGCTCCTTCTTTGGTTTCCGACCATAGAGATGAAATAAGTCTCCTTGTGACGGGAGTGTCGGATGAATTGAAGGAAGAATGTATTTCGGCTATGCTACATGAAAATATGAACATTTCTCATCTCATGGTTCATGCTCATCAAGTGGAAGAGACAACGGTTAAGAGAAAGAGTAGAGATGCCCATAAGACAAGGTCTTTTGATGGTGGCTCTTCAAAGGGTAGTCTTGATATCGAAGACATACCTATGTTCAAAAGGACGTTCTCTAATCAAGTTCCTTCCAAGTTCCCTAAGACTTGTGATTATAGGGTGTCTAACCATAAGTCTCAAAAGGGAAGGGGTACTAGTTCACCAATGAAGAAGCCAACTTGTGGAAAGTGTGGCAAGAAGCATTACGATGATTGGCTCGTTGCGACGGACAATTTATTTGGTTGTGGCAAGAGTGGACACAAGGTTAGGGACTTCCCTAATGTATAGGGTCAAGACAATGGTAGTGGTCAAGATCAAGAAAGTGGTTCTAATGATGCTCTTATGAAGAATCACTTTTATGCTCTCTTCTCTAGATGTAAGCAAGAGACTTCTCCCGATTTAGTGACCGGTATGTTGAAAGTCTTTTCTATTGATGTATATTCTTTACAGCATCCCGGTGATACCTTGTCATTTGTTAGTCCTCTAGTAGCTAAAAAGTTTGACATTTTACCTGACATCTTGAACGAACCTTTTATGGTGTCAACCCTGGTGGGTGAGTCGGTGGTTGCAAAATGAGTGTATAGAAATTGTACTATAATGTTGCCCAATAAAGTTACTCATGTTGAACTAGTATAACTTGATATGTTTGATTTTGATGTCTTATTTGGTATGTATCTGTTGCATGCTTGCTTTGCCTCCATAGATTGTAGAACAAGGGTGGTGACTCTAACTTTCCAAATGAGCCTGTTTTAGAGTTGAAGGGGGGAAATTCTATTCACAGAGGTCATATCATTTCTCGTTTGAAATCTTGTAGGGTTATCTCTAAAGGGTCTTTATACCATATAGTAAGAGTCCAAGATGTAGACTCCGAAATTTCTCCCATGGAATTAGTCCCCGTAATAAGGGAATTTCAGGAGGTCTTGCCTAATGATATTCCTGGTAATCCTCCCGAACATGAAATTTATTTTGTTATTGAATTTCTACCGAATACAAATCCCATTTTCATTTCTCCTTATCGGAACTACTAGACAAAGGCTTTGTTTGACCTAATATTTCTCCATGGGATGTGTTAGACCCCAAAATGAGTTAGGGTGTCTAGAGCCTAACATTTTTTTCTTAATGTTATAATTTTCTAAAATGTCTTATAGTATGGTTTAGAGTCAGTGTATAAAGTTTGAGGTTATTTGGAAGTAAAAACGTCAAGGGTCGACCAAAACATTCGACGAATAACCAATGTGCCTCATATGTCTATGCATGTTTAAAATTGTATGAAGTGAGACTAAAGAGTCTTAAATTGAGTTATAATGATTTTAAATGGTATTATATGGAGTTTCGAGAAGTTTGGAGGTCAAACGTCCAAGAACGCAAGATGTTCGAAAGTTAGCCCTTGAGACATTCATGTACGTCTTGATGGTGCCTTGCATGTTTGGACATGTTGCAGGTGTTTGTTTTGGGTTAAACTTATGTGGAATGTCTATAACTTGTTAAGGGTTGTATTTACATGGGAAACTTCCGGGTACGACCTCTAAAAGGCCCCGCAAAAGGCCCCACAAGAAGGACCCAAGGCTGGACGAGACACTGACTTGGCAGTGTCAATCGACGGACCAAACGACGGCCAGTTGGTAAACCACCGGCCCTTATGTGAGGTCTCGTCGATTGGTACATAGATTTTTAAATTCTCAAGGGAAAAATTGGCCAAGGACCAATCGACGGAAGCCAATGCACGGTCCGTCGACTGACCAACGCCCAGTAGATGGTTCCGTCGATGGTGGCCTGCAGCCTGCTGCCTGTGCACTGTTTCATTAAAGGGGTGAATTGGAATTTCAACCCACGTGCTAACCTGTCCCTACATGATTTATTTGGTTATTTTTTGTTGTAATTAAGTGATCAAAAACGTGATAAAACCATTCACAAACCAACTCACACAAATTGAACCTTTCCCTCCAAACATATGTTCTCTAGAAACCTCCATTGTTGTTGAAGCTCAAGAACAGCTTGGAGCTTGGAATGGCATGATTTCTTCACCAAGTTTTAGAGGTCTTTTTGTAGATAAAGGTATGGTGATTTTCATCTCTAGTTATCCTTCCATCTAGAGAGTTAAATGTCAAAGTTTCAAAAGAGAAAAAATATGACCAAACATCTTCTTCTTCAATCTATCTATGGGTTCTTTCTAAAAAAAATTTGAATGATCAAATAATTATGAATTGAAGTTAATACAGTGGTTTTAACGTTAATTTCACTCCAATTGCATGATGAACCCATGTCCCTTCCCAAACTTGATTTAGGCCTTGCATGGGCATTGTGATCATGACTTGTTATCGATTGAATTTTGATGTTCTTATATTGAATCACCTATATCTACTGTTGTTTACGTGAATTAATGGTGAATTGTATGTAATTGATCCATGAGGATCAATGTACGAAGATTTGAACATGTTTAGCTTAGTTTTACATAATTCACTGTAACATTGGCTTCTTAATGATCTAATGTGGAATTCGATTGTGTAGGCATGGTTGTGTCTAATGTCTTAATTGATATTATTGATTAATTATAAATAAGTGATTTATGTTGATCAGTGTCGATTAGCCTATGATTCTTCTATTTTCCATTGATGTCTAAAGTAGAATGTTCACTGTGATCTAGTCGTTATGGCAATTGTAGTAGGATTTCGTGTAGCTTATTTTGTCTTTAACTACTGACTTATATTGATGATATTAATGTATTGTGGGTATGAATTCTTTATTATCAAAGAAGGAATCTTGGCATGAATTGATCTAGGTTCTTCTAGCCTACAATATGAATGTTGTAATGAACATTATGTTATCTTAATTCTAGGGTAGATGAAGCATGATTTATATTTGATTTATGCCTATTTAGCTACTTCCCTAAATGTATATTATTTTATAGTTATGTAATGTGTCTTATGAGACGTGTCCCTAATGTATTCTAAAGTTGCTGAGTCTAATATGGCAAAGAGATTTAAGGTCTATATATGTGTTATGACTTATATTTGATCTATATTTGAGATGAAGTTTCTAGCATATGATGTGCTATGAAATGTTTTAAATTTTCCGCTAAATTTACTATGTCAATGCGATGAATGATAACTATGGGCTTGTATAAGACCTCCGAGAGGTCAAGTACGCCATGTTACTTCTAGGGGGTGCTCCTCGGATGTGACAAACGTGGTATCAGAGCACGAAGTTTTAAAAGTGATTTAGGGTCCAAAAAGTCTCATATTGCCACGTCTATTAGAGTCTTCTATCATTGGTGGTGAGTCGCGACACATCAAATGGTACGAGAGGCTATAGGACGATATTATTTCTCTTCTTCATCATTCTCATATCGTGCCATAGAACTTAACTCTATAAGATCTCTCTCTTATGTTTTCTTGTCCGGTGGTCTTTTAGATGTGATTGCTTGGACGAGATTGTCACTATATGCTTGAGGGAGAAAAGGTCAGTCTAAATGCTTATCTTGGTTTTATGGTTTTAAATGTTTTGATGATGTGATGCCAATTATGGCTATGTGTGAAAATTATGTGAATAAGCATGTATTGAGAAATGTATATTATGATATAGTTAAAGCATGTTAGATGAAATTATGGTTGACATGAGTTTCTTTGAAATGATGTGTTACTATATGGTTTTACATGTTGGTGGCTTATTATTATCATTTGAACTTGAAATGCTTAGTGACTACCTATGGAAGCATGCTACCCTAAGAATGTGTGCTTAAAAGTGTTGAATGTTTCCCTTGGTATATAGGTGGTCCTTGATAAGTTGCCTAGTATTGATTGGAGTTGTTTGTATAAACTTGATCCTAGGTGTGATGATAGTATGATTGTCATGGTAAAGTTTTATACATCATATTGTCATGCGTTTCCCATCAATTGCCTAAATGTTGCATTTTGGAATGTTGAAGCATGCTCATTGTAAAGCTAGGCAGCTCACTGTAACATTTTTGGAAAATCAACTAAATTGTTCTTTGATTTGATGTTGTTGAAATGTGTATAAAATTGATGTATATGAACATGATAATGAATGTGAAAAGGAGATTTGCTATTTGGAATGAAGAAAGAGAGTCTTATGGCATGATGAGTCGTAGTTTGTTTCTAACTTCTTATTGTGTTGTGAGTCCCTTGATGATTGTGGAATTGATGTTTCCCTAGAATTGAGGATGATTTGCCTAAAATGATAAGGTTTAGAATACCTTGGTGTTACTATGTTGACTTACTATAAAATTTCTTCTAAATGGTAATCACTTGTAATTGTTGAAATATGAATGTTGTTAAGTTAAGAATCCTCTTTAGGTTGGGTTAAGTTTCTCTTTATTGGGTTTACCGTAAGTGGGGGATGGTGATGAAATGTTAAGGTTGTAGATATTTTCTACCTTGTCCTTCTATTTTTACTTGAACTTGAAACTAATGAATTATTAGTAAGCTTGTTGATGAATATAGTCTTGCATAAAGTATGAGTTGGATGAACTTTATATGTTTGGTATGTATTGATTGATATTACCTTAAGGATATTTTTAAGATTCCAAGGTGCATGAATGGAAATTTTGATAAAATCCATGGTTTTCTCATGTTGAATTGCATCTTAACATGTTAATTGTGCATTTGACTTCATGAGATAAGATAAGAACTTTGTTTTAGTCACTTGTGAGGTGTAATGTTTAGCCTTATAATGAAGATTTGAGCATTTTTAAAATGAAATATGTGGAGTCTCTTACTTGTATGGCTTAGAAAGTATGTTTTAGGCCCACTCTTGAAAAGTGAAAGCATGTTTAACTAAGTGTTCATGTGTGTGCCTACAATTTGTATTGTTTTTCCCAAATAAGGCTTACTGTAAAGGCTAGTGCTATGTTAGAATTTGAAATTTTGTGAAATGGCTTCCTTTTTGTTGTGATGTATTGGGTGTGACTTACCATTTGGACTTCACTAGGAAGGAAACATGAGCATGTCTTCATTTAGAAGGTTAGGATCTCTCATTTTATAAGGAAATCGACCTTGTACTTTGCTAAGGTGTGAACTCATGATACATGTAAGTGTGTCGAGGAAAAAGGGACATTCCTCCATGGACACAACTAACCATGGTATGGTTGAGTATGACCTTATATCACTAGGACTAACTGATAAAGATCTTTGTTGATTCAATTAACTCAAGACTATGTGCATTGGAGTATGAGTGCTTAAATAGCTTTTGAGTATATGTTGTAATCTGCCTATGTGTGGTCTTGCAAGATGATCTATTAATGAAATGGAGTGTAGTGACCATTTTATGATTAGGAGAATGATTTTCCTCCTATGAACATGATAAGAGCCTTTTTATTGATGCATTAAAGAGTGAGTGAATTGAAGTTTTGCTTGCTTCTATGCATTTGGTGCTAAATGATGTGAAGTAGTGTTCCTTGCTAGTTTGGTGCATTAAATTCTTTGTGATAATGTTATAAATGTTATGAAATGCTCTATGTTGCATTGAAATCCTTGTGGTGATTAAAGAGCCCTAAGTGTCATTCGAGGACGAATGTTCCCAAGTGGGGGATATTGTCAGACCCCAAAATGAGTTAGGGTGTCTAGAGCCTAACATGTTTGTCTTATTGTCATAATGTCCTAAAATATATTATAATATGGTTTAGAGGCAGTGTATAAAGTTTGAGGTGATTTGGAATTCAAAACGTCAAGGGTTGACCAAAACGTTCGACGACTAGTCACCAATGTGCCTCATATGTCTATGCATGCTTAAAACTATATTAAATGAGCCTAATGAGTCTTAAATTGAGTTATAATGAGGTTAAATGGTATTATATGGAGTTTCGAGAAGTTTGGAGGTCAAACGTCCAAGAACGTCCAAGACGTTCGAAAGTTATCCCTTGAGACATTCATGTACGTCTTGATGGAGCCTTGCATATTTGGACGTGTTGCAGGTGTTTTTTTTGGGTGAAACTTATGTAGAATGTCTACAACTTGTTTATGGTTGTATTTACGTGGTAAACATCCGGGTACGACTTCTAAAGGGCCCAGCAAAAGGCCCCACAAAAAGGACCCAAGGCTGGTCGAGACACTGCCTTGGCTGTGTCAATCGACGGACCAAACGATGGACCGTTGGTCAACAAACGTCCCGTATGTTAGGCCTCGTCAATTGGTACTTATATTGAGCAGTTCCCAAGCCAAAAATTGCCCAAGGACCAATCGACGGAAGCCAATGCACGGCCCGTTGACTGACCAACGGCCTGTAGATGGTTCTGTCGATGGTGGCCTGCAGCCTGTTGCCTGTGCACTGTTTCATTAAAGGGGTGAATGGTAAATTCACCCCACGTGCTAACCTGACCCCACATGATTTATTTGGTTATTTTTGGTTGTATTTAAGTGATCAAAAACGTGATCAAACCATTCCCAAACCAACTCAAACAAATTGAACCTTTCCCTGCAAAAATATTCTCCCTAGAAACCTCCATTGTTGTTGAAGCTCAAGAATATCTTGGAGCTTAGAATGACATAATTTATTCACCAACTTTTAGAGGTCTTATTTTAGATAAAGGTATGATGATCTTCATCTCTAGTTATCCTTCCATCTAGAGAGTTAAATCTCAAAGTTTCAAAAGAGAAACAATATGATGAAACATCTTCTTCTTTAATCTATCCATGGGTTCTTTCTAAAAATGTTTTGAATGATCAAATAATTATGAATTGAAGTTAATACAATGGTTTTAACGTTAATTTCACTTCAATTGCATGATGAACCCATGTCCCTTCCCAAACTTGATTTAGCCCTTGCATGTGCATTGTGATCATGACTTGTTATCGATTGAATTGTGATGTTCTGACATTGAATCACCTATATCTACTGTTGTTTACGTGAATTAATGTTGAATTGTATGTAATTGATCCATGAGGATCAATGTACGAAGATTTGAACATGTTTAGCTTAGTTTTACATAATTCACTGTAAAATTGGCTTCTTAATGATCTAATGTGGAATTCGGCTGTGTAGGCATGGTTGTGTCTAATGTCTTAATTGATATTATTGATTAATTATAAATAAGTGATTTATGTTGATCAATGTCGATTAGCCTATGATTCTTCTCTTTTCCATTGATGTCTAAAGTAGAATGTTCACTGTGATCTAGTCGTTATGGCAATTGTAGTAGGATTTCGTATAGGTTATATTGTTTTTAACTACTTCCTTATATTTATGATATTTATGTATTGTGGGTATGAATTCTTGATGATCAAAGAAAAGGAATCTTGGCATGAATTGATCTAGGTTCTTCTAGCCTAAAATTTGAATGTTGTAATGAACATTATGTGATCTTAATTCTAGGGTAGATGAAGCATGATTTAGATTTGATTTATATCCATTTAGCTACTGCCCTAAGTGAATATTATTAATACATGATGATTTATGAGCAAGACTAGAGAAATTGATTGATGATCTATGCCTATCTATTCTCTAAAACAATGGTAATGTTTTGCACTAGTTGTATCATGATCTTGTAGTGACTTGTACATGGTTTCTTCTATGCTTAAAGTACATTTAGATACTGCCCTATTTAAGAATTTTTGATAAACAAGGTGTATTGGTCAATGATGACCAAATGGTAAGAAATTGGTAAGAATGCTTATCTCTTCTACTTTCTTTATAGTAATGTTGATGAATCCTTGTATGGCATTGTGTGGTATGATCCACTTATGGTGGCGGTGTTACTTTATTGTCATTATATATGTGTTGACCATGGACTTGAACTCAAATTGATGAACTTGTGAACATGTGCTCATGATGATACTATGAGAAGTTTATGCCTACTTTCCTATTCTAGTTGTAATCTAGGTTGTATGACTATTGTATAAGAATGTGTATCCATTTTAGGGTAAAGTATAGGTGCTGCCATTTATGTGTTAAAATGGTTAATAATTCCTTACCTATGCACCCATATGTGAATGCATGAATAGTACAAGTTAGGAGTCTTAAGCTTAATATGAAGTTGACTTGTCTCCTATGCTATTGTGTATTGTGTGGTCTATGTTGGAAAGAGTATTATGGTCTAAGAGGGTGTCTGTCTCAATGTGTTGTTGATAGACATTATGTGATCATGTTGACCAATGTACACACAAACTCACTTTACATGCATGTTATAAGTAGTATAAGTCATGATGTCTAAATGAAAGGTAATTCTCATTTTCACTAGTGTCTATTACTATGTATGTTAAGATGCTGTTATGAAGGAATGATATGTACTTTCCTTAGCTAGGATGACTTGATAGGTGTACTAGTATGGGCAAGGGTATGAGACTTTGCCTATGCATTCCACATGTGTACCTTGATAGGATAGTTCCTAGGTTCGGTTTCTATGTGCATGAATATGAATGTATGGTCATGTGTGGTATTAATGTGTTATGTGAAAGGTTTGATCACATACATAAATACACACACACACATGTATGAATATCTAGTCAATAGAGGAGCCTTGAAAGATGTATTCATGTGTACCCTAAACTAGATGGTGATATAAATATGTTATGTCCATGTGAAAGGATTTCTCACATGAATTTGGTTGATGAACTCTCATCTATGACCTATGAGATAAGCATATGAGGGGATGAATCTTCTAAGCCTATGTTTTTATAAATAAATGTTAATGAAGGCTTTTTCAATAGGGAACTTAGCTTAGCACCAAGTGAACTTGTATATGAGTGTGTGTCCCTTTTCAATGTGGGAAGGTAGGTCTACTATAAATCTCATGGGGTGGATAGCCTCATGACCCAACAAAGGGTGTAGAGTTGATATTTCCATGATTTCCCCCATGTTCCATAAACTATGTTGCCACCATAGGATACTAGTTAGTGGATCCACCTAGAAAGCTATGTTATGTTTGGTTCTAATTTGGCCGGTAGACCACCTTCTTTCGGTGTGGGGTTTCATGACACCGGATTCCATGTTTAGCATCACATGGTCTATGTCGGTTAAGGCGATAGTTTTCCTAAAGTAAAATGGACAATGGAAGTAAATGACTAGGACCCTAACTATAATGACCTAAGGGAGGTTACTTAGGATAGGTGGAAGTAATGAACCCATCTAGACATTGCACAAGTATCTCCTTAGGAAGTTCTAGGAAGGTGTTCTAATGCATGTCACTATGTATGTGTTCTTTATATATGACATTGTAGTATTTGTCTACTTGTTATGAAGATGTGCATGATATGAGTCTTTATGCATCATGTTGATCTTGTTGACTATATGATGAAGGTCTTGCTTGACATAAATGAAGTGGTCTTCTCTTACTATGTTGATATATGACTTGGATGTAAAGTCTTGTGGTTTCATGATAGGTTAACTAAGTATGTGTGAGGTTATGGGGACTTACATGTACATTGCACTAGTAGACTTAGATTGGAGGCATGAGTTAGGTCTTATAAGGTTCTATGTGAAGTAGAATAATAATATATGCATAAGGACTAGGAGTTCACTGTAATGCCCTTATAGTTTTGACTTAACTATGTCTATTTTGTACTATACTTCTATTATGGTATGTGTTGTCTTGTGTAGAAGTTATGTACGTTTCCTTGTCTCTTTAAAGTGATGCTTGCACAAAGTATCACTAAAGGGTTACTTGGGAAGTTAATGAATGAAAGGGAATAAAGATCACTGTAAACGTGAAAGAGCTTACTGTAAAATGACTTGAAAATGCCATAAATTCTAAATGTGATCCTATGTGATGTTTGGACTTTGAATATATTTATATGAAGTATATGAATGATATAAATTCTATTGCTTAAAGGTTTTATAAAGATTTACTCAAAAAGGAATGAAGTATGATTTCAAGAAAATGTCCCTTTTAAATGCATGTTTTTGCAAGGTTGTCATACTTAATGCATTCTTGTACTAATCTCATTCTTCTCTACTTTTTACACAAATTGTAGGTTATGGATGCTTAAAGGATGTCTATGATTGAGGAGCTTGATATGTGATTTCCAAGCTCAAGGAAAGGGGTCCTGAAGTTCCAAGGATTTCTAATAATGTCTTTATTGTAAAGTCTTTAAATATTGTATAGTTATGTTATGTGTCTTATGGGCCGTGTCCCTAATGTACTCTAAAGTTTTTGAGTCTATGATGGAAAAGAGACTTAAGGTATATATATGTGTTATGACTTATGTTTTATCTATATATGAGATGAAGTTTCTAGCATATGATGTGCTATGAAAATTTTTAAATTTTCCGCTAAATTTACTATGTCAATGCTATGATTGATAACTATGGGCTTGTATAATACCTCCGAGAGGTCAAGTACGCCATGTTACTTCTAGGGGGTGCTCCCCGGATGTGGCAGGATGCTCCTGTATTGTTTGTGAAGAAAAAGGATGGGTCCTTTAGAATTTGGACAGATTACCATCAACCCAACAAAGTAACAATCAAGAATAAGTATCCTCTCCCTCGGATTGATTATTTATTTGATCAACTCCAAGATGCGAGTTACTTATCCAAGATTAACTTGAGATAGGGATATCAACAACTTAGGGTTATAGGTGAGGATATTCCTAAGACGACATTTCGAACAAGATATGGTCACTATGAGTTCTTAGTAATGTCCTTTTGTCTCACTAATGCTCCGGCGATGTTTATAGACCTAAAGATTAGGGTGTTTCAAAGTTTCCTCGATTCATTTGTCATTGTCTTCACTGACGACATGTTGGTATATTATAAAAATAAGAGTGAGCACATGTATCATTTAAGAGTGGTGTTGCAAGTACTAAAGAACAACAATTGTTCTCCAAGTATAGCAAATGTGAGATTTGGTTGAGGTCGATAGCGTTTCTTGGTCATATTATATATAGTTAAGGTGTAGAGCTTTATACAATGAAGATCGAACCGATGAAAAGTTTCCTAGGACTTTGGCTCCTACGGATATTAGAAGTTTCTTAGGTCTAGCAGGTTATTATAGAAGGATTGTCGACGGTTTTGTGTCTCTTGCCTCTTCTTTGACAACCTTAACCTAAAAGAATGTGAAATTTGAGTGGTCAGAAGCATGTGAAAATCTTTGAAATGTTGAAGGATAGGCTTGATTCCGCTACGGTATTGACCCTACCGTAGGGTACTAAGGTTTTTGTGGTTTATTGTGATGCATCCTGAGTCGGGTTAGGGTGTGTTCTTATGCAAAATGGCAAAGTTATAGCCTATTCTTCTAGGCAACTAAAAGTTCATGAGAAGAATTATCGGACTCATGACCTTGAGTTAGCGGCCGTTGTATTTGCCTTGAAAATATGGAGGCATTATATCCATGGGGATTATGTTGATATATATACGTATCATAAAAGTCTTCAATATGTATTCACTCAAAAGGAGTTGAATCTCTGTCAACGGAGATGGTTAGAGATATTGAAAGACTATGACATGAGTGTTCTCTATCACCCAAGCAAGGCTAATGTGGTAGAGGATGCTCTAACACGGTTGTCCATGGGAAGTGTGTTCCATGTGGAAGAATACAAGAGAAACCTACAGAAAGATGTTTATAGATTGGCTCGTTTAGGGGTTTGAATTGAAAGTTCACCAAATCGTGGTATGGTGTACATCATAACTCCGTTGTCTTTGGTGGTTGAGGAAATTCTAAGCAACCCCTTGATACATTATTGATGGAGTTGAATGAATCGGTTCTTGGTAAGATGAATGAGTCATTCTTCAAAGGGGGGATGGTGTTCTTAAGTACAAAGGGAGATTGTGTTTTCCTAAGGTGGATTATTTGATGAGTAGGATCCTTGAGGAATCTCATGGAGCCCGCAACTCTATTCATTTTGGTTCTACAAAGATGTACAATAACCTTGGAGAAGTGTTTTGGTTGAATTGACTAAAAAGGGATACTGCGGAGTTTGTTGCAAAGTGTCTGATTGTCGAAAAGTTAAGGCCTAGCACAAAAATTTTAGTGGTTTACTACAACAAATCAAAATTTGTACTTGGAACTGGGAAGGTGTTAATATGGATTTTGTAGTAGGTTTCCCTCGAACTTGAAAGCAATATGACTCTATATGGGTGGTAGTGGATAGAATGACAAAATCCACTCACATTATTCCCGTTAAGTATACTTATTCGGTGGAAGATTATGCAAGAATCTATATTTATAAGATAGTAAGTCTTCGTGGGTTTCCTTTGTCCATCATATCAGATAGAGGTTTTCAATTTGCATCTAGATTTTGGAGATCATTTCAGAGTGGTTTGGGTACTTAAGTGAAGTTAAGCACCACTTTTTATCCCCAAACATATGGTAAAGCATAGCGGACTATTCAAAGTCTTAAAGATATGCTTAGATCTTGTATCATTGATTTTAAGGTAAATTGGGATGATCATTTGACTTTAGTGGAGTTCTCGTATAACAATAGTTTTCATTCATCCATCACTATGGCTCCTGATGAAGCCTTGTATGGTAGGAAGTGTATATCTCCTATTGGATGGTATGAGATTGAGGAATCATCGCTTATTGGTCTCGATTTCACCTATAAGACTTTGGAGAAAGTTCATATCATAAGGAATAGGTTGAAAACAACATATAGTCGGAAAATGTCTTATGACGATAATAGGAGAAGAGACCTTGAATTTGAAGAGGGTGATAAGGTGTACTTGAAAATTTCGCCCATAAAATGGGTGATTAGATTTTGAAAGAAAGGAAGTTGTTTCCTTGTTATCTTGGTCCCAATGAAATCTTGCAAAGGGTTGATAAGGTCTCATATGAGTGAAACTCCCTAATTAACTATCTTCGGTTCATTCTGTTTTTGATGTTTCTTTGCTTAAGAAGTGTATCTGTGATCCCGAGTCTATTCTTCCTATTGAGGGTCTTGTTTTGCAAGATAACCTCTCCTATGATTAGGTTCCGGTTGAAATCCTTGATCGTTAAGTAAAGAGGTTGAGAAACAAAGAGGTGGCCTCCGTAAAAGTGTTATGGAAAAACCACCTAGTTGAGGGAGCAACATGGGAGGCCGAAGCCAACATGAAGTCCTGTTATCCTCATCTCTTTACTAGTGAAGGATAGTTATTCTTACTAATAATGAAATTAATGACTAAATTTGAGGTTGTTTTGATTTTTAGTGAAGTTTTGCAAAAATGTTCTAGTTAGAGTGGAATTACAGTGAAATTGTGTATATTGATTTGAAAATTTGCAATTTTTCTTGTGATTGAGTTAAGTTGTGCATTTTGATATGGTGAGTCTTTATGAAATGATATTGAGCATGTTGATAAGTTTAGTTTTGGAAAAATTTGACTTCTTAATGGTATGTTGAGCTCATGTTATTGTGAAAAGGAAATTCCTCATATTGTGATGTTCAGCTGTAACAACCCTCAAAATGAACTAAGGTAGCTAGAGCCTCACATTTGCCTAAAAAGGTTAATAACATGTTAATTAAGTGTTTTATAGTATGCATATTTGATTTGAAGTCATTTGGAGGTCAAACGTCCAAGAACGTCCAAGACATTCGAAAGTTGGTCTTTAGACGTGCTAGTGAGTCCTTGTATGTTTGCCTTGTTGTTATGTGTTATTTTGAGTTGAGAAGCAGTGTAGTTGACCCTAGTACCTTAATACACATGTTAAGGGTCAAAACGTCCGAGTACGATTCCCTGATGACCACCCGAAGGGCCCCCAACAAGGACCCAAACCTTGGACAAGAGGCTGCCCAAGGCAGCGAGCAAGTCCAAGAATTGGACCTTGCCCATGCGACGCGCGCCTGGAACGCACCTCACTGCCTCAAATTTTATTTGGGGCAGAATGGGGAGGCTTCTCCGCGACGCGCAGCCCACTCCCAGATCATGTTGAGTCGTTTTTAAGTCAATTTTGACATGTCTAAGAGACCCAATTCATGTGGGGGTGTTTTGGTAACTTGGGGGACGTTTTATTAACTGATTTTAAGAAATCAAATTCCCAAAGTTCTCTTCTGTTCCAAAAACCCCAAAACCTCCATTGAAGACCAAGCTCAAGAACAAGCTATGGAGATGGATTCTTGGAGCTTTCTTCTCAGATTTTCATGGTCTTTTAAATGTATAAGGTATGGTGATTCTTCTTACATATATAACCATTCATCTATGGAGTCCTTCAATAGTTTTCTAAACACGAATTCTAAGTCAAAAATCCTACTTTTTAATATAGTCATGGGTTCATTGTTAAAGTGATTTCAAAAGCATTCTAATGATGAATATATGTTTATCTACTGATTTTATGATGAATTTCTATCCAATTTTATGAACAACCCATGATCCTCCTAATTTCTCAAATTAGCCTATGATATGGGTCTTGTGATCTTGACTTGATGTTTATAGAATTGTTATTAGATTGTATTGAATTGCTTATTGCTATTACTTTCTATATCAATTGAATATGAATTGTTGAGGAATGATAAAATATGATCATTATCTTCGAGATTTGGTAAGTTGGCTTATTTCTTCTAATTAGTCTAAAATGTACATTGAATTGTAGTGATTGGTATGTTCCACCTATGGTGGCGGTGTTGACATTATTGTACATGTGTATGTGTTATTATCGTGTTTTTTAAGGCATTATATGTAATATGAATATATATGATGATTTTTATGTTAGAAAGTTGAAGGATTTATCCTTGATTCTAATATCATTTAAGTGAATTGATGTTATGTGTATAGTCTTCTACACTACTGGTTTAATCTAGGTGTGGAAATGATGTTATATGTATATGTGTGATGATCATGTTAGGGTTAGGTATGGTCCTTATGGCTAATGATAATGAATATCCTTATAGCATGACCCCTACCCATATGAACTCTATTTGAATGTGTGATCAAAGTATGCTAGGAGCCTTATATTCTAGTGTTGAATATGTACGTGTCTCCTATGATGTAATGTGAGTGTGTGTAGTATATAGTACTTAATACTCTATATGTTTGTATGACTTGAGACTTGACGAATGTTGTACATGTGTTGTGGTCTTTAGAGGGTGGCTTCCTCGATACCATATGATAGTCATTATGTGATGATATTGACTAATGTACACACAAACACTTCATGCATATCTATGAGTACGATAGATTCATGATGACTAAGGAAAGGATAGTTCTCCTATGCATCATTACCTTTTTCCATGCATGTAAAGTATATGATTTATGAAGTTATGAACATTTGTTCCTAAATGTGTTTATGTGAAGGTAGATCTCACATATACACACACACACATGCATGTATGAATATGATATGATTATGTGAAAGGACATTCTCACATAATGTAGGTTCTATGGTTAATGTAGAATTCTCACCCTCGAACCTTTGAGCTATATGATATATGAGCGAGTAAGTCCCTAAGGGATATTCTTTATGAACTAATGTTATCTAAAGGCTTAAATATGATTAAAAAGGGAGTTATTGCATAGCATCGAAAGGGCATGTAAATGAGATAAAAGTCTCATGTTAGTAAGTCCGGCTTCCCACATGGGTTTCTTCACGTCTAGTAGTGTAGATTTCCAAGTTATATGTTGTATCATGAGATGGAAATCATCACGTTAGTAAGTCAAGGTTTCTAGAAGCAATCTCCTTGTCCCTTAACTATGTTCCCACATAGGACTCTAGCTTAGTAAATTTACCTTGATAAGCTATGTACGAATGGTTGCACCTTAGGCAAATGTTAACCCTCTCTTTTCGGTGTGGGAGTAGAACACCGGATTCCATGTAGCTCACATGGTCTATGTCGGTTATGTCTATGTCTCAAGAATGTTAATAATTAACTAAGATAAGAATATGAACTCTAATCTAAATTCCTTGACAAGTGTACTTGGTATGGGAGGACTATAGACCCTACCTATACATTGCACTAGATGACTTCAAGAAAGGATATGATTGGAGACCCTTTTGAAGTAAAGACTTATGTTATGTATGACTTGTATGAATGCATATTAAGTGACCTTGTTATGTAAGATATGAATTATAACTATGCATGTGAATTACACTTATGGCTCCTAAATGGGTTTACTTAGTATATGTGGGGGTATGGGACTCCATGTGTACATTGGACAAGTAAGCTTGTGAAGGGGTTATAAGGGTGGTTTAGTTATGGTATGAACTAAGTAAGTCTATGACTAAAGTGTATGAAGTATGATTAGTCTTCCTACGATGTTATATGAAGTATGATGCGTCCTTATATGATGATATGAAGTATGTGACCTTATTTGTAGTTGTAAATGGATATGTTATGACTTGTTGAATATGTTGTTACTTGTTGAATATGTTATGCCTAGTGTAGGGTGATTTCTTAGGTACACTTGGTGGAAGTAGCATTATGGGATGCTACCTACACATTGCTCTATTATGACTAAGGAGTTGTCTTATGTGATGGTTCTTATGTGAAGTTGTTGTCTTTGATATGCTTATGACTTATGATTATATGTGGTTGTATTATGAATCAAATTATGTAAGACTATTGTAGGGTGACCTCAAGGTGATGCATTGAACTAGGTACACTTGAATGTTACATAAGGAGAAGTAAAATAAAAGAAAGGTAATGTATGATGTGTATTGAATATGCTTGTAAGTATGATAAATAGCTTTATATGCTATTATAAATAGTATCCATGTCAATATTATGTATGTGAACTATATTGAGCTTATATGTGAATATGTTCATGAAGTTTACTAAAAGACAGGATGCATGATTTCAAATGAAATGTCCTCTTTAAAATGTATGTATTTGCATGGTTGATATACTTAGTGCATTCTTGTACTAATACCATTCTTCTTCATATTTGTACACAAAGTGTAGGTGGTGATGGCTAGCGGATGTCTCCTATGTGAAGAGCTTGGATAGATCTTTCAAGTTCAACTAAAGGAGCCCTTATGATTCAAGTGTTCCCTATGTCAAGATGTTCTTAAATATAATGTAATAGTTGAGATATTATTTTATGTTGTTAAGGGTCGTGTCCTAATCTACTCTATTGATTTGTGTCTTAAGACGGGAAAGAGACATTAGAGTCTAACTTGTATTATGAAGAACTTATATATATATATATATATGAAGTAATGTTCTAGCATATGATGTGCTATGAAAAGTTTTAAATTTTCCTCTATTATTATCACGATTATGTAATGAAAGATGTCTAAAGGCTTGTCTTAGACCTCCGAGAGGTCGACCACGCCATTTGGCGATCTAGGAGTACCTTAACTTCTAGAGGGTACTTTGGGTCGTTACAAACTTGGACAGAGCATAAGGTTTTGTGTTTTGTCCTTAGGTTTCAATGTCTCGTGTTGCCACGTCTAGTAAAGTCTCGTTGGTCGGTGAGTCTCAACACATCAAATGATACGGGAGTCTATAGGATGATAGAGTTTACCTTTTTCACTATTCTGATGTCGTGCCATAGAAATTAAATCAATAAGTTCTCTGTCTTATGTTTCCTTATCCAGTAGTCTGTGAGATGTGATTGCTTGGAAGGGATGATTTCTCAATGCTTGAGGGAGAAAAGGTGAGTTTTTGATGCTTAACTTGGTTTTATGGTTTGGTGAGCAATTGTGAAGGTGAATTTTAGTACATGTTGATACGGTGCAATTTATGGCTATAGATGGTTTATGAGGAACGAGATGTTGTGTTGAAATTTTATGATATTATAGAGTTATAGCTTGTTTGTAGTTGTTATAGTTGAATGGAGTTCCCCATGGAATGATAGAATGCCTTATGATTTTGTAGAATGGTAGGATGATTTTATGATGTAGGCCTGAAAAGTGTTGGAGAATGTGGTAAATAGTGAGAAAGATAAATGTTACCCTTGTATATGTGAAATGCTTCATAGTTGCCCTTGTGTGGATTTGAAACCTTTTGTATAGGCTTGCTCCTAAGGAGGGGAGATAATGTGTTGAGCCTTGTAAGGTGATTGTGAAGTATGATAGTTAATGGTAGAAACCTTATGATTAGTTAATGAATCTCTCTAATTAACCCCATTCTAAGAGTTGTAAAAAGGGGAAAAGGAGTTTTATTCCATAAGTTGGAAGCAAATTACCCTAAGGTGACTTAGGGGGGATGTATGCTATGTACCCCTTAACTCTTCAAGAGAAACAGAGAATTTAGGTTGACTTATTTTGAAGTTGTTAGTTATCTTTTAATCTTGAATTTAATTATGTTCAATTGAGGAAGTGCTTAGATTGTACCTAGGCATGGTTGGTTTAAAAGTTCCACCATAAGTGATGACCCTTGTAGGTTTGTCTTGACTTTCCTTGACCTTGGTGTGTAAGGGAATGATGTGCTTAGGCTTACCCCAAGAGGGAGATAATGTGCATAGATGGTAAGATTTTTAGTGCCCTTGATGCCCTATGATGAGTTCCACTGAACTTCTCTAGGTTGAAAATCCCCTTGAATTGTTGGTGAGAAGGGTGTTCATAATCTTAGATCCCAAGAGAGGAATGATGTGCTTAGTTAATAAGCTTAGTAAGCTAAGATTCCCTAGATTTGAGATGAGTTGCTCTTAGATGAGTTTATCTTAAGTGGGCGAGGATGATATGAGTAGTAAGGTTTTGGATATCCCTATATTTTTCTTCTATTCTTACTCAATCTTGAAACCAAAGTGTTCCTAAGTATCTTGTTCATGATAGGAGTCTTGCATAAGGTGATAAGTTGCATGTTATATGTTATGCATGTCATTAATGATACTATGTGATACATATTATGAATGGTCACTATTGCATGAAAAAGGAAATTTTAATAAATTTGCATGTTTCTCATGTTGATGTGCATCCTTATATGATAAATGTGCAATTTGATTTCATGAGATAGCTTAATGAGCATGCTTTATGTAACAACCCGAAAATGACTATGCTAAGTAATGCCTAAACGTACCTAGAATGCCTAGATTAGACCGGGTTCACACGGATTGATGCGCGTGGAACCAGACCTCAGAACCTATGCACCAGCCAAGCCAACCAACATGGTGAGTTAGTTGAGTTAGGCAAGGTTGGGTCCAGCCATGTAGGGCACCCGAATATTAAGATTCACCCGGATGAGTTTTAACCGGACTTGAAAGGGATAATCTTAGGTTTGGAGGGTCTAGGGGTAAAATGGTCTTTTCCAGGCTAAGGGTAGTATTGTAATTACCCTAAATATTTAATTAATTAATTAATTAATATAAAAAGTGGACAATTCGGGTAGGGTTGACCCGAATTGACCCATTTCTCGCGAGATAAGCTCCACCCGGGTTCAATCCTTGGTGGAAGCGATATTTAAGTTGAATTAATTGGTATTTAATTATTGGATTTAAGTAAGGGCATTTTAGTCTTGTCACTTAAGCCTTAGAAAATCATATTTTTATTCAAAATAACAAAGAGTCCTAGTTTGACTAAGTCCTTACCTAAAACTCCTACTCCTAAGCTTACTCAAACATCTATCCACTCTCATTCTCACGATTATCCACTCTCATTCTCACGCTCTCTTCATCAGTAAAAGAACAAAAAAATCAAAAGTTCATCACTCTGGAAGAACTTGTACGCTAAAACTCAAAATAAAAACTAAACTAAAAATGAAAAGCAAAAACATTGTTCTTGACGGGTTGTGCTTGAAGTTTCGGTGGTGAGGCTTTGGTGTCGTGGTAGTTGTCTATCCATTGGAACAAGTTTGGAGGGTGTTGATCGACAAAAGGTATGGGTTTTCTTCCTCTTGGTTCTTTTCCTAAGAGACCCCTAAGATTCAGTCAATTCTAATCCGAAAACTAGGAATGTTTCCCCGTTGCATGTCATTGTCACTAGCTCCCATCGATTATTGTAGGTTGGGTATGTTTGCTGGTAGAAATTAAGGATGTAACGTGTTTTCGTGATGATCATGTTCATGTATGTATGTTTGGATTATGTGACTGATAATTATGTCTTTCTGAAATTATGTGATAAAGTATGTGTGTGCATTGTGTAGGCCGTAACTCTTGGTCATAAATTGAAGTGTGAAAAAGGCATGTTGAATCCTCGTATTTTATGTGCAAATGCTTCTAAAAATTGTGATGTTCGTATGAGGTGTGATGTTGTTGGATTGAGTGAAAACTCTTGGCTAAATGTAACCACGAAAATGCACCTAAAAATGTACGAAATGCTCTTCGAATTGTCCTAAAATCTACCGTATAAAATGTTGAGAAAGTGGACTGGAAAACGTAATCAAATTTCCAGATTGCTGGAAATTTGGTTTCGGCTATGCAACTTGAAGAATTGGAGTTTCAAAAATTATTTTAAAATATGTGAGGTCATTAAGGATTGAACCCGAGACCTTACTATATGTAGGCTGCTGAAAAATTTAATATTTAATGTGAGGTGAGGGGGATTCCAAATCGGGTAAGGCTGGTGAAGAAACAAAAGAAAAAGGGAAAATAAATAAAATGGGGAAAGTGGGGATCGAACCCACAACCTCTCTGATAGGTGATAGAAGTAGGAGAAATTAAAGAAAAACAAAATGAGGTTGTGGGGGATCGATCCCACATCCTCTTGGTCTCAAACGAAAATAGAGAGGAAAGAAAAGAAAGAAAAAAAAGAAGTGTGGGTGTTGGGGATCGACCTCGGGTACCCAAGCCGAAAATGTAAACCAAAAAAATTAAATATGAGACTAAGTGTTTCTCAAGGGGTTTGAAATCGGGTTCCCTTGACCAATTCCGTATTGATACATAAGTCTTACGTGAATAAATATTTAATGAATGCTGCCTATAGGAATCGAAATCGAGACCTTGGCATATTTACAAGATGCGTAAGTCTTGTACAATATAATCTTTGGTAATTATAAGTCACTTAGAAAATTATGAATGAAGCCTCATGGCTTGTACGTATGGGTTCATAAGTCCAGCGTACGTTTAAAAGTAAGTGAACCTAAGATGTATATGATGAAATGATGTAATTCCAAGAGGGTTAAGTAATATTGTGAAATACACTAAAAGGCCAACTGCATTGGCATATGATGAAATGAACATTCGCATAATAGGGTGAGTAATTATGAAGAGCTAATATGCTAAAGTAAATGAATGTTTTGACAACATGATAAGAGGCTAATATGAAAGACGAGATAAATCTCAAATGAGCCTAATAAGTGTTACCAAAAATCGTACTCATCTATGAGAGTGTAAAACTAATAAAGAGACCAATCTGTAAGAAACACTCTAATGAAAGTATTGAGATTAATACGTACTTAATACTAATAATGAGATGAGAAATCATCTAATGAGAAATGATGCCCTCATGCTAGAAGCCAGCTTCTATGATGTGTGAGATGAATGTAACGAAACTTTATACGGAGCACCGATAGTCTAGCTATGAGTCATGATTCCTTCTTTCGGGAAGGCAGAGGTTCGTGTAAATCTCATGAGATGAGACTGTTCGTTTAGGTGGGTATGGGTCTCCTTATCTCCTAGTCTTTGAACCTATGTAGCCAACATAGGGTTCTAGCAGGGTTCAATTCCCTATTTGCGCTAGCATGTTTTGGTTTCACTTTGGTCGGTGATTCCACCTCTTTTCGGTGTGGGGGTAGACACTGGATTTCATGGAGCTCACATGATCTATGTCGGTTAAAGTTAAAGTTTCCAAAGAAAGAATGAGGCCAGCCTCATGTAATGCACACTATGAAATGAATGATACCAAAGGTGTTTGGATAGGATAATCAAGAGGTGAACTAGACTCAAGTAATGACACTAGGTCATGCTTGGTCATTGCACAGTGAACCCGAAGAGAGTCCTAAACAACATCCTAGGTATATAAATGAATGAAAAATGAAGTACGTATGAATGAATGAAGCAGACTATGCATTTTTTAAAGAAGGCTCCCTAGTTGAGGTCCGATATATTGTGTAATGACACGGATTCTTGAATCCGAATCGCCACCGGCGTCGTTGACCTCTCAGAGGTCGCAGACAAGCCTCATCTAACATTCATCACATTCATCCAGTTAAATTTGCGGATAATTTAAAACTTTTTACATGTATGAAGTTTACTTAGACTTCAGATAATCATTACATATTTACATCATATACTAAGCTCAACATAAGAGAACAAACATCTATCATAAAGAATTAATTTGAAACTGATGATGAATATATCATAAATAGTTTGACAAACACAGCCTTATTACAAAGCTTCAAAATGAAAGTATGAAAGAAACGCTAGTGACAACATCCACTAGCTATGTCTAAAACTAAGGCTAGACTAAATCTCTAGAATCCTCGAAATCAGGAGGACCTACCAAATGGTTTGGAGAAACGCTAAAGTCCAAACCGCTGCAAGTGTCGTCAATCTGTCCACTGACCTGCACCTATAAAAATAGTAAATAGTAGGGGGTTAGTACACCACTTGTACTAAGTATGGGTATATGCACACATACACATAAAGATATGCATGATCAATGAAAGCTCTTCGTAAGCAACATGCCATTTCTGGAAAGTATAGTCATTAGACTTTCCTAATTCGTTAGATGTGAATTGTGGTATGAATATGATGTATTTTAATGCATTCAAAGCACACAACTCATTTTATATATGATTACAAGACATTAGTATCATCAACAAAATTTTTGAACAACTAGAGCGAAGATTTGAGATTTTGATCCTCTTAGGCCGAGAGCTGCTCTTTGTACACTTAGATTAATTTTCAGTCTTTTTCTTCTTCTTGTTGTGTAGTTCAATAACTTCTTTGGTCCTATGTTTAACTTACAAGTGCAATGATTTATTGTAGTCCCATACCACAATGAATCAAGTAAGTAATTCAAGAGATTAAGGAAATGACTTAACTACAATTTGGGGCATGAATATATTTAGAAGTCAATACTTATTGACTATACTCATTCTTTAGTTGATTGCATAATGTGCATAGTTCTTGGGGCATATCATTAAAGCTTATGATCTTGCTTACTTTGGGCATAAATTCTTTATAAGACAATCTTTATTTGCTAAATACATTAGTTAATCATTTTGGATAAGCATATTTGAATTCATTATTGTCTTTGATATTTTCCTAATAATGGAAGTCATTATAAGCCAATTTTATTTGGCTTTGTTCATTTTCATGACATGAAAATTCATTATTAGCTATGCCCTTTACTTATTGTAAACTTCATTGGACATGCTTTGACTATTCTTATAGCAAGTCATTCATTACACTATATATTTATTACATTTCATAAGTCATTCTCTATTGCTCATTCCATTGATTTCATTACTTTCATGTTAGGGAAGTTATGAGTTATTTAGCTAGCGTTTTCATGTTTTATATGTTATACATTTCATATCTACGAGACCTTGGAATTGTGGATGTAGCGTTAAGACATCTCAAGTGAGGGCCCAACATATGGGACCTCAACCCGAGGCCCTTCTTTAGCAAACACAGAGTCTGCTTCATTCGTTCATTCGTACTTCACATTATTCATTTCATTCATTTTTAGGCTGATGTAAACACTAGCTATACCTAGTATGAAGTTTAAGACTCTCATCGGGATCATGAAGTGCAATGACCAAGAATGACCTAATTTCATTACTTGAATTTGATTTCACCTCCTGATTGTCTTGTGCAAACATGTTCGGTATCGTTCATTTCTTTATCTTTCATACTTTGAGGAACTTCAACCTTAACCAACATAGATCATGTGAGCATCATGAAATCCGGTGTCTTTTCCATACCAAAAAGAGGTGGAGTCACTGGCCAAGGTGAAACCAAAATATGCTAGTGTTTATAGGGAATTGAACCCTGCTAGAACCCTATGTTGGCAGCATAGGTTCAAAGACTAAGAGATATAAGGAGAACCATACCCGCCTAAACGGACAGTCTCATCTCATGAGATTTACACGAACCTCTGCCTTCCCGAAAGAAGGAATCAAGACTCATAGCTAGCCTATCGGTGCTCAGTATAAAGTTCCATTACATTCATCTCACACATCATAGAAGCTGGCTTCTAGCATGAGGGCATCATTGCTTATTAGATGATTTCTCATCTCATCATTAGTATTAAGTGTGAATTTTCCTCACACTTACATATAAAACATGATTGAGACTTGTCTCTTGATATTCAACACTCTCTTAGGTGAGTACTTTTAGTGACCTTTACTTAGGCTTGGTTGAGACTTGTCTCACCATTCATCTTAGACTCTTATCATGTTGTCACCATTTTCATTAACATCATAGTTTAACATAATTACTCACCTCATTACGTGAATGTTCATTTCTTCTTTATCTTTTAGTGTTGACTCAAGCATTATAGAAGCTGGCTTCTAGATTGAGATTTACTTACTCTATTGATGACTGGTCATCCTTACTTTACATTGATCAAATGTGAATTTTCCTTACATATCATCCTTTGGTGTTAATGAAACTGGTCTCACACATTCTAACACCTTCATACGTGAGTATTCTTTTAACATAGTAGCTTAGGTGTAAGTGAGACTTCTCTCACTTCCTTTAACACCCCATTCTGGTCGCTTACTTAATTTAGACCCCTTTAATTATGTTATAACTCACGTTACTTACTTACTTTAGTGTAGTAGATTCATATCATCGTTTATGGACGATGAGCACTGCATTCAATGAGTTTCATGAGTTCATATGTCATTCTTTTAGAGCATGTTGGGAGTTGTCCCAATGAGTGGCATGCCCTTGGGTATGGATTCATTGAATTACTTTAGAACTACTGGAGATGTCATTTCATTATTTTGGCTACACAAGATTGGCATATGATTAGTATTGGCATAAACAATTGGGTAAGGATTGCATAACCATCTTTGTTGGCATAAGCCAATTTTACATTCGTTCATGCTTAGTTTGTTATATATATACATTGTTCATTAACCAATCTTTCAATTATTTAAAGATTACATTATAGCCAATCCCATTTAAATTTTTAACAATGTACTGTTAGTCATTTTATTTGCATAAGCCAAACATTCACTCAATTTATGATTTCATGGAGATCTGTTTAGCTAACCTTATAACATAACTTTAGCCATAACGTTTTTTTAAACATCTTGGACAGCATCATATTAGCATTTGATGAATATATCATCTTTATAACGTCATATTAACAGCAAGTTTGCATAACAGACCGTAACATCTTCATACATAACATTTTCGGACATATCTTTAACATAGTATAATTCTTTTAATTCACATAATAACACTTAACATCAAACGAGTCCAATTAATAGGTTCATTCAATCATTATTTAATAAAAAACCATACACATTAAGATCAGCCAGAACCACATACCAACAACATAATTTTAAACCTATTCAACATTGAAATCGTAACAAGGATATTAGGGAAAGTAGTTCGACAAGAACGACGGGAAACAACCCTAGTTATCAAGATCTTTGAATCATTCGAAAGAAAATTATCTTGGAGAAATAATTCCAGGAGAGAAACACATACCTTATGTATAATTTAATCTACGAAGATCACCTTGAATGAGAACTTGGAGAAAGCCTTGAAATCGCCCTAGAGAAATCGATAAATTTTCTGCCTTTTTCTTGCGTTCGTTGCTTACTGTTTTTGAGTCCCTTTTTTTTCCTATGAGTTTGAACGTGATTTTTAGGTTTAATAACTGATCTTAAATTATACAACTTAGGTTTAATAAGTTAAATTAAACAATTCGCAAAACGCCCCTCCTAAGTTGACTAAACATAGGAGAACATAACACTTAGTCAAATTCGGAAATTGGTATTGACTATGGTTTTGGTCAACATTTTAACTTTATATTAATTAAATAAATCCTTAATTTAATTAATTTAGGGACCTAGGGTAAGTACTAAAGTACCCCTAACTAATTTGAACTATAATCCACCCTTTAGGACCATCTTAGGTTAAGTAGTAGGATGTTTCTTGAATTATACTAGGTTAGTGAAAGTATTTCGTTTTGATCATTTAAACCAAGTAATTAAATTTCTAATTAAATTAAATATGTGACCTAAGGTAATTACTAAAGTACCCTTATGTCGTTAGGACAATAACCAATCCTTTGAACCATCCTAGGTTAGGTACTAGGTTGTCTTTTTCTTGTTTTAATCGAAATCTGGAAATTGTTTTGTGATTTCGATTTTGCCCCTTTGAATTAATTAATTAAGTTTCTAAATTAATTAATAAAGTATCCTAGGGTAATTACTAAAGTATACCTAGGTTGTTAGGACCTTAACTAACTCTTTGGACCATCCTAGGTTAGGTACTAGGTTGTCCCTTCCTTGTCTTAACCGAAATCTGGAAATTTTCTTTGTAGTTTCGGTTTTAGCCCTTTTAAGTTAATTAATTAAGTTGGTAAATTAATTAATTAGGTAAACTAGGGGAATTACTAACGTACCCCTAAGTTTTTAGGATCATAACTAACCTTTTGGACCATCCTATGTTAGTTACTAGATTGTCCCTTCAACTACAACTAGGTTAGTGTCAACCCGGTTTAGTCCTAGGTTGTCGGGTGCACTAATTAGTTTATTTCGTTTGGACCTAGGTTAGTTAGTTCTTTAGGGTAGTAGGTTAGAGTCTAGAATTGGTAGGGAAGTTAGGCCCCACATGGAGTGGTACCTTGTGCACGTTTTTCCCCTAACTATCCTAACCGAATTCGGTTAGGGTGGTCCCCTCCTTTGGCAGCTTCTTCAGATGTCATGCACATGGGTTGGTTGTACTTTCCTAACTAACTATTATTTATGGTTCATTTGGAAATGTTTACTTATTGTCCCAAGGATCCTCACTATGTCCTTGGGCACTACTTAATCTACATGATCATTTTAAATGGTCATGTGTTATGGTACTAGGCTTGACACTTGGATGCCTAGTAGTTCATATGATTTATAAAGACGGCTTTTTAATTAGCTTAGGGTCTTCATTGCAGGTACAATTCTTAAACAAGCTCATTAATGTTAGAAAATTGGCTAACACCCCTTTAAGCCAATATTTCTAATATGCCCAATATATTGCTTATTTGGGTATTTTATAGAAATTGACTAATACCCCTTAGCCAATTTTCTATACTATGCCCAATATTTCTCAATGTTGGTCATTGGGATGCCTACGTATCCCCAATACGCATTCTTAAAGAGCTATTGGGCTCTTCACTAGACATGTAATTTTCCGAAATGTTACATTATCCCCCCCTTAGGAACATTCGTCCCCGAATGACACTTACACATCATTTAAACAAAGAGGGTGATTTTCGAAAGTTACTTTAGCATGCTTAAACTTTTCCCTTTTGTGAATATTTGATTCACACATATTTGGATGATGCACATAATTCAAGCTTATCTGGAGCTTCATATTTGAGATTGAGGAATTTCCTTCTCAATCACACTTAACTTAATGCACTTCAAAAATCATGCAACACAGAAAACATGCCTATGCTACACAAAAACAGCAACATAAAATACAAACATAACTTTGTTTTAACTCACATAGTGCTATTATAAGACATACGATTAGTGACTTATAACACCAAATCGACTAAAGCACTTAAACTTAGAGTTTCTTAAACAAAACCAGACTTAAGAAGAGTATATCTAACCTCAAGAACAGAACAAGTGAGGGTAACGGAATCTCATATCGGCCTCTGCCTCCCATCTTGCACCACCTCAACAAGGGTGTTCCTTCATAACACCTTCACGGTGAAAAACTCCCTGTTCTTCAGTCGCTTCACTTGACGATGGAAAATTGCAACGGGAACCTCTTCATAAGGAAAGATTCCCATCGACTCCTAACCCTTCGACGGGTAGGATGAACGTTGTATCGCCTAGACACTTATCAAGCATCAAAACGTGAAACACTGGATGAACAGAAGCAAAGTCGTTTGGTAATTTTACCGACTTGCTGTAAGATCTCATAATGACCTATATACCTCAGACTCAACTTCCCTTTCTTACCAGACCTCATATTTACTACGGACATATAGTCTATGGAAGGGACTTCTTGTTCTAAGTCTTTGACTCTTACTAAGTCGAATAAGCATCCCTTAGACATCATCTTATTAACTTTAAGATTGAAAATTATTTGGCCTGTTGGATTTGAACCACGCCCTTCTCATTTTAACCCAACTTATTTGGAAACTGAAGCCTTACTACCCTGTTTCTATAGTCTATTATATCATAATACTTATGAAGCAAATCCATGTCTAAGCCATATTCTTGAGTTGGTATGCAGCCAACTTATCATTCTCCTCCTCATCAATGCTCATAGCAGGCTTTTAGACATTACCATGCATTCACCTCCATGTGAACAGCCACACTCACCACAGGCCTTTCGTCCACGTTGGGCATTTCCATTATGGCCCTTCTTGGGAAGGCCAGATCTTGAGTCTGGCGCCTTAGACCACTTGGCAATCCAAATCCTTGTGTGTATTCTTCTATGCATTCAGACAAGAAGAAAGTTAGATAATTATAATGAAACAAAGTGTCAACGATCTAGGTAGCACGATAAAGAGTAGAAGAAGGGAGAATTTCCTATCATCAAGTAGTATCTAAGTCATGATTGTGGCGCGCTTCACAACCATAAGCTAGAAACTACGTAACGTGGTTGTGTTAAGCTTTAGATCCTAGGTAATTTAACCTCATGCTCTAATACCAAGCTTGTAACGACCCGGATTCTTGAATCCGAATTGCCACCGGCGTCGTTGACCTCTCAGAGGTCGCAGACAAGCCTCATGTTGCATTCATCATATTCATCTAGTTAAATTTGCGGAAAATTTAAAACTTTTTACATGTATGAAGTTTACTTAGACTTCATATAGTCATTACATATTTACATCATATACTAAGCTCAGCATAAGAGAACAATCATCTATCATAAAGAATCAATTCGAAACAAAAAATGAATATATCATAAATAATTTGCCAAACACAGACTTATTACTAAGCTTCGAAATAAAAGTATGAAAGAAACGCTAGGGACAACATCCACTAGCTATGTCTAAAACTAATACTAGACTAAATCTGTAGCATCCTCAAAATCTGTACCAAATTTGTTGACCTTTGTGCATTGCTTGTGTGAGAACTCATGACACATATAAGTATGTGAGGAGAAGGACATTACTCCTTAAACATAACTAAGCATGGTAAGGTTGAGTATAACATTCATGGAATTACGACTAAATGATAAGAGTCCTAGTTGATTTATTTGACTCAAGTTTATGTGCATTGAAGTATGAGTGCTTAATTGCTTCTTGAGTGTTATTGAACTTTCTAATATGTGACAAAAAAGTTATTGTATAATGATCTCCTAATAAAATTAAATTTAAAAACCATTTTATGATTAGAAGATGGAAATTCCTCGAATGAACATGACAAGAAGCTATGTGTTTGATGCATTTTGTAAGTGAGTGAATAAAAGGTTTTGTCTGCTTGTGTTGCACTGAGTTCTAAATGTCTTGAAGTAGTGTTACTTGTCATTTTGGTGCATTAAATTCTAAGTGATTATGTTTTGAATGTTGCGAGCTGCTCCATGGTTCATTGATTTCTTCACCTGTTTAAGATGTTCCAAGAGTCATTCGAGGACGAATGCTCGCAAGTGAGGGATATTGTAAGACCCCAAAAATGAATTAAGGTTCTTAGAGCCTCACATAAGTCTAAAAATGTTAAAAATGTGTTCATTAAGTGTTTTATAGTATGTATACTTTATTTGAGGCTATTTGGAAGTCCAACGTCAACAGACGACCAAGACGTTCGACCACTAGTCACCAAAGGGCCTTAAGTGGTTTTATGATATTATTTGTGTGTAAGGGGATAATAAGTTCCTTATATGAGTTATAATGATTTTTATAGGCATTGTCTTAATTTTCATTAAGTTTGGAGGTCAAATGTTCAAGAACGTCAAAGTGGTTCAAAAGTTACTTTTAGATGTGCTAGTGTGTCCTTGTATATTGGCCTTGTTTTCATGTGTTGTTTGGACTATAAAGTAAGTGTAGTTTACCCTAGTACCTTAATAGACATGTTAAGGGTCAACATATGCCAATAGCACTCCCCGGTGATCACCCGAAGGAGCCCCAAGGAGGACCCAAACACAAGAAGCTGCCCAAGGCATCGAGCAGGTCTAAGAATTTGAACTTGCCCTCGCGACGCACGCCTAGCACGCACCTCACTGTCCCAAAAATTATTTGGGGCAGAATTGGGATGCTTCCCCGCGACGCACAACCCACTCCTAGATCCGGTTGCTTCGTGTTTAAGTCAATTTTGACATGTCTAAAAGTCCCAAAAAGCATGTGGGTGTTTTGGTAATTTAAAGGGACGATTATTAATTGATTTTATGACTTATTTAACCCCTTTTCCAAGCCAAAACCCCAACACCCAGTAAGAAAATTAAAAATCCCAAATCACTCTTATTCTCCAAATTCTGTCAAACCTCCACTTGAGGGAAACTCAAGTTCAAGCTATGGGGTGGATTTTCATGGTTTCTTCAGAAATATCTCATGGGTCTTCAATAAATAAGGTTTGGTGGTCCTTCATCCTTAGTTATCCATTCATCTAAGGAGTCAATCAAGGACTTTCAAATATGACTTAAAGACCAAAATTCCCAATTTCCAATCTAGCCATGGGTTCTTTCTCAAATTGATTTCAAAAGCATATTTATGATAAATTTGTAATTATCTACTGTTTTAAATAAGAATTTCCATTAAATTTCATGATGAACCCATGTTCTCTCCAATTCTCAAATCAGCCTATGTTACGGGCATGTTGATCTTGACCTCTTATTGATTGAATTATGATTCGAGCATGTTAAATTTCTTATATCTAATGTCTAAATTGTATATTAATGTTGAATTGTTGATGAGTGATCCATGTGGATCGTGGTTTGATGATTTGAATGAGATTAGTCTATAATTCTCCTATTTTCTCTAGAATGCTAACGTAGCTTCAATGTGATCTCAATTCTATGGTAAATTCAACTATGCTTTCGTTTATGAAATGGTTCCTTTAGCTATATTTTATACATGTATTTATACTGAATTATGGGAATTGATCATGATCATCAAAGCTTTTAAGGAAGTTGTAAGTGTGCCCCATTCTCTCTACACTTCTTATACATTTGCTAGTTGATGTAGCTTTATATGGATTTGTGTGGTATGGTCCACTTATGGTGGCGGTATTTACCTTATTGTTATGCTATTATGTGTTGATGATGCTTCCTCTACGTTAAAATGACTAAGTTAGGGCTAGGTGTGGTCTAAATGTTCTTGTTTGAATACTCTTGTGTAGTATGATCCCTAACAATGTGCCCTAAATGAATGTGCGATTCTAACCAATCTTAGAAGTCTTAGATTAAATGTTGAAGTTATTTTCTTTTTATGTTATTATGTGGTGTGTGGTTTATACTTGAATGTGTATTGTGACCTTTGTAAGGTGGCTGCCTCAATGTTAGGATTGTTTCCCTTTTATTGTCATGTTGACCAATGTACACATACACACCTCATGCATTCTTATCAAAGTAGTATGGGATTATGGTGTCTAATAATTCTCATATACACTAATGTCTACTACTATGCATGTAAAGTATATGTTCATGAAGTATGTTATGTATCCCTTAACTAGTATGACTTAATAGGTGTACTAGTATGGGCAAGGGTATGGGACCTAGGTAATGCATTACACATTTGTGCCTTGGTAAGATAGCTCCTAGGTTTGGTTTCAATGTACATGAATATGAATGCATGAGTATGTTATGAAAATGTCTTATATGCTATAATGTAAAGTATGTGGTATGATGAAGTTTGAATATGCATAGTGTCTAATGTGTTTATATGAAAAGGTTGCTCATATAGCTACACCTATACACTTATGTGAATATGTGTGGCTACAATGTATTACGTTAAAGGTTTTCTCACATGTATATACAAACACATGAATAATGATTTAGTCAATAGAGGGGCACTTGAAAGGTGTTCTCAAGGGTACCCTAAAACTAGATAGGTGCTTTAGTATTGTATAAGCATATGAGGAGTTAGTATCCTAAGCCTATGTTTTATGAAATAATGTAATAGAGGCTTTTCAATAAAGGGAACTGATCATAGCACCGAGTGAACTTGACAATGAGAGGTGTTGGCTTCCCTTGGAGGAATATTCACCATTGGTTTCTCAAAAGGTGTTGACTTCCTTTGGAGGAAGATTCACCTTGGTTCCACAAGAGCTGTTGACTTTTCATGAGGAAGATTTACCATGGTTTCTCATGAGATGAGGATCCAATGCTAATGAGCATGTAGAGGGTTATGAATATCTCTTAGTTCCATAAACTATGCTTGCCACATAAGATATAGCAAGTAATATCACCTAAGATGCTAGTTTAAGGGTAATGTTCTTCTTTGGCTAAATAGGGCACCTCTTCTTGGTGTGAGGCTCTACAATACAAAATTCCATGTTTAGCACCCATGGTATTAGTGTCGGTTAAGGCTATAGTTTCCCTAATGTAAATTGGACAATGGAAGTGAATGACTATGACCCTATTTAGGATAACCTAAGGGAAGTTGCTTAGTGTAGGTGGGAGTATGGGACTTCACCTATGCATTGCACATGTAGCTCTTGAAGGTAGTCCTAGGAAGGTTTTCTAATGTATTCGATTATGTTTATGTTTCTTATTCATGACATTGTAGTGTTGTCTACTTGTTGTGATGATATACATGGTATTAGTCTATATGATGTGTCCTTACCTTGTATGCATAGTATGGGTCTTTTAGTTTCTTTGTAGGTTTACCTAGTATGTGTGAGGTTATGGGACTTCACATGTACATTGCACAAGTAGACATAGGAAGGGATTATGAGTAGGGTTCTATGTGGTTCTTATGAGGTAAAGTCAAAGTATGTTAATGTCACTATTGCCTTGATATGATTATGTTCGAAGTCTTGACTTGTATATGGTCGTGTAATGATTCCATCTATATGGTCCCTAAAGTATGTTGGGTCAAATGTGAGTTAGGTATATTATTATACGAAATACATCTATGAATGCATGTGTTGGGTTAATGAAGGTTGTATGCATGATTCCCTAGTGATCTTAACGTGATGGTTGAGTGTGGATAGTGTTATGGGACATTTTCTATACATTGCACCAAGCATAACTAGAGGGTTACTTCGGAATATAAGGAGTTAAAGTAAAAGGAAGGAGTTCACTATAAAATGAAACAAGTTCAGTGTAATTGTGAAGGTGTTTTACTGTAAAGTGGTGACTTATATGCCTTAAATGCAATGTGTGGTTTTATATGATATGTGACCATTGAATATGCCTATATGAAGCATGCGAATTGTATAATTCTTATTATATCAAAGTTTTATGAGATTTTCACAAAAAGGAATGATTTAATTTTCAAAGTAAAATGTCCGTTTTAAATGCATGTTTTGCATGGTTGTTATACTTACTGCATTCTTGTACTAATACCATTCTTATATACCTTTTTACACAAAGTGTAGGTTATGGATGCTTAAAGGATGTCTTTAGTGGTGAAGAGCTTGATAGATGTTTCCCAAGCTCAAGAAAGGGGTCCTTATGATTCAAGGATTTCTTATGTAAAGTTATTCTTAAAGTTGTGTAATAGCATAGTTAATATTTTATGTTGTGAAGGTACGTGTTCCTAGTATACTCTGTTGATGTTGAGTCTAAGTTTGCAAAAGAGACTTAGAGTCTAACTATGTATAATGACTTACATTTTTATATAATGGAAGTGATGTTTATAACATATGATGTGCTATGAAAAGTTTTAAATTTTCCGCTAAATTTACTATCAAAATGCGATGAATGATAACTATGGTTTTGTGTAAGACCTCTGAGAGGTCAAGTACTCCATGTTACTTCAAGGGGGTGCTCCTCGGATGTGACACCTCAAATGTGGGTTAAATTCTAAATGTGATTTTATATGATGTTGGACTTTGAATATGTCTATATGAAGTATGTGAATGATATAAATGCTATTGTATCAATGTTTTATGAGGATTTCATAAAAATGCATAATAAATGATTTCAAGTAAAATGTCCCATTTAAATGCATGATTGTCATACTTAGTGCATTCTTGTACTAACACCATTAATCTTTACTTTTTACACAATGTGTAGGTTATGGATGCTTAAAGAAGGTCTAAGGTAAAGGTCTTAATATGTGAATCCCAAGCTCAAGGAAAGGAATCATTAATTCCAAGGATTCTTAAGTCATGTCTTTACTATAAAGTGTATGAAATAGTACTTATGTTTTATGTTTTAAGGGTCGTTTCCCTAAAGTACTTTAATGATGATTGAGTCTAAGATGGCAAAAAGACTTAGAGTCTATCTATGTATTATGATATTTTATATATATATTGAAAGCAAAGTGTTAGCATATGGTGTTCTAAGAAAGTTTTAAATTTTCCGCTAATTTACCTATGCCAATGCAATGAACGATAGATATGGGCTTGTTTAAGACCTCCGAGATGTCAAGTACACCATGTTAATTCTAGGGGTTGCTCACCGGATGTGACGCACGTCTCCCCAAGGACCACCCAAGGGGTCCTTCAGGAGGACCCAAAAGGCTTCCTAGCAGTGTCAATCGATGAGCCACAAGTTGACGCTACATCGATGGGAGATGTAGCTCAACACTTAACTATGTGAGCTTAAGCACCAGGAAGCATCTGCAGTCGCAAATGACGGAGCACTAGGATGAGCCGTCGTCCAATCAACGATCTGTCGACTGCTCCCGTTGATGCAGCCTGCAAGTTCACTGCCAAGCACGCTGGTTATTAGTTAATAACATGAAAAACCCATTACCAATTCATTCTTTAAATTTCATTCTTGCCTTTCAAAACAAAATATCTTTAGAAACCTCCATTGGAGATTAAGCTCAAGGACAAATTAGATGTGCGATTTCCATGTATTCTTCATCATATTTTCATGGCTTATTCATGTAATGAGGTATGGTGATCCTTCATCTTTACATAACCTTTCATCTATGAATTCCTTCAAATTTTTCAAAGAGAATTGATGATCAAATTGTGTATCTTCTAATCTAGCAATGGGTTCTTTCTCAAATTGATTTCAAAAGCATGATTATGATGAATCATGGATTAGCTACTATTTATAATGATGTTTTCAATCTAATTTCATAATGAACTCATGAACCTCCAATTTCTAAATTTAGACACTATTGTGATTATTGTGATCTTGATGTTAGGATAATCATAGCGTGATTCGATTATGATTAATTCAATATAACTATTGTCTGCTATGTAAATTCATGGTGAATTATGGATAATTTATCAATGAGGATCAAGGTTTGGAGATTTGATAAGTTTGACCGATATTCCTCACCTTCTATAGAATTGACGATGTATTGTTCATAATGTGATCTTGACCTTATAATGATTGAATGGGGATTATTTTACGTTATTGTAATTTTACCTACTGCCTTATATATGAATTATTGATGATTTATGAGTACTGATCAATGATAATCAAAGAATGGAGAATTGGTGAATTGCCCTACTTCCTCTACTTTTCTATATAATTTCTAGTTGAATTGACCTTGTATTGCATTGTGTTGTATGGTCCACTTATGGTGGCGGTGTTTACATTCTTGTCAATCATTATATGTTTTTATCATGGAATTGTAGGCAAGTTTGTTGTAAGGACCCTCATAAGGAACTAGGTTGAACTAGTGCTTCACTAGTGTTTCATGAGTTAATAATGTGTTAAACATGATAATTTTGATGTTTGATGTCAGTAAGGTAAGTTTGGAAGTCAAACGTCAAGGGACGTCCACGATGTTCCACGACTAGACGTCTATGCACTTAGGTGACTTCTTGCGTGCATTGACATGTTTTGAGTGTTGTTAAGAGTTCAAATTGATAGTGGAGGTTCCTAAGAACTAGATGACAACGTATAGGGGTTTAACTTCAGGGTACCACTCAACCTAGGACCCACGAGGGTTCCTAGAAGAGGACCCAAGACTTGGGAACAAAACAGCTAAAACTGCCTCAATCGACACCCCTCACCTACGGCCAGTAGACTTAAATACGACCCGTCGTTGTGGGGGTAGCTCAACCCTTAGTGGTTAAAGCCTAACCCCCATATTACCAACCTCAGACCCAATCGACGCCCTAGCTGGACGGGCCATCGACCAGGCGACGCCCCGTAGCTAGGGGTCTGTCGATGGTCACTGTAAAGCTGCAGGAAAATTCACCACAACTCTTTTGTGAACCATGCTAAATATTTTAGGGTCTTTAGGGTATTATATATTGGTTTAAAGTCCTAGACCTAGACAAAACTTCATTTTTCAAATATCCAAAACCCTCCCTCAAGGGAGAACTCTCTCAAGCTACATAGAATATATAACTCAAGGAAGGGATAAAGGTGAAACTTGTGGACGTTTTCTTCATCAAGGAGCCACTTCTACGAAATTTCAAAGAAGGTTTTCAAACTCCAACTTTTTCTACTTTTGACTCTAAGCACGTGTATTTGCATGAAAACATTTTAATGATTGAAATATGTGGTTTTTGATATTAGTTAATGGCTCATGCATATTCCAACTTTTAGCTTATGAAGTGGGTTTACTGTATATGTCTAGATGAGGTCAGAAATTGTTAGAGTTGAATATCTTTATGTTATATTATATTTAGCTACAGCCTTAAGGGATATTTTATAATGAATTATTTGAGAAATTGTGAATAGGTGGTGAAAGCTTGGATGAATTGTAAGTTTGTTATATAGTTTAGTTCTTATTGTGAAATGTTGTTGAGTGGTATGGTCTACCTTCGGTGGCGATGTTTACTTGAAGTATATGGATATATGTATGAATATGTCAATTGTGATTTTAGCCATGAAGGCATAGTATGTGAAGCAAAGTAATGATTTTATATGCTTTAGGAAGCTTTAATTGTCTCTATTGTAGAGATTATGTTAAATGAAGTATGTGTATATGTGAAGCATGCTAGTGTGTGAAATATGATGAATGAAGTTTTTAGCATGTTTAGAAGTCAATTTTATGAAAATGGTGATTATGTGAAAGATGTGCTCACAAGAACTCACAAACACACTTTGAATGAATGAATCAAGTTAAGGAATGTAAATGGGGGAGTTTGGGGTGAACACTCTTCGTGAGTTGAGATGAAATCTGTAGTATCAACCTCACTACTGTCCAAGTGCTTTCTTTGTAACGACCCTAAAAATAAATAGGTCAAACTAGAGCTTCACATATGTTTCATGAGTTAATAATGAGGTAAAATAGTTTCTTTTACCATTAGAAGTCAGTTGGTGAAGTTTGGAAGTCAAACGTCAAGCGACAACCAAGACATTCGAAAACTAGCCTTGTGTGAGTGCTAGCGTGTCCTTGTTTGTTGTGCATGTTTTGAGGGGTTGTTTGATTTCAAAACAAGCGGGGATGACCTTAGTACCTAGAGGGACATACCAAGGGTCAAAAAGTTCTAGTACGACTCCTCGGGGACCACCCTAACGGTCCCCATAGAGGACCCAAATGTTGGCCAAGGAAGCTTCCCGACTGCAAAGATTTGGAGCCTAGGGCGCGTCGCACAGCAGCCACCTGAAGGTCAAATCTTTCCCTTCGACGCGGGTCCAAAACAAACCTTTTTGTCCCAACATAAT
This sequence comes from Solanum lycopersicoides, assembly GCA_022817965.1. Taxonomy (NCBI): domain Eukaryota; kingdom Viridiplantae; phylum Streptophyta; class Magnoliopsida; order Solanales; family Solanaceae; genus Solanum; species Solanum lycopersicoides. The sequence goes on along the minus strand of CM040622.1, from coordinate 68,464,052 downwards.
TTCCAGATCCAAGATCTTGAGATGACCTCACGAGGCGCAACTAAGATTCAGATTTAGTAGCGTTGTTTTTAAGTCAAATTAGAATCTGAAAATGGGTCCAAATAGTGTACGGGTATTTTGGGAACTTTAGGGATTATTTGTTGACGGTTTTAGGTAACTTTAAACCCCAATTAACCAATCAATTCAAACCCTAAAGATCAAATTAAAATTCTCGCAAAAACCTTTTCTCCAAAACCTAACATTTTCAATAAGCTTCAAGCTCCAAGGAAGAAGACCAAATCCTTCAATTTTCTTCATATTGAGGTATGGTAGTTCACCCCTGACTTTTTTTTCATTGAAGGAGCCCATTCAACGACTTTTCACAAACGGTTTTAAAATCCAAACACTTCTATTTTTTACTCTAAGGTAAAAAACTCTAAAAACCCATGATCATTGAATTTGTCAACTCCTGGCTTATGAAGTAGGTTTAATGCGCATGATTTGATAATGTTAGAGTTATGTTTTTATTTATGTTATAATGTTATTTAGTTACTACGTTAAATGCTATGTTATGTTGTATTGTTGGAGAAATTGAGAAAAAGCGGTAAAGGCTTGGATGAAGGGTAAGTTGTTCAAATCTTGCTTATTTCTTATTGTTAAATGATCTTGAGTGGTATGGTCCACCTTTGGTAGCGGTGTTTACTTGAAGTTTATGAATATATTTAAGCATGTGTATTGTGATTATTTCCTTGAAGGCGTAATGTGTGAAGTAAATTGATGATTATATTTCATATGCATGACATGTTTTAAGAATATGAAAAGGTGTATCTTGATGATGTTAGGTCTAAATAATGTTTATGTATATGTGAAGCATGGTAGTGTGTAAAGTATGATGAATGCGGATATGAGCATGTGTAAGAGTCAATGTTATGAATTATGATGATTATGTGAAAGGTGTTCTCACATGTAATTCACGACCGGGGAGCACCCCCTAGAAGTATCATGGCATACTTTACCTCTTGGATGTCTTATTCAAGCCCATAGTAATCATTCGTGTCATTCTCATAGGTAAATTTAGCGGAAAATTTAAAATTTTCATAGCACATCATATGCTAGAACATCACTTCCATTATATAATAAAATATCATAATACACAGTTAAAGACTCTAGTCTATTTTTTCCATCCTAGACTCAACATCATTATAATACTTTAGGGACACGGCCCTTACAACATAAATCATAAGTACAATATTAAGAGACTTTACAGTAAACCATAAATAGGAAATCCTTGGACTTAAGGATCTGTTTCCTTGATCTTGGGATATCACATATCAACTCCTCATCATCTAAAGACATCCTTTAAGCATCCATAACCTACACTTTGTGTAAAAAGGTAGAAAATAATGGAGTTAGTACAAGAATGCACTAAGTATAGCAACCATGCAAAAACATGCATTTAAAAGGGACATTTTACTTTAAATCATGCATCATGCCTTTTTGTGAAAACTTCACAAAACCATTATACAATAAGAATTATATCATTTACATACTTCATATAGGCATATTTCATGGTCACACATAATATAAAATCATACATTGCATCTAAGATATTTTTGAATCATTTTACAGTAAGCTCACAGTGAACTCTTGTTCCCTATACAGTGAACTCCTTTTATTATAACTCCTTCACTTTCCCAAGTAATCATCTAGTGATACTTGGTGCAATGCATGGATAATGTCCCATTACAGTATCTATACTCAAGCATCACCTTTGGACCACAAAGAAACTCATACGTGCAACATTTCAACTCAACACATACAACCATATGACCAATTCATATAACAAGGCACATACTTCACGTTACACTTATCATAAGTCTTTACTCACAATGCTAGTCTAAGTCTACTACTGCAATAGTTACAACCCGAGAGTACCCCCTAGAAGTTAGGTCTTTCTCGAATCAAAACACGGCATACTCAACCCCTCGGAGGTATTGTACAAGCCCTTTGACATCGTCCATTGCATACATGTATGAAAAGTAGTGCAGAATTAAAACTTTTCACAGGAAATAATAATACTTCAAAATATCTCTTTTATAGAAAAGCATAATGAAAGACTAAGTCTCAAAGTCTCCATCTTTACAAATATATTGGGACGCGACCCATACTTCATCATCTAGAAAATAGCTAAGTTTATTACAATACTTTCAATAAGGAAATTCAAATATCAAGATGTCCTCTAATCTAGGGAGGACATACCAACTGTTTACTTCAATGAACACTAATGCAAGCTTCCACTTCGAGACTCCTCTCAAAATTCCACCTACACCTTTAGAGATAGATAAAATATATGAAATTAGTACAAACACTTGTATTAAGTTTGACATAATGCATAAAATCATGATAAACGGTATTTTGTATGAAACATGCTTCTTTTTTTTGTTGTTGTTGAGAAAACACTTTAAGACAAGTATAATAGCCACTTACAAGTCAACATATATGCATATAAGTCACAATAAACAATATAGCATCAACATCACTTCAACCCATATAAATGTATACATCTCCACCAAAGGTTATCCTAAGACTTACTTAAGTAAGACAGGAAGAGACCGCCCATACACACTCTTCAAGTATACCCAAACAATCTTCAAGACTACCTAAGACAAGAATCTTCCCTTTTCCTTTCATTTACTCTCCAACAAAGGTTACTCCAAGATTCACCTAAGTAGGACAAGAAGAGACCGCTCATACACCCTTTTCAAGCTTACCTAAGCAACCCTCAAAGATACCCTAGATGGAACACATTCTAGTCAACCTACATTAGCCAAAGTCATAATCATTCATTAAGTCAATTGGATGACATTTCATTCATTAAGGACTTCACATAATGGTCTTAGAAAGACCTAGGGAACCTACACCCTAGCACCATCAAAGCGTAGTCGTGCCATGTCTAGATAGCGTCCCATTCTAGTACCCAAATGTTGTAGAGCTTATCAAATACTAGAATGTATCCCACATGATGAGAATAGGCAATAACCGACATAGACCATACTAGCTAGACATGTAATCCGGAGTCTACCCTACTCCGATGGAGGGTGTTCTACTTGACAAGGGTAGAACTAGGACACATCTCATGTAGGCACATGGTTAAGGAATATGAAGGTCTTTTATGCACTCTTGTCACATTATCAAGTAGAGATACATTGTACTCTAGTCTCCTTCTTAAGTAGAGCTACAAACCATAACATATTAACTCGGTTCTAGCCTTCGTTCTCATAGAGTAAGTTCAACAAAAAGGGGCATCTTAAAAGGTATCATCTCTTAGTCATTACCTAGTCATAATCACCTAACAAAGATGGGTCCACTAGGGCTGCCAAAAAATGGTCTATAAGGATAGCTCATTCTTAACCTTCTTTCTATACAGAAGGTTCCACATAATAGGCATGCTTAGAAGTGCACCATCTTAGGTCTACCGATCCTAGACTTTCATTCAACATTCATCCATACACATACAAGACAAAGGTGCCTAATATTACTAGGTTAAGATGTTCATATTCATAATGTACATGTATCAAGTAAGGGACAAAAGTCTACAAAGACAAGAGAAACACATCTTCACATATAGCATATCATTCTATAAGCACAAACGCATAACAAACATCATCTATAGGTCACCCTATTTGCTACTATAATGTCATCAATATAAACATCATAAGCTCACATAGTCAAGTAGGAAGAATCGTGCATCAACGCTAAGACTATACATACACGGACATATTCATAGTCTAACATGATCACCTAACAACTTCAAGAGAAGAACCAAATACTTTCACATTATTAACATGTAGGTAGATATGATCGTAATTCACATAATCAACTAAAAAATAATCATAATACTTTAAGAAGTTGCTAACAAGGCCATGATCATTATAATACATAAGGTAACGGCAACGAGACGACATAATTCATAAGTAATGCATATAGCACCGCTACCATAAGTGATCCATACCAATCACAACATAATTCAAGACCTACGTTACATAAAATAAAGAGGATTAGGGCAGCGTACCACCAATCCATTCTCACTACTAAAATCCATAGTTAAATCTTCCAATACAATACCAATAGGCCCTTACCCATGGTCATGATCATCAATTCAATACATAAATCACAATACTCAATGAATATAAGTCAATTAAATATAGATTTATCAATCTAAGTCAGCCTATACATTAATTCAATGCAAATCTTACATCATTCAATAGCCCATAGAAAACTACACTAGAATTCATAAACATTAGAACAAGATCACGACATCAAAAATATAGCCAATTTGAAGAAATTATGTTTTGAATGGGTTCATGACGAATTTAGGTTAAAATAATCTACTTAACATCAATTCAAACATAAAACAATGATCTAAAACTTTTTATGCAAAGACCCATGGCTAGAATTATATTTAGAGGATTTCATAATTTGGATCATCTTTGAAAACCATTTGAATTGACTCCTTGAAGAAAGAGATTTCAAGGATGAAGAACTATACCTTAGTTGTGATGAAAATCCCACAATATTGATGGATAAAAACTTGGAAAATCTATCTTCTTTCTTGGAGCTTCAAAACATCAACAATGGAGGTTTTTGGAGAGAAACATTGGAGATATTTTGTTTTTGACTTGAGGGTTATGATTTTAAGGGTGTTTAAAAAGGTCTAATTACAGAAAATAACTAGCCCCTAAAATACCCAAAAGACCCCTTAAATTATAGGACCTTTTAACCAACTAAAACTGAACATAAATTTTCGGAATTATCGTTGGGGAACAAGTGTGCGACACGGAGCTGTTCCCGCATGATTATTTTGAAAATAAATTCCGGGGAGGTTGAGTTTGTGTTGTGTGCAACCCGTATAAACGTTTAGCACTTTAGTGTACCAACTCCGCGATGAGGACCTATTTCACTAAGGAATAGAAGTTGTTGCCGTTGGCAGCTTGTTGGCCCAAGGTTGGGTCTTCCTCAAGGACCCTTTGGTTAGTCCTTGTGGAGTTTTGCCCTGACATTCCCACCTATATTACTATCATATACATTTTAGGAACCTCTCACATCAATTTTAACTCAAAACAACACATAAAACTTGACGAAACACGTTAAGACACTCAAGCACGTTTTAAGGCAAAACATTCGAACGTCTTGGATGTTTTACCTCCAAACTTCATTAAACTTGAAACACTGCCTATAAACACTATTATTAACAAATTTTTGAATTTAAAACATCATGAAACAATTGTTAGACTCCAGTTCAACCTAGCTCATTTTTTAGGGTGTAATAGCGCAATGTACACGTGAAACCCTAGAACCTCACACATACTTAGTAAACCTATCATAAGACCATAAACATCACAACATTCACTTAATACAATAGCATGTCAAGCATAGACAACTTCATTCATGCCAAGCAATACATTCATAATATAGTCATTAAGATCAATTTTATGCACATAAGGACAAGATCACTTCATATGGATCCATGCCATGCATTTCATCAACACAAGTAGACAACACTACAATGTCATGCATAAGGAACATAAACATACTCATATAGATTTATAACACCTTCCTATGACTTCCTTTAAGAGTTACTTGTGCAATGCATAGGTAAGTTCATTACTCTCACCTATCCTAAGAAACTTCATTTAGGTCACCGTAGTTAGAGTCCTAGTCATTTACTTCCATTATCCATTTTACTTTAGGGAAACTATAACCTTAACCGACACTAAGACCATGGGTGCTAAACATGGAATTTGGTGTTGTAGAGCCTTACACCAATGGGAGGTGCCCTACCTAGCCAAGGTAGAACATTAACACATGGTAGCATAATAAGTGAAATCACTTGCTAGATCCTATGTGGCAAGCATAGTTTATGGAACTTGGAGGTACGTGTGGAACCCTATTTATTCCTATTGAGGCATCGTAGTTATCCACTTTTGGAAACATCACTCTAATCTATTTGACTATGTGGCTAACCCCCTTGTGAGGACTATGGTGACCTACCTTCCTACAACGGGAAGGGACACCCCTCATCTTCAAGTTCACTCGGTGCTAAGCTAAGTTCCCTTTATATAAAAGACTTTATTAACATTATTTCATAAACCATTAGGCCTTAGGAGATTCACTCCTCATATTCTTAGCTCATAGGTCATAGATGAGAGTTCATCAACCTATATCATGTGAGAAATTCTTTCACATGGACATAGCATATTGAAGCACCTATCAAGTTTAGGGTATGCTTGAGTACACCTTTCAAGGCCACTCCATTTACTAGATCATCATACATATGTATGAGTGTATACATATATTTTAGAAACCCTTACACATAACACCTTTAGACCACACATATTCATACTTCATTCCATTCATGCATGTGTACAAGTGTAACTTATATGAGAAACCCTTTCATATAAACACATTTAGACACTAGGTATAATCATACTTCATCATACCACATACTTTACATTATAGAATATAAGACATGTTCATAACATACTCCTGCATTCATATTAATGTACATAAGAACCAAACCTAAGAACTATCCTATCAAGGTACACATGTGCATTACATAGACAAGATTCCATACCCTTGCCCATACTAGTACACCTATCAAGTCATCCTAGTGAATGATACACCACATAAAATTCAAAAATGATAACGTAGCATGAGACACATTTATTCATGAGTTACGATATCATTAAAGTAAGCTCTAGTAATTATGCACCTATATTAACTTTACTTCAAATAGAACATTATAAGACCTCATCATAGGCAGAACCTTACATAAACTTAACATAAGCATTTACATGTTCATAAAATTAGCCATACAACCTAAATCATAACTAGAATAGGACACTAGGCATAGACTTCACATTGGGTGATCATCACCATCACACCTTCATAATGCAATTTCCTTCAACGCTATGATCACATCGCATATATATTGGCAATAAAGTAAATACCGCCACCATAAGTGGAACATACCACACAATATCATACAAGGCTTCATCAAATATCAATACTATACGAAAGTAAAGGGAAGAAGTCATTCGTACCACTTCATCAAACTTTGATCATCATTGACAAACACACCATTTTCATCAACAATTCATGTATAGGGAAGTAGCTAAATGTAATTTAATATAAACGAAATCATGCATAAGCCACTACAAGATTACGCTACTAGGAAGTACACTACAACACCAATTTACTACAAAGTAAAGAGACATAAATCACTTAATACTATTCCTTGGTTTGATCATTATGCTCAACATTCATAATTCACAAATGATACCAATCTAAGGCAGTATCTAAAGACATAATAACCTAATCTATATCATGCTTCATCTACCCTAGAATTGAGATCACATCATGTACATTACAATATTAATCTATGAAGAACCTAGATATCTTACCAATAATCCTTTACTTTGATCATGAATGACTGAAACCCACAATTCATCAATAATATCAATATAAGGCAGTGGTTAAAAAGATCATAACCCAAACGAAATCGTACTACAATTGCCAAAAAGTCGAGATCACAATATGTATTCTAAATTAAGAATCCATGGAAGATGGAAAAACATAGGCTAATCTTATTCAAATTATCAATACTTGATCCACATGGATAAATCATCAACAATTCACCATCAATATACAATATAGACATTAGATATAATCAATTAAACACAGTAGAACCATAATTCGATTAACATAAGACCAAGATCAGTCCTTACATAGGCTAAAACGAGAATTGAAGGAGACATGGGTTCATCATGCAATTGAATTAAAATACACTTTATATTCAGTACATTATCATCAATTTATCATGCTTAAGCCTTTGAAAACGTTTTGAGAAATAACCCATGGATAGATTAAATAAGAAGAAGTTTGATCATGAACTTGCATTTAACACATTGAAAGGAACTCTCTAGGTGAAAGGTTATCTACAGATGAAGGATCACCATACCTTTATTAGATTAAGGAATAATGAAAACATGGTGACTAACCCATGGAAATCCCATCTACAAGCTGACTTTGACCTTCATCTTCATTAAATAATGAATTCGGAATGGGCTAGTCACATTTTTTATAACCTAAATACACCCAAAAATAATCAAATAACCACCTAGGGTCAGGTTAGCACGTGGGATGAATTTCCCATTAACCCCATAATCAGACAGTGTGCATGGCAATTTTACACAGCCTGCATTGACGGACTCAAACTACGCGTTGTAGGTCCATCTACAGAACTTATTGAAGGCCATCGTTTGGTACTAAGGCTTGTCCATTCACATGAGACATCACCACGATAAGTCTGGAACGAGTCCTCACCATCGACGGGGCGTAGGTGAGAATACTGACTGTCCTTTGGCTACGTCGGTTGACAATGCCAAGGTAGTGTCTCGACAACCTTTGTTTCCTCCTTGAGGGCTTCTTGTGGGGCCCTTAGGGAGTAGTACCCGGACGTTTACAACTTAAATATATACCTTAAAATTTAAAGGACCTTCCACATAAGTTTCATCCAAAACAAACATTCGCAACACCTTCAAACATGCTAGGCACACTCAAGTCACACATGCACGTCTCAAGGGCTAACATTTCGAATGTCTTGGACATTTGACCTCCAAACTTCATGAAAATTAACATACTTCCCATAAACATCATTATTACTAATATAAGAACTTCATAATCCCATGACACACACATAAGAACATAAAAACACATAATGCCTCTTGGTGATTAGTCGTCGAATATCTTGGTCGTCCCTTGACGTTTAAATTCTAAACTACATCAAATCACTCATGCATTATTTAAAACAATAAATTAACATGTTAACAAGATTATAGGCACAAGTGAGGCTTTAGACACCCTAACTCATTTTGGAGGTCTTACAATATCCCCACTTGGAACACTTCAATCACAACAAGGACCTCAATGAGTCATAGAGAAGCTCACAATATTCATAATATCATCACATAGAAGTCAATGCATCAAACATACAAGGAACACACACTTCCAACCATTTATCACAAAATGAAACACAAACAAGCAAAACCTTTATTCACTTAATTTCAAAATACATCAAACACTTATCTCTTGTCATGTTCATATGAGGAACATCCTTCTCCTAATCATAAAATGGTTTTTACATTTCAATTCATTAAAATCTCATCATGCAACCATCTTTAAGTCACACTTAGGCAGATTCAACAACAGTTAAGAAACTTATAAGTATTCATACTTCAATGGACATAGAGTTGAGTTAAATAAATCTACAAGGGTCTTTCTTAATTAGACCTACTGCCATGAAGGTCATACTAAACATTACCATGCTTAGTTGTGTCCATGGAGGAATGTCCTTCTTGTCAACACACCTACATAGCTCATGAGTTCATAGGCAAGCAATGCACAAAGGTTAATTCACTGTAACAATGAGAATTTCTCAAATTTTACACCCAAAGCATGCTCAAACTTTTTTCCTAGCATTGTCAAAATGGTAATTCACACCACACACATCACAACAATAGGAAGTCATTTCACATAAATTCAATATCTAGCATAACACTAACTTTCATCAACATGCATAATTTAGGGTAAATTCGTACAATTTATAGGCACACACAAGGACAATAGCTAAACATGCCTTTGGTTTTCAAGAGTGAGCCTACAATCATGCTTTCCAAACCATACAAGTCGCATAATTTTTCAAGAGACTCAACATTTTTCATCTCAAAGAGACTCAATTTCTCATTATAAGTCTACACCTTACACATCAGAAGTGACTTTAAACAAGCTTCTTACATTAACTCATGAAGTTAAATGCACACCTAGCATACCAAGATGCACCATCAACATGAGAAAACAATAATTTGATCAAAAATCATTTTTCATGCATTCTAGAATCATCAACATATGCATAACATAGTGTCAATAAAGACATGCAGAACATATGCAGAACATGCAACTCATACTTTTATGCAAACCTCCTATCATGAACAAGATTGTAGGAAATCATTAGTTCAAGCTCAAGTAAGAATATAAGGACAGGGTAGAAATAGGTACAACCTAACTACTCACATCACCATCCCCCGCTTAGGTTAAACCCAATCAAGAGAAACTTAACCCAACCTCAAGAGGATCTTAGCTTACCAACCTTCATCATCATCACTTAAAAGTGATTACAACTCTAGAAGGAATAATAGTAACTTAATATAGAAACACGAACGGCACTCTAAACTTTATCATCTTAGGAAAATTATCCCCAATCATCAAGTTAGGTCATACCACCCAACCACATAAGGTCTCAACTAAACCATAGACACTAAGGGTCATACAACATAAGGGGAAACCATAGAGGAGACATAGCCATAAGGCCTCTTTCTTTTTTTTCTCAACATTACAGTGAGGTAACTTCTAGGTCAATCAAACGCACATAATCACCCTACAAAGATAAACATACCACCTTCACTCCTAGGATCAAGTCTATTCAAAAGACTCCAATTCACACGAGGGAACTATGAAGAATCACACATATAAACAAAGGGTAATATTGAACCCTTCTAAACAAATATACTTAGGCCAACATGCACATTTAACTATTTACCACATTCTTCAAAGCATTTCAAGTCTAAACCATAACATAAAATTATTATCATGCAAAGTGATATAGCAACACACCATTCTAAAAGGAGAATCATTTTTAATCATACTCATGAAACCATAAAACCAAGATAAGCATCAAAACTCGCCTTTTCTCCCACAAGCATAGACATACCATCTCATCCAAGCAATCACATCTAAAAAACTACCGGATACGAAACATAGAGAGAGATATTATAGAGTGAAGTTCTATTGCACGACATGAGAATTATGAAGAAGGTAAACTCTATATTCTTACAGCCTCTCACATATGGATGTGTCGCGAATAACCACCAATGAAATGAGACTCTACTAGACGTGGCAATTTGAGACTTTTTTAACCTAAAACCACTTTAATAAACTTTAACACTTTGAAAATGTAAGACGTGTTCGAGAGCCTAACATAAGTGTCAAAAAGTTTAGAGACTATTTAAGTTCATAAATTGTGTATACAAGTCATTTAAGATGTTTGGAAATCAAAACGTCAAGGAATGTCCATGACGTTCGGAAACTAGTTTAATGAGGTGCTAGTGTGCCTTAGCCTATTTGACAAAGTTTTAAGAGTTGGAAAATGATGAAATTTGGTGGAAGGGTGTCTAAAACATATTAGAGTTAGTTCATAGTCAAAACGTACGGGTATGACTCACCAAGGACTAACCAAGGGCCCTTCAGGATGACCATTGCAACTTGGGGCAAAAGCTGCCCTAGGCAGTGTCCACCAATGGATTGCCACCAACGGATCCTGGTATAATCGATGGGGCGTCCACCAATGGATTGCCTCCGTCCATGGACACTTAAAATATTTGGAAATGACTAGATTTTAACCAGTCTCTGACCAAGATGACGGACCAAAAGGACGAAGAGTCTTGTGGACATTGATTAACAAACGGGGCGTAGACGTGGTCGTCTGTGAGTCCACTGGTTTGGCTGCACGTTTCTAGTTTATTTAAATTAATTAATTAGGTGGTTAGTTAATTACTTAGGGGTTTATGGAGGCCTAATTAAGTGGTATAATGACCTATATAAAGACCCTAAGCTAATTAAACTAACATAACCCACCAAATTTCTATTCATTCTCTCGTCTTTCTCTCTCCCAAGTTAAAGAACACCTAGAAGTCAAGGTCAAGGGGTTCTAGGGCTGATAGAAATAAATGTTTCTCCAACAAACTTCATCAATCAACAAGGTATCAGATTCCTTTCACCTTTGGGATCTTTTTCCCCAAAGGGTTCCTTCAAATTGATTTCAAAAGATGAGTTTTCACGTGGGTCTCTTGCAATCTCGAAATTGATTTTACAATTTGATATGTTTATGATTTATTTTGATTTTATTGATTAGATTATGATGGATTATGAAACTATTACACTACTTATTGATAGATTGTTCTAGTTTGTAGAAGATGACCTTTTCCCCTAAACTATAGGTTGTGATCTTCAATTGAACTATCTAGTATTGATGTAATTGACTTGGTTAATGTGTGAATTTCTATCCTATGATGTTATTGTGCTAATTTATGAATAGTTTGAGATGAATTGTAGTCTTAACATGCTAGTTATTGAGTAATTGATATAGATTGTAAAGTAGATTATGAATTTGACCAAAGTCTCTAATCTTAAGATTTGAGCTAGTGATGTATTGTTGTAGAGTGTTTCAATTGACTTCATTATTATGTTGGTTACTATTTTGTGATGATATTACACCATTGTTGGGTTGAGTTTGAGGGTTGATGGTAAGACCTTAATGTTGGATTATGAAGGAAACTTGGTAAGTCTTGTGATCTCAACTCTTTTCTTCGACTATGGTTACTTGTAATTAAATGATGATGTTCTATTGAAGTATGCCTTATATTAAGATTGATAGGGTTGGTATGATGTTGAATTGAAACGTCTTTATTTTGGTTTGTTAGGTGTTGGTTAAGATGAAAATATTATAAGGATGGTGATAACTTACCAATGTGCCTTAGCATGAATGATTATGTAAATTTGCAAACCTCACATGTATGAATTATAATGAAAGCAAAATACTCATGCAATTAATATTGAGATATGAAGAAGATAATTATATAAGGGATAAAACCTATGACCTACATTAAGCTATGATGATTAATAAAGGTATTAAAGACATTTTAAAAATGGAATCTAGCTTAGCACCGAGTGAACTAGAGTGAGGAGTGTTCCTTCCCACATATAAAAGGTAGGATTACTAATGTACTCTTGAGATTGGAGACTATAATGCATGTAGCATAAATATGGTCACAACTATATCTCCTTGTTCTTGAACTATGTTGCCCTCAAAGGAATACTAGCTAGTGGATCCACGTAGTTGCTATGTTCATCTTTTGGTACTATCTTGGCAAGTAGTCCGCCTATAACGCCCCAAAATGAACTAAGATAAACTAGAGCCCCATGATTGTTTCTTGAGTCGAATTTAAGTTAAAAGGAGTTAGTTTAGTGTCCTTAGGCAGTGTACAAAGTTTCGTGAAGGTTGGAGGTCAAACGACCAAGAACGTCCAAGGCATTCGAAAGATATGCCTTGAGTCGACCTTGTACGTCTAGACGAGTTTCGTCGAGTTTTATGTGTTCGGTTTTGATGAAATTCATGTTAGAGGTGTTAAACTTATAGATGATCATATTTGTGTTGGAAAAGTCCGGGAAATTATCCCCAAGTACCATCGAATGGTCCTTGAGGAAGGACCGAAAACCTGGTAAGAAGGCTGTCCCATGCAGCCTTGGCGACGGAGCAGTCGACGGCCAGTCATGGCTGTGACGCCCCGTCACAAGGTTCCGTCGTGGGGGACTTGTTCAAGGGTGTAGAGGGTACCCTTGTCAAGCCTCTGAAGTTTGAAACGGATGGTCAGGACGGGCCGTTGCACCCGTGACGCCCCGTCACAAGCAGGTCGTCGCAAGTCTTGTCCGTGTGCGCAGATTTTTCTGCCAAGTGAGGGGTGAACTTGTAAATTCACCCCACGTCTAAATAAGAGTTTGGAAGGTTTGTTAAGGGATTTTTAGGTCATATCTATGAGTTTTAAACCATAGAGCTAGATAAGACCCCCTCACTTCAACATTAAAACTCTCTCTCTAAAAATAAAACTCTCTCAAAGTCATCATTGAAGCCAAGGCTCAAGGAGGGAAAGGAGGTCTGCTTTGGACTTGTTTCTTCATCAAAATTAGTGGGTTTCCTTCTCTTAAAGGTATGGTATCCATTCTTGTATATTTTTTCATTCAAGAAGCCAACTTCCCAAAATGGTTTTCAAAAAGGGTTTCTAAACTCAAACTTCTTCTAACTTTGATTTCTAGTATGGGTCTTCTTGTATTTAAGTTCTAATGGTTTAAATGTATTTATATTGGTTTGAATTGATGATTTTGATGTTAAAAACTCCATGAAACTCTTGTTTATGAATACTTCAACTTTTTACTTAAAAATGGGTTATGTGAGCATGATTTGAGTAAGGTATGAACTTGGGTCTTCTTGTGTATGTCATGTTGGTGTAGATACTGCCCTAAGGGCCTTAATATGGTGAAATGTTGATAAATTGATTATGGGTGATGATGGTTTGAATTGTTGATGAGTTGTTCTCATTGTATATTTCTTATTATGAATTGGTATTTTCGTGGTATGGTCCACCTTATGGGTGGCGGTGCTAATTGATGAGCTTGATGTTTATTAGTATGTGTTGAGTAGGTAATCTTCAAGGTATAATATGTTAAATGAAGATATATTGTATATGGGTCTTCTATTGTGTTTGGTGTAGCTTGAATTGCATGCTTGACCTAGTTTATGTCTAAATAAAGTATATGATTATGAGAAGCATGTAGAGTGTGTAACTCGATGAATCGAGGTTAAAGTATGCGTAGAACTTGTTGATAATGAGATGATACTTATATGCAAAGTGTACACACACACACTTTAAAGAATGTATTATACCAAGTTGAGCAAAAAGTGGAATCTTGAGGTGGACACACTTCGTGAGTTGAGATGTATTGTCTAGTAGCAACCTCTCCATTCCTAGTGAGCTTTCTAAGATAGACTATTATATTGAGAAATCCGTGGGGAGTTATGCCTAGCACCGAGAGGATATGAAGGGGAGGTGGATGGCACTTCGTGAGTTGAGATGTTGTAATCGAAAGTACCTCTTGAGATGAGTACTCCTCGTTAGTAGAGAGTGAGTTACTTATTAGCAATCTCCTTATCCCTTAACTATGTGCCTGCATAGGTTTAGCTATTGGAAAATCCATGTAAACGCTAAGAAGCATGACCTTACACTAGGCAAGTAAGGATCCCTCATCCGACAGGGGTTAATATCGGGATTCCATGTCTAACTCTCATTGTCTTTGTCGGTTAAGCTAACTCCCACAAAAGAATTGATTTGAAACTAGTTAACTTGTATATTGTTGATATTGTGTATGTATGTCGTGAAGTGCTCAAAAGAATTAATTTGAAACGGGGCGTAGACGTGGTCTCATCTATGAGTACCCTGGTTTTGCTGCACGTTTTTAGTTTAGTTAAATTATTTAATTAGGTGGTTAGCTATATAGATAGGTGTTTAGGAAGGTCTAATTAAGTGGGTTAATGACCTATATAAAGACTCTAAGCTAATTAAACTAACCTAAGCCCTCATAATTCCCAATCCTAAATTGCTCTTCCTTCTCTCTTCTTTCTCTCTCCCAAGTTTAAAAACACAATAGAAGTCAATTTCAAGAGGTTCTAGGGCTTATAAAGATCAAATTTTCTGCATAAAAATTCATCAATCAACATGGTATGGGATTCCTTTTACCTTTGGGACCACTTTCCTCAAAGGGTTCCTTCAAATTGATTTTAGAAGATGAGTTTTTATGTAGGTCTCTTCCAATCTCGAAATTGATCATTCAATTTGATTTTTTTATGGTTTCTTTTGATTTTATTGATTATATTATGATGAATTATGACTATATTACACTACTTACTTATGGATTGGTATAGTTTGTAGAAGATGACATTTTCCCCTTAAGCCTTGGTTGTGATCTTGAATTAAACTATCTAGTGTTGATGTAATTGGCTTGGTTAATGTGTGAATTTCTATGTTATAATGTTATTGTGCTAGTTTCAGAATAGATTGAGATTATTTGTAGTCCTACAATGCTAGTTCTTAAGTAATTGATCTAGGTAGTGAAGTAGATTATGAATTTGACCTAAGTCTCTAATCTTAAGCTATGAGCTAGATATGAATTTTTGTATAGTGTTTCAATTGACTTATTTATTATGTTGGTTACTATTTTGTGATCATATTACTCCCATTGCTTGGTTGAGTTTGAGGTTTGACGGTATGACCTTGATTTTTGCTAATGAAGGAGACTTGGTAAGTCTTGTGGTCTCAACTCTTTACTTCAATTATGTTTACTTGTGATTAAGTGATAATGTTGTATTGAAGTATGACTTATATCAAGATTGATAGGGTTGGTATGAAGTTGAATTGAAATGTTTTGACTATGGTGTGTGAGGTGTTGGCTAAGATGTAAATGTTATAAGGATGGTGATAACTTACCAATGTGCCTTATCATGAATGATTATGTAAATGTGCAAACCTCACAAGTATGAATTGTAAAATACTCATTCAATTCATATTGAGATATGATGATGAAAATTATATAAGGGATAGACCCTATGACCTACATTAAGCTATGATGATTCATAAATGTATTAAAGATATTTTAAAAAGGGACTCTAACTTAGCACCGAGTAAACTAGAGTGAAGAGTGCTCCTTCAAACATAGGGAAGGCAGGATCACTAATGTACTCTTGAGATTGGAGACTATAATGCATTTAGCATAAACATGGTCCAAACTATATCTCTTAGTTCTTGAACGATATTGCCAGCTTAGGAATACTAGCTAGTGGATCCATGTAGTTGCTATGTTTATGTTTTTGTACTACCTTTTCCAGTAGTCCGCCTTCTTTTGGTGTAGGTTTCTATGACACCGAATTCCACATTAGCTCGTGTTGTATATGTCGGTTAAGTAAAGATGTTCCCCAAAGATAAAATGAAGTAATGAATGAACTCTTGTAACATTACGAAAAATCATATGTCTAATGAATTGACCAGTATGCCCTTAGATAGCTTATTAAGGGTACATAGGCACCCCAATGCCCAATATTGAGAAATATTGGGCATAGTATAGAAAAAATTGGCTAAGGGATATTAGCCAATTTTCTATATACGAATAAGAAATATATTTTATTTGGGTTGCATAACCCAATCCAAGATTGATGTTCAATAAATGTACCTGTAAGGAAGACCCTAAGCTGAAAATATTCGCTTCATGATATCTGCACAATATGTACTAGGCATCCAAGTGTCAAGCCTAGCACCATAGCACATGACCATTTAAAATGATCATGTAAATTAAGCAGTGCCCAAGGACATGGTGAGGGTCCTTGGGACAATAAGTAAACATTCCCAAATGAAGCATAAATAATAGTTAGTTAGGAAAGTACAACCAACACATCTGCAAGCACATGTACAAGACATGTGGAGAAGCTGCCAAAGGAGGGGACCACCCTAACCGAATTCGGTTAGAGTAGTTACGGGGGAAAACGTGCACAAGGGGCCACTCCATGTGGGGACTAACTTCTTAACATATTCTAGACTCTAACCTACTGCCCTAACTAGATAACTAATCTAGGACTAACCGAAATGGACCCATTAGTGCACCCGACAACCTAGGACCAAAACCGGGTTGACACTAACCTAGTACTAGTTAAAGAGACAACCTACTACCTAACCTAGGATACTCCAAAGAGTTAGTTATGGTCGTAACAACTTAGGGGAACTTTAGTAATTCCCCTAGGTTACCTAATTAATTAATTTAGTAAATTAATTAATTAATTTAAAAGGGCTAAAACCGAAACTAAAAAGGAAATATTTCAGATTTCGGTTAAGAAAAGAAAGGGACAACCTAGTACCTAACCTAGGATGGTCCAAAGAGTTAGTTAAGATCCTAACGACTTAAGGGTAATTAGTAATTACCTTAGGCTACTTAATTAATTAATTTAGAAATTTAATTAATTAATTTAAAGGGGCAAAATCGAAATCACAAAGCAATTTCCAGATTTCGGTTAAAACAAGAAAAAGACAACCTAGTACCTAACCTAGGATAGTTCAAAGGATTGGTTATGGTCCTAACGACTTAAGGGTACTTTAGTAATTACCTTAGGTAACCTAATTAATTAAATTAGCAATTTAATTAATTACTTTAAATGATCAAAATGAAATTCTTACACTAACCTAGTGCAACTCAAGAAACATCCTAGTACTTAACCTAGGATGGTCCAAAAGGGTTAATTTTGGTTCCAATGACTTAGGGGGTACTTTAGTACTTACCCTAGGTACCTAAATTAATTAAATTAGGGATTTAATTAATTAATAAAAAATCAAAATGTTGACCAAAACCATAGTCAACACCAATTTCCAGATTTGACTAAGTTTTATGTTCTCCTATGTTTAGTCAACTTAGGAGGGGCATTTTGGTAATTGGTTAATTAGTTTATTAAATTAACTTATTAAACCTAAGTTGTATAATTCAACATCAGTTCTTAAACCTAAAAATCACGTTCAAACTCATAGAAATGGCGACGCAAAAACAACAAGCAACGAACGCAAGAAAAAGACAGAAAAATCCATTGATTCTCCTAGGCGATTTCAAGGTTTCTCCAAGTTTTCATTCAAGATGGTATTCGTAGATTAAGTTCTACTTAAGGTATGGGTTTATCTCCTGGAATTCTTTCTCCAAGACTATTTTCCTTCGAACGATTCATAAGATCTTTAAAACTAGGGTTGTTCCCGTCGTTCTCGTCAAACTTTCCTTCCCTTTTATCCTTTTCGATTTCAATGTTGAATAGGTTAGAGATCATGTTGTTGGTATGTGGTGATGACTGTTCTTAACATGTATTGTTCTTGATTGATGAGTATCGAATGAACTTATGAACTTGTAATTGCGTAAAGTTAATCTTATCATGATAATTAAGGATCGATAATATGCTAAGTTAAGTCCGTGATATGTTAAGTGAATTATGGTATTTGGCTGAATGTTGACTTGCTGTTGTTGTGATGTTATGAAGATGCTAAAGCCATCAAATGTTAATATGATGCTGTCCAATATGTTCTTAAAATGTGACACTAAAAGCCATAAACAAAGAATTGGCTCAAAGACATCTATGAAATCATATCTTGAATAAATTGGCTATCTAGTTCTAATAAAGTTGGCTAACTCTATTTGGTCAAAATGAATATATGCTAATGGCTAGAAACTTATGTAAATGATTAAAAGATTGGCTAATGGTTCATACATATGGAAATTTAAATATGAACATACGTAAAAATTGGCTTATGCCAAAAAGAATGAATTTGTTAGTCTAACATCCCAAATCTTAAGCCAATACTAATCATATTTCAATTCTTGTGTAGCAAGAGTATCATATATATTAAGCACTTCAAAAGTAATATCAATGAATCCATAACCAAGGGCATCACATTCATTGGGACAACTCCTAACATGCTCCACAAGAATGAACTATGAACACATGAAACTCATTGAATGAAGTGCTCATCGTCCATAAACGGTGATATGAAGGTACTACACTAAAGTAAGTAAGTAACGTGAGTTATAACACAATTAAAGGGGTCTAAATTAAGTAAGTGACCAGAATGGGGTGTTAAAGTAAGTGAGACAAGCTTACTTACACCAAAGCTAATTTGTTAAAATAATACTCACGAATGAAGGTGTTAGAATGTGTGAGACTAGTCTCATTAACACCTAAGGATGATATGTAAGGACAATTCACATTCATCAATGTAAAGAAAGGATGATATGTAAGGAAAATTCACATTCATCAATGTAAAGTAAGGATGATATGTAAGGACAACTCACATTCATCAATGTAAAGTAAGGATGACAAGTCATCAAAAGAGTAAATAAGTCTGAATCATACTCTATATGTAAGTGTAAGGACAGTTCACACTTAATACTAATGATGCGATGAGAAATCATCTAATGAGCTATGATGTCCTCATGCTAGAAGCCAGCTTCCATGATGTATGAGTTGAATGTAATGGAACTTTATACTGAGCACCGATAGGCTAGCTATGAGCGGTGATGCCTTCCTTCGGGAAGGGCGGAGGTTCACGTAACACTCATGAGATGAGACTGTCTGGCATGCCGGGTATGGGTCTCCTTATATCTCCTAGTCTTTGAACCTATACTGCCAATATAGGGATCTTGCAGGGTTCAATTCCCTATATATGGTAGCATATTTTGGTTTCACCTTGGCCAGTGACTCCACCTCTTTTCGGTGTGGGAAGACACCGGATTTCATGATGCTCTCATGATCTATGTCGGTTAAGGTTGGAGTTCCTCAAAGTATGAAAGATAATGAAATGAACGATACCGAAGGTGTTTGTGCAAGACAATCAGGAGGTGAAATCATATTCAAGTAATGACATTAGGTCATTCTTGGTCATTGCACTTCATGATCCCGATGAGAGTCTCAAACTTCATCCTAGGTATAACTGGTGTTTACATCAGCCTACGAATGAATGAAATGAATAATGTGAAGTAAGAATGAACGAATGAAGCAAACTCTGTGTTTGCTAAAGAAGTCCCTCGGGTTGAAGTCCCATATGTTGGGTCCTTACTTGAGATGTCCTAATGCTATATCAACGATTCCAAGGTCTCGTGTATATGGAATGTATAATATATAAAACATGAAAGTAATGAAATCAACGGCATAATCAATAGAGAATGACTTATGAAATGTAATGAATACTTGATGTAACGAATAACTTGTTGTAAGGATAGTCAAATCGTGTCCAATAAAGTTTACAATAAGTAAAGGGCATAGCTAATAATGAATCCTCATGTTATGAAAATGATAAAGCCAAATAAATTGGCTTATAATGACTTTATATAATTGGCAAAAGATATTAGCCAAATAAGATTGGCTTATAATGACTTCTTACATTAGGCCAATTATACAATAATAGGAATAGTCACTAAAGATTGGTTTATAAAGAATTCATGCCCAAAGTAAGCAAGATCATAAGATTTAATGATATGCCCCAAGATCTATGCACATTATGCAATCAACTAAAGAATGAGTATAGTAAATAAGTATTGACTTATAACTGTATTCATGCCCCAAATTGTAGTTAAGTCATTTCCTTAATATCTTGAATTACTTACTTGATTCATTGTGGGTATGAGACTACAATGAATCATTGCACTTGTAGGTAAAACATAGGACCAAAGGAGATATTGAACTACACAACAAGAAGAAGAAAAAGACTGAAAAATAATCTAAGTGTACAAAGAGGAGCTCTCGGGTTTAGAGGATCAAAAATTTAAATCTTCGCCCGAGTGGTTCTAAAATTATGTTGATGATATTAATGTCTTGTAATCATATAGAAAATGAGTTGTGTACTTTGAATGCATTAAAATACATCATATTCATACCACAATTCACAACTAACGAATTAGGAAAGTCTAATGACTAGACTTTCCAGAAATGGCATGTTGCTTAGGAAGAACTTTCATTGATCATGCATAGCTTTATGTGTATGTGTGAATACCCCCATACTTAGTACAAGTGGTGTACTAACCCCCTACTATTTACTATTTTTATAGGTGCAGGTCAAAGGACAGGTTGACGACACCCTCAACGGTTTGGACTTCAGCGTTTCTCCAAACCAATTGGTAGGTCCTCATGATTTCGAGGATTCTACAGATTTAGTCTAGCCTTAGTTTTAGACATAGCTAGTGGATGTTGTCCCTAGCGTTTCTTTCGTACCTTCATTTCAAAGCTTTGTAATAAGGACGTGTTTGACAAACTATTTATGATATATTCATCTTCAGTTTTGAATTTATTCTTTATGTTAGATGGTTGTTCTCTTATGTTGATCTTAGTATATGATGTATCTAGATAATAATTATATGAAGTCTATGTATACTTCATATATATAAAAAGATTTATATTTTCCGCAAATTTAACTAGATAAATGTAATGAATGCAAGATGAGGCTTGTCTGCGACCTCTGAGAGGTTCAACGACGCCGGTGGCGATTCGTATTCCAGAATCTGGGTCGTGACAACTCTAACTAGGATGAACTAAGGGGTTTAGCATAGTCTAGGTAGGGGTACGAGACTCTACCTATACGTTGCAGTAGTTAGCCTTGAAGGGAGTCTTAGGAGGATATTCTTATGTATGTATATGCTTATAAATGTAAATGAGATGTATATGATGATCTTACATGTTGATGGTATCATATGATATTAAACTCACCTATGAATACATGTTTTGTCTATATTGCTAAAGTATGATGTTTGGTACTCTTAATAATATGATATGTGGAGTTGGACATTGGTTATGTGTCATATCCTAGGATAACCCTCTAGACGTAACCAGCGTCGTCTTCATCGAAGAGGACTAAGAGTAGCCTCTTAGCCTTCATCATTCCATTCATAGGTTAAAAATGCGGAAAATTTAAAACTTTTTGATTACATCTACATTAAGGTTTACTTAGAACTCTAAATTACACATAATATATATCTGTCGAGTATACAGACCCTCCATATAAGAAGATTACATAGTCTTCTACTTTTATTGCACATACATATTATAAGATAGTCTCATAAGAAGTCTATAACATTGTCTCATATTAAACCATGTAGACAAGAGTATAACGATTTGGGCATATCCCTTACATCAACAATCATGGCCACATATAGCCTTTACAATTAAAGTACAGAAATGAAAGAGAATGAACGAAGTATTTTTAAGACTAAACAACATCTAATAGGTAGACAATGGCATCGTCCTCGGAATGTGAGGACCTACAGAACTTAGAATATAAGAATCCATGTAGTCTTCAAATAGCCTTCTACTAAGCTCAACGGCCCGATCCTACACTTGTATAAAATATAAGATATGTGTTAGTACACACTTGTACTAAGTATGAGTATATGCATGTAAAACTACTGAAATCATGCTAAAGATGAAATTTATTCAAAACCTTTCTAAAGTACTTTTAAAAGCCTTATGCACAATCAAGAATCCATATAAGCCAATAATCACATAATTCATAAGTCAAACCATGTACGACACAAGACCAACATCAACAAGTAATAGTCAAGTCAATATATACAAGAGTTCACAATATCATAATACAAGCAAGGCCCTTGATCATAACACACCATTTATCCTACAAGTGCAATGACCAAGAAAAGCCCCATAACCATACTAAATAAAGTAAACCAAACAAAGGATCACAAGTAACGCCCAACTCATCATAACATAGCATCAATAATAGTCATCATCACATTTAGCAATACAGACCAATAGCATGTTCATCAATGAAACTAACATCATAATGGATAATCAACATGTAAAGTCATAATAAACGTAATATTAACTTTATAAGATCATATAACTTAAGAACATACTTCTAGTACTTCCCTCAAAGCAAACTAGTGCAATGCCTAGGAAAAGTCACATACCACAACCTAGACTAAGCCAGTCACCCTAGTTAGGGTTTACCTCATTACTTCATTTACTTTCAGGGACACTTGACTTAAACGACATAGACAACAAAAGCTAAGTGTGGAATCCGGTGTTGTAAAACCTTAAACCGATGGAAGGCGGACTACCGTCCAAAGTAGTACTAAATATGAACATAGCATCTAGGTGGATCCACTAGCTAGTATTCCTATGGTTTCAACATAGTTCAAGAACTAGGAGGTATAAATTGAACCCTATACATTCCTATTGGAATTGGAGCCAACATCTAATGAGAATCCATTGGGTGAGTGTCACTCATAGGGGATACAACACCTCATGTGGAACTATAGGGTGAATCTTCCTCTAAGGGAAGCCAACACCTCTCGTTATCATGTTCACTCGGTGCTAAGCTAAGTCCCTTTTGAAATGTCTTTCTTTATTGATCATCACTTAGTTTAGGTAATAGGGACTAATCCCTTTTATGGTCATTGTCATTTATGTCAATAGGTATTGCATGAGTATATCCTTTGTATACAACCCTCATATGTGATATTAGTACATTAACTTCATCATATCATAATAACGTACATATGTACTTCATAACCAACCATATATCATTTATTCTTAAGCATAATCTCACAATAACATAGTAAAGACATTTCAATTCAACATCATACCAACACCTATATAGGCTATTCACAAGGCATGCTTCAATTGCACTACATCATCAATCACAAGTAATCATAATTGAAGTAAAGTTTAGGATCATGAAAACTCACCAAATCTCCTTCAAAAGCCATCATCATTCTCTTACCAACAACTAACCAATTACAACCAATAATAGGTGTAGTAACAACAATCGATAGTAATTAATACAAGAGCTAGGTTAATTGCATCATCACTATCCCAATTAACATCAATTTATAACCTAGGGTTAGGGGAATTAGGGTTAATCATGAATTCATCAAGAATGAGATCCAATCCCAACAATACATTACCCTAGTCAATCCATACATAAATTAGAATAGATAAAACAAGTCTAATAATCAAATGATTCTTCAATACGCATCAATTAATGAACAAATTCCAAGATTTGGGGAAATTGGGAAAGGGAACATAGTAAACATAAAATTGCATCAATTAACATCAAATAATCATAAATCTATACTCAATTAGTAATAGAAAATCACAATTTATCATTAATTTGAAGTTTAGAAGAAAACTCATTAGAATTGGAAAACCCCATGGAATTGCGTAATTTAAAAATGAACTTTAAAAGGACCTCTTGGGTAAAGGAATCCCAAGAGTGAAGAACCCATACCTTAATGAAGGTTAATCCACGAAATTGAAGAGAAATACTAGACAAATTGACCTTCTTATTTATCCTTTGTTTCTTCTTTAATGGAGGAATTGGGGAGAGAGAAAGTGGTGAGAGAATTTGGTTTGGTTTAGTGAAAATGACTTTAAAATGACCCTTAGGCTATTTATAATCACCCCCTAAATTACCCAAAACACCCCTCACTTAATTTGGTCTTTTTGTTAAGTCAAAATGTCAAAAATATGATTTTACCAAATCTGGGAAGTGGTTCCGCATCGCGAGGACAACACTTATTTTCATTTTTTTAAAATGAATTGAGGTAGTAGGGTCTATGGAGGGTGCATGTCACATAGTAGCCAAATGATTCTTGACTCACGCAGGCTGCTTTTGCAGCCTGTCCACCCATGTTCGGGTCCTCCTCAAGGACCTTTTGGGTGGTACTTGGGGCATCATTATTGGACATTTAGAACTTCTATACTACACTCTATCTACCATCCCCAAACATAGCGACGTTAACTAGTTCAATTATGCTAGTTTCCAGACGTCATGGACGTTCCTTGGCATCTTTGCTCTAAAACTTCTTGGATGACTTATAAACATTATTTTAGGTCTTAAAAAAGTATCTAAACCCTTATACACTAATGTTAGTCTCTATATTAGGTCTCGACTTTTCGGAGTGTTACATTGTCCCCCCCCTCCCCTTAGGAACATTCGTCCCGGAATGACACTAAACTTTTAAAAGGGAATGGATAGACTCAAGACTAGCAGCCCAACAAAAAAATTTACTACATAATCATCATGAGTTAAAACTACAATAAACATAACAATATGACATTTACACAATGACTCAAAACATCAATTTTTACACATAATGGCTCAAAGTCGCAACATGAGGAATTTCCTTCTCATAACAACATGAGCTCAACACATGACTGCTAGAGATTCACACGTGACTAAAAATGTTAATAATAGGTTAAATAAGTGTTTTATAGTATTCATACTTGATTTGAAGTCATTTGGAGGTCAAACGTCCAAGAACGTCCAAGACGTTTGAAAGTTTGTCTTTAGACGTGCTAGTGAGTACTTGTATGTTTGGCTTGATTTTATGTTTTTTTTGGAGTTGAAAAGCAGTTTAGTTTACCCTAGTACCTTAATAGATATGATAAGGGTCAAAACGTCCAGGTACGATTCCCTGGGACCACCCGAAGGGCCCCCAAGGAGGACCCAAACCTTGGACAAGATGCTCCCCAAGGCAGCGTGCATGAGCAAGATTTGAACCTTGACCTCATGACGCGCACCTAGAACACACGTCAATGTACCAAAAATTATTTGGGGCAGAATTGGGAGGCTGCCTCGCGACGCGCAGCCTATTTCGAGATCCAGTTGCGTCGTTTTAAAGTAATTTTTGACATATCTAAGATCCCACATTTGTGTGGGGTGTTTTTGGTAAGTTGGAGGCATTTTATTAACTGATTTTATAAACCCCTTCCAAATCCAAAACCCCAACACCCATTAAGAAATCAAATTCCCAAAGTTCTATTCTCTCCCGAAAACCCCAAAACCTCCAGTGAAGACCAACCTCAAGAACAAGCTATGGAGTTGGATTCTTGTAACTTTATTATTAGATATTCATGGGTTTTTAAATTTATAAGGTATGGTTATCCTTCATTCATAGATAACCATTCATCTATGGAGTCCTTTCAAAGGTTTTCAAAAGATTATTCTAAGTCAAAAATCCTATATTTCAATCTAGACATGGGTTCATTGTCAAGGTGATTTCAAAAGCATTCTAATGGTGATTTTATTAATAATATATGGTTTAAACATGATTTTCAATCCAATTTTTTGAGAAACCCATGATCTCCTTACCATCTCAAATTATGTTATGTTATGGGTCTTGTGCTATTGACTAATTATGATTCAATTGTTATTAGATTGTAGTATAATGATTAATTCTAGTCTTATCTATATCAATTGATTCTGAATTGTTGGTAATTGATCAAGATGATCATTATCTTGGAGATTTGGTAAGTTGACTTATTTCCTCTAATTAGCTTAGAATGTATATTGAATTATGTTGATTGGTTTGGTCCACTTATGGTGGCGGTGATCACATTCTTATACATGTATATGAGATATAATCATGTCCTTTAAGGAATTAGATGCAAGATAAATTTATATGATAATTTCCATGTTTAGGATGTTGAAGGATTTAGCCTTGATTCTAATACCATGTCTATGTGAATTGATGTTATGTGATGTTATGTGTATAGTCTTCTATACTAATTGTTTGACCTGGGTGTGGAGATGATGTTATATGTGTATGTGTGATTATCATGTTAGTGTTAGGTGTGGTCTATATGGTTAATGGTGATAAATATACTTATAGCATGACCCTTACCTATATGAACCCTATATGAATGTGTGATCATAGTATGCTAGGAGTCCTATATTCTATTGTTGAATATGTACTTGTCTCTTATGATGTAATGTGAGTGTGTGTAGTCTATAGTACTCAATGCTTTATATGTTTGTATGACTGGAGACTTGAAGAATGTTGTACATGTGTAGTGGTCTTTAGAGGGTGGCTTCCTCAGTACTATGTGATAGCCATTATGTGATCATGTAGACCAATGTACACACACACTTCATGCATATCTATCAGTAGGATAGATTCATGATGACTAAGGAAAGGATAGTTCTCCTATGAATCATTACCTATTTTTATGCATGTAAAGTATATGGTTAGTGAAGTTTTGAACATGTGTTCCTAAATGTGTTTATGTGAAGGTAGATCTCACATATATGTACACACACATGCATGTATAAATATGATATGACTATGTGAAAGGACATTCTCACATAAGGTATGGTGAATGTAGAATTCTAACCCTAGATACCCTTGAGCTATATGATATATGAGAGAGTAAGTCCATAAGGCCTATTCTTATGAACTAATTATGAAGTAATTTTATCTAAAGGTCTAATGATGTTTAAAATAGGAGTTATTACTTAGCACCGAAAGGGCATGTAAATGAGATGGATGTCTCACATTAGTAAGTCCGGACTCACACATGGGTTTCTTCACGTTAGAATGTCCGGATTCCCAATACATGTGTTGTCTCATGATATGGAAACCCTCACGTTAGAAATTCAAGGTTTCTAGAAGCAATCTCCGTGTCCCTTAACTATGTGACCACATAGGACTCTAGCTTAGTGGATCTACCTAGATAAGTTATGTATGAATGGTTGCACATTAGGAAAGTGTTAACCCTCTCTTTTCGGTGTGGGAGTACAACACCGGATTCCATGTAGCTCAGATGGTCTATATCGGTTATGACCATGTCTCCCGAAGGTTAATAATTAACTAAGATAAGAATATGAACTCTAATCTAAATTCCTTGAGAAGTGTACTTTGTATGGGAGGACTATGGACCCTACCTATACATTGCACTAGATGACTTCAAGAAAAGATATGATTGGAGGCCCTTATGAAGTAAAAAGTTATGTTATGTATGACTTGTATGAATGTATGTTAAGTGAACTTGTTATGTTAAGATATGAATTATGAATATGCATGTGAACTACATTTGTGGCTTTTGAATGAGTTTTCTTAGTATATGTGGGGGTATGGGACTTCATGTGTACATTGCACACGGAATTTGAAGAGGTTATGAGGGTAGTTTACTTTTTATATAAACTAAGTGATTTATTACTAAGGTTGTAGTAAATGATAAAGTCCTTAGATGATTATATGAAGTATGTGGCCTTATGTCTAGTTGTAAGTGAATATGTTATGTCTTGTTGAATATGTTATGCCTAGTCTAGGGTGACTTGTTACGTACACTTAGTGGAAGTAGTATTATGGGAAGATACCTACACATTGCACTAGTGTGACTTAGGAGTTGTCTTAGGTGATGGTTCTTATGTGAAGTTGATGTATATGAGAATTTTATGACTTATGAATATATGGGCTTGTGTTATGAATCCTATTATCAAAGATTATTGCAAGTGACCTCAAAGTGATACATTGTACTAAGTACACTTGAGGTTTACTTAAGAAAGAAGTAAAATAAAAGAGAGGGAATGTCGGATGTATATTAAATATGCTTATAAGTATGATAAATTGATTTATGTGCTATTATGAGTAGTATCCATGTCTTTATGATGTATGTGAACAATGTTGAGCTTATATGTGCCTATGTTCATGAACTTTAGCAAAAATACATGTTGCATGTTTTCAAATGAAATGTCCTCCTTAAATACATGTTTTTGCATGGTTGTCATACTTAGTGCATTCTTGTACTAATACCATTCTTCTCATCTTTTTACACGAAGTGTAGGTGGTGATGGCTAGAGGATGTTTCCTAAGTGAAGAGCTTGGATAGATCTTCCAAGTTCAAAAAGAGGGATCTTTATGACTAAAGGATTTCCCTATGTCAAGTTCCTATTCCATTATATTATAGCTTAGATATTATTATATGTTGTTATGGGCCGTGTCCCTATTCTATTCTCTTGATTTGTGTCTTAAGATGGCAAAGAGATATTTGAGTCTAACTATGTATTATGATATTTTACATATATATGAAGTAATGTTCTAGCATATGATGTGCTATGAAAAGTTTTAGATTTCCGCTTTTTTTATGATGAGTATGCAATGAAGGTATGCTAAGATGCTTGTCTTAGACCTCCGAGAGGTCGATGATGCCGTGTGAAGATTCGAGAATACCATAACTTCTAGGGTATACCCTCGAATCGTAACAAACTTGGTATCAGAGCATAAGGTTTTATGATTTATGTTTAGGTTTTAAGGTCTCATGTTGCCACGTCTAGTAGAGTCTCATATCATTGGTGGTGAATAGCGACACATCAAATGATACGAGAGGCTATAGGACGATAGAATTTCCCTTCTTCACTATTCTCATATCGTGCCATAGAACTTAACGCTATAAGATCTCTCTCTTTTACGTTTTCTTATCAGGATGGTCTTTTAGATGTGATTGGTTGGATTGGGATTATGTCTCAATGCTTGAGGGAGAACAAGGTGAGTTTTAATGCTTAACCTTGGTTTTATGGTTGATGAGTATATGTGAAGGTGAATTTAGTATATGTGAATGTGCTGCCATTTATGGCTCTATGTGGTTTATGGGGAAGGAGATGCTCTGCTGAGAACATATGATATGATATGGTTATAGCTTGTTAGTAGTTATTATGGTAGAATGGATTTCCCCTTTGAATAATATATTGCATTATGATTATGTAGGATGTTGGCATGATGTTATGGTGTAGTCTTGAAAAGTCTAGGAAAATATGGTAAATTGTGAGAAAGATGAATGTTACCTTTGTATATGTGGAATGCTTCATAGTTTTCCTTGTGTGGATTGAAATCTTTTGTATATGCTTTCTCCCAAGGAGGGGAGATATTGTGTTGAGTCTTGTAAGGTAATTGTGAAGTATGCTATTTGATGACAGAACCCTTATGACTAGTTAATGATTCCCTTTATGAAATTATTCTAAAAGTGGTAAAAAGGGGGAAAATATAGTTTTATTCCATTAGTTGGAAGTATGATTAACCTAAGGTCACTTAGGGGGATGTATGATATGTACCCCTTAACTCTTAAAGAGAAGGAGAAAATTGAGGTTGACCTACTTTGAATTTAAATATGGTCAATTTAGGAAGTTCTTATATTGTACCTTGGCATGATTGGTTGGAAGTTCCACCAAAAGTGATGACCCTTGTAAGTTGTTCTTGACTTACCTTGACCTTGGTGTTTAAGGGAATGATGTGCTTAGTCTTACCCCAAGTGGAGGATAATGTGCATATATGGAAAAAAATTTAGAGCCCTTGATTTCCCTATTTTGTGTTCCAATGAACTTCTCTAGGTTGAAAATAACCTTCAAGTGTTGGTGAAAAGGGTGTTCAAATGTTTAGATCCAAAGAGAGGGATAATGTGCTTAGTTAATAGGGTTGGTAAGCTATGATTCCCCTAGAGTTGAGAGGAGTTGCTCTTAAATGAGTTTACCCTATTTGGGGGAGGATGATATGAGTAGTAAGGTTGTAGATATCCCTATCTTGTCCTTATATTCTTACTCAAGCTTGAAACCAAAGAGTTCCTAAGTATCTTATGTATGATAGGAGTCTTGCCTAAAAGGATACGTTGTATATTCTCCATATGATATGCATGTCTTAAATGACGCCATGTTAGGCATATTATGAAAGGTCATTATTGCATGAAAAAGGAAATTTTTATAAATTTGCATGTTTGTCATGTTGTTGTGCATCATTATATGATAAATGTGCAATTTGATTTCATGAGATATCTTAATGAGCATGCTTGATGTCACTTATGATGTTTGATTTTTGGCCCCACAATGAGGAATTGAGTCTCCTTTAAATAAGATAAGATGAGTCTCTTTGAAAAATGTGTGACTTTTGAGATTTGGGAAGTGTTATTATAGACTCTCTCTTGAGGAGTTATGGTTTGTCTAGCCTATGTCTTTTGGTATGCTTATAAAATGTGATAAATTTCCCTAAATTATGCATGCTCATGAAAGCTACTGATGTGCTAGGAGAAGGTAGTTCCTCCTTGAACAAAGCTAAGCATGTTAATGTTATATATGACCTTGATGGTATTATGTATAGACTATAAGAGTGCAATTAATCCATCTTATTCATGATTTTTGTGCAAGTAAATTAATTGTTTGAATTTTCTCATGAGTTGAAGTGTGGATTAAGCCTAACTGTGCAATTGGAATCCATAGTATGTTTAAATTTGTGATGAAATAATGAACATGCCTATGGTTGGAGAGGGTAGTTCATCCAAATTGCAATGAATATGAAGAAGTAAGTATGCATGGAATGAATTATAGAAGTTGTCCATGTTTGATTATGTTTCCTTGAATTCATGCTAGAATAAAGTTGGTGTTCCTTGTAATTTTGGTGCATTGACTTTTATGTGATAACATGTTGAAGTGTTGTGAGCTGCTATGGAAGTCATTAAGTCCTTGAAAGTGTTTAAAATGTTTTAGTGTCATTCGAGGACGAATGTTGTTCCAAGTTGGGGAGTATTGACACGCCCTCAAAATGAACTAAGGTATCTAGAGCCTCACATGTTCCTAAAATTCTTAATAATAGGTAGATAAAGTGTTTTTATAGTATTCATACTTGAGTTTAAGTCATTTGGAGGTCAAACATCCAAGAACGCCCAATACGTTTGAAAGTTGGTCTTTAGACGTGCTAGGAAGTCCTTGTATGTTTGGCTTGATTTTATGTGTCTTTTGGAGTTGAAGAAGCAGTATAGTTGACCCTAGTACCTTAATAGACATGTTAAGTGTCAAAACGTTGGAGTACGACTCCCTGGGGACCACCCGATGGCCCCCAAAGGAGAACCAAAACCTTGGAAAAGAGGCTACCCAAGGCAGCGTGCAGAATCAAGATTTGGACCTTGCCCTCGCGACGCGCGCCTAGAAGGCACCTCACTGTACCAAAAATAATTTGGGGCAGAATTGGTAGGCTGACCCGCGACGCGCAGCCCACTCCCAAATCCAGCTGAGTCGTTTTTAAGTCAATTTTGACATGTCTAAGAGCCCCAATTCGTGTGGGGGTGTTTTGTTAACTTGGGGGACGTTTTATTAACTGATTTTAGGTCCATTCTAAATAATTTCCCAATCCAAAACCCCAACACCCATTAAGAAATCAAATTCCCAATGTTCTCTTCTCACCCAAAACCCCCAAAACCTACATTGAAGACAACGCTCAAGAACAAGCTATGGAGTTGGATTCTTTGAGCTTTCTTCTCAGATTATCATGGGATTTTTAATTTATAAGGTATGGTGATGCTTCGTCCATATATAACCATTCATCTATCAGAGTCCTTTCAAAGGTTTTCAAAACATGATTCTAAGTCAAAAATCCTATATTTCAATCTAGCAATGGGTTCATTGTCAAAGTGATTTAAAAAGCATTCTAATGGTGATTTTATTATTAATGTATTGTTTAAACATGACTTTCATTCAAATTTTATGAAGAACCCATGATTTCCTTACCCTCTCAAATTATGTTATGTTATGAATATTGTGATATTGACTAGATTATGACTCAATTTTTATTAGATTGTAGTATAATGATTAATTCTAGTCTTATTTATATCAATTGATTATGAATTCTTGGGAATTGATCAAGATTATCATTAGCTTGGAGATTTGGTAAGTTGACTTATTTCCTCTAATTATCTTAGAATGTATTTTGAATTGTGTTGATTGCTTTGGTCCAGTTATGGTGGTGGTGTTTACATTCTTATACATGTATATGTGATATGATCATGGCCTTTAAGGCATTAGATGCAAGATAAATTTATATGATAATTTCCATGTTTAGGAAGTTGAAGGATTTAGCCTTGATTCTAATACCATGTCTAAGTGAATTGATGATATGTGAAGTTACGTGCATAGTCTTCTATACTACTTGCTTAATCTAGGTGTGGGGATACTATTATATGTGTATGTGTGATGATAATGTTAGGGTTAGGTATGGTATTTATAGCTAATTAAAATGAATATCCTTTTAGCATGACCCCTACACATATGAACCCTATTTTAATGTGTGATCAAAGTTAAGTATTCTAGGAGTCTTATATCCTATTGTTAAAGATGCAATTGTCTTTTATGATGTATTGTCATTGTATCTAGTCTATATTCCTCAATACTCTATATGGTTGTATGACTTTAGACTTTAAGAATGTTGTACATGGTTTGTGGTCTTTAGAGTATGGTTTCCTCAATACTATGTGATAGCCATTATGTGATCATGTTGACCAATGTACACACACGCTTCATGCATATCTATCAGTAGGATAGATTCATGATAACTAACGAAATGATAGTTCTCCTATGCATCATTACCTATTTATATGCATGTAAAGTATATGCATCATTATATTGTCACATAAGGTAGGTTCTATGATGAATGTAGAATTCTCATCGTAGATACCTTTGAGCTATATGATAAATGATAGAGTAAGTCCCTAAGTCCTATTATATATGAACTAATTTTATCTAACGGCCTAATAATTTTTAAAAATGGAGTTGTTTCTTAGCATTGAAAGGGAATGTAAATGATATGGAGGTCTCACGTTAGTAAGTCCGACCTCACATATGGGTTTCTTCAAGTTAGAAAGTCCGGATTCCCAATATATTTGTTGTCTCATGAGATGGAAACCCTCATGTTAGAAATTCAAGGTTTCTAGAAGCAATCTCCTTGTCTCTTAACTATGTGCCCACCTAGGACTCTAGCTTAGTAGATAAACCTAGATAAGCTATGTATGAATTATTGCACCTTCGGCAAGTGTTAACCCTCTCTTTTTGGTGTGGGAGTAGAATACCGAATTCCATGTAGCTCATATGGTCAATGAACTCTAATCTAAATTCCTTGGGAAGTGTTACTCTGTATGGGAGGACTATGGACCCTACCTATATATTGAAATAGATTACATAAAGAAAGGATAGGATGGGAGACCCTTATGAAGTAGAGAATTATGTTATGTATGACTTGTCTGAGTGCATGTAAAGTGACCTTGTTATGTTAAGATATGAATTATGACTATGCATGTGAATTACACTTATGACTTCTAAATGAGATTACTTAGTATATGTGCGGGTATGGGACTTCATGCGTACATTGCACAAGGAAGCTTGTGAAGGGGTTATAAGGGTAGTTTGCCTATTATATAAACTAAGTGATTCATGAATAAGGTTGTAGTAAAGGAAAGAGTCCTTATATGATAAATGTGCAATTTGATTTCATGAGATAGCTTAATGAGCATGCTTGATGTAACTTATGATGTGTGATTTTTGGCCCCACTGTGAGAAGTTGAGTCTCCTTTAAATAAGATAAGATGAGTCTCTTTGAAAAATTTGTGACTTTTGTGATTTTGGAAGTGTTATTATAGACTCACTCTTGAGGAGTGATGGTTTTTCTAGCCTATGTCTTTTGGTATGCCTATAAAATGTGATTAATTTCCCTAAATGATGCATGCTCATGAAAGCTAGTTATTTGTTATAATAGAAAGCTGTAAATTTACTTCCTAATGTTGTGATGTGTTTGGTGTGACCTACAATTTTGATTTCATAAGTAAGGACGTATGAGCATAATGTGGTTCGGAGAAAATAAATTCAACATAATATGAATAAACCTCTAGAATAAAGTTGGTGTTCCTTGTAAGTTTGGTGCATTGACTTTACTGTGAAAACATGTTGAACTGTTGTGAGCTGCTATGGAAGTCATTAAGTCCTCGAAAGTGTTTAAAATGTTTTAGTGGCATTCGAGGATTCATGTTGTTCTAAGTGGGGGAGTATTGACACGCCCTCAAAATGAACTAAGGTAGGTAGAGCCTCACATGTTATTAAAAAGGATAATAATAGGTTAATTATGAGTTTTATAGTACTCATACTTGATTTGAAGTCATTTGGAGGTCAAACGTCCAAGAACGTCAAAGACGTTCGAAAGTTGGTCTTTAGATGTGCTAGTGAGTCCTTGTGTGTTTGTCTTGATTTTATGTGTTGTTTGGAGTTGCGAAGCAGTGTAGTTTACCGTAGTACCTTAATATACATGTTAAGGGTCAAAACGTGTCACGACTGGAATTTAGACCAAGACGAGACCGGCGTCGTTGACCTCTCAGAGGTCGCAGACAAGCCTACTTACGTCATTCTTACTTCATCTAGGTTAATTTTAGCGGAAAATTTGAAACTTTTTGTTTCTTAACATACTTATAAAAACATTCTCATTAATACGTAATTGTTCACCATCAACCATCTAACATTAAGAGATAAGCAACTGAAAGAAATAGTTCAATTCTTATTAAGTGTATAATTGCCAAAATGGCACCAATACATAGTCTGAATAAAAATAGGAAAGAAACGCTAGTAGAACATGCTCCACTAGCTCAACTCTAAAACTAAGCTAGAATATAAAATAGTAGCATCCTCGAAAGCATGAGGACCTACCAAAACCGGATGAATGCTGGACGTCCGGATAACTGCAGCGATGATCCTGTATCTCTATCGTCCACCTTTGCCTGCACCTAAAATAGTAGAGTTTGTATAGGGTTAGTACACACTTGTACTAAGTATGGGTATATGAAAGCACACACCAAGGACATGCATGAGAAAGAATAGCTCTTTCCTAACAATATGATTTTTGGAAGTCAAGTCAGTGGACTTGCCAAATTGAGATTAGAAAAGTTTCCAAATTTGGATTAGGAAAGTCAATGAGCTTTCCAAATTTGGATTAGGAAAGTCAGTGGGCTTTCCAGATTTGAAATAGGAAAGTTATGCCATGAGAATAACATACATCATCATACTTTTCACATTTGCACACAGCACATAACATTTACACATAGCACATATCATATAGCATACAACACCTTTTGCATGTAGCACATAACTTCTTTATTGTCATTCATTCATATGCCATGAGACCTTGGAATCATGGACTTAACATTAAGACCTCCCAGAAATGAGGGCTCAACAGATGGGACCTCAACTAGGGAGTCTTCATTAGCAAACACAGAGTCTGCTTCGTTCATTAATACGTACTCCATTTCATTTCATTCATAGGTTAGTGTAAACACTAGTTATACCTAGGATGTAGTTTAAGACTTTCATTAGGTTCGTTGTGCAATGACCAAGAATGACCTAATGTAATTACTTGAATCTAACTCACCTATTGATTATCCTATCCTAACACCTTTGGTATCATTCATTTCATTATGTGCATCATTTGAGGCTGGCCTCATTCATTCATTGGGAACTTTAACTTTAACCGACATAGATCATGTGAGCATCATGAAATCCAGAGTATCCCCCACACCGAAAAGAGGTGGAATCACCGGCCAAGGTGACCCAAAAAAATGCTAGCGTACATGGGAATTTCACCCCGCTAGATCACTATATTGGCAGTATAGGTTCGAAGACTAGGAGATATAAGGAGACCCATACCCGGCATGCCGGACAGTCTCATCTCATGAGAGTTACGTGAAACTCCGCCCTTCTCGAAAGAAGGCATCACCGCTCATAGCTAGTCTATCGGTGCTTAGTATAAAGTTTCATTACATTCATCTCATACGTCATGGAAGCTGGCTTCTAGTATGAGGACATCATAGCTCATTAGATTATTTCTCATCTCATCATTCGTATTGAGTGTGTTAAGCTCAATACTCTCATTAGAGTGTTCATAGAGACTGGTCTCTTCATTATCTTACACTCTCATAGGTGAGTACGTATTGGTAACATTTACTTAGGCTCATTTGAGATTGCTCTCATCATTTACATTAGCCTCATATCATGTTGTCACCACATTCATCATCATTAGCACCTTTGCTTTTCATAATTATTCACCTCTTATTACGTAAATGTTCATTTCATCGTATGCCAATGTACTTGGCCATTTGGTGTGTTTCACACCCTCACTTAACCCTTCTAGGGTTTCATTATTTCATTGTTCATCTCATCATATGCCAATGCACTTGGCCATTTAGTGTATCTTAAACTCATACTTAACCCTTCTAGGGTTCATCATCTCATTTCATACATCTTAGGTTCACTTACTTTTGAACGTATGTTAGACTTATGTGTCTATATATACAAGCCATGAGGCTTCATTCATAGTTTGTCTAAGTGATTCATGTTTACCCAAGATTATGTGGTACAAGACTTATGCATCTTGTAGATATGCCAAGATATTGATTTTGATCTTTAGAGGCAGCATTCATTAAATATTTACTTACGTATGACTTATGTGTCAATACGGACTGGGCAAGGGAACCCAATTTCGAATCCCTTAGGCAACACTTAATCCTTTGTATTTTTCAGATTTGGGGGACCCTAGTTCGATCCCCATCAGCCCCATAATATTTCCTCTCTTTTTCTTCTCTATTTTTCGTCCAAGGCATGGAGGTTGTGGGATCAATCCCCCACAAGCTCATTCTTTTTCTCTTAATTTATCTATTGACTTTCTCACCTATCCAAGAGGTTGTGGGTTCAATCCCCATTCATCTCATTTTATATTTCTCCTTTACTTTCCTCCTAACTCTCTCATCTATTCAAGAGGTTGTGGGTTCAATCCCCACTCTCCACATTTATTTTTCTCCTTTATTTTTCTCCTAACTCTCTCATTCATTCAAGAGGTTGTGGGTTCAATCCCCACTCTCCACATTTATTTTTCTCCTTTATTTTTCTCCTAACTCTCTCTTCCATTCAAGAGGTTGGGGGTTCAATCCCCACTCTCCACATTTATTTTATTAATTTAAAATTCCCCTCTTACTCTCTTGTTTGGCCGAGAGGTTGTGGGTTCGAATCCCACACCTCTCTTTTTTTTTCTCCAGCTTTCATGTAGTGAGGTCTTGGGTTCAATCCCCACTGACCTCACATATTTTAAATATATTTTTAAACCTCTCCACCTTAAGTATTATGGCCGAAAATTCCATCACCAAGTGCTGGAAATTTTATTAAATTTTCTGGCCTTTATTTAACAGCATTCATACGTTCGTTTTGAGGTACTTTCACGATTCGTTTAACACATTTTTTGGTGTATATTCATTGTTGTTTTAGCTTAGATTTTTCCACAAATCAGCCACCTTACACTTCATTTAACATCACAATTTACACACCTTATGCACAATAATTCCAATCATCAAACAAGTCATTTTAAGACTTCAAAACGGAGAACAACAACAAACATTTTACACATTGCACCACATCATTTTCGGTTGACATCATTGAACATGCTTGTTATTTCCAAACATAAAATCACAAGGAACATCATATTTCACTCTTAGCTACCAGCAACCATACCATCAACATGATTTCTAAACTAATTTAGATTGAAATCGGAAGGAGACTAGGGACAAGGAGTTCAACATTCAAGGGGACAGACCTAGTTTCATATGTCGACTTTTGTAGAACGAAATTCCTCTTGGAGAAAGGATTCCAAGAGAGAAAACCCATACCTTGTTGTAGCTTTCCACACCTTCCATGTGCTGCCAAACTCCTCCCCTAAACCTTCAACACAAACCCATCGAGAAGATGATGCAAAGTTTTCGTATCCTAAGTTAGCTTGCTTGCTTGTATATTTCTTTTTGTAATTATTTGAGTTTAGAGAACTTTTGATTGTTTTTTAATGTCTTTATCTTCTATTTTTTCAGCCAAGAAAAATAATTTGATGAGAGAGAGAGAGATTTAGGCTTGAGGGAGAGATAGTGTGAGATAGTGCATCTTAAAACTAGGATAGTTGGCAAAACTTAGTCAATTTAAAAAAAACATTAATTAATAAGTAAATAACTAATAAATAATAATAAAATCTGATTTTACTTTTTACATCAGCCATTAAATATAAATTTATTAAATTAATTCACCAATAATAAAAAAAAATCATATTAAATCCTTGCTCCCACCTAGGTTCGAACCCGGGTGGAGCAAGACTTCATTTCAAGAGACCAATGTCGGCTCTCTCTCCCCAAATTGCCCCTCCACTTTATTAAATAATTAATTAATTATATATTTAAGATAATTACGATACTACCCCTAGCCTGGTAAAAGACCATTTTACCCTTAGACCCTCAAAACTTAAAATTTCTTCTTTTTTTAGTCCGGTAAAGACTCCTTCGATTAAATCTTCATTTTTGAGAGCCTTACTTGGTTGGTTCCAACCTTTACAAGCTCAACTAACTCCCCAAGTTAGTTGGCATGGTCATAGTAAGGGTTCTGGGGTCTGGTTCTACGCATATCAATTTGTGTGAACCTTGTTCTAATCGCAAGCATTCTTGACACCTTAAGTATTTATCTTATTCATTTATTTTTTAGGGTTTTTACAAAACGTCTGGGTACGAATCCCCGTAGACCACCCTAAGAGCCCCCAAGGAGGACCCAAACTTTGGACAAGAGGCTGCCCAAGGCAGCGTGCAGGAGCAAGATTTGGACCTTGACCTCGTGACGCATGCCTAGAACGCACCTCATTGTCAGAAAAATTATTTGGGGTAGAATTGGGAGGCTGCCTCGCGACGCGCAGCCCACTCCCAGATCTTGTTGCGTCGTTTTTAAGTCAATTTTTACATGTCTAAGAACCCAAATTCGTGTGGAGTGTTTTGGTAACTTGGGGGACGTTTTATTAACTGATTGTAGATCCTTTGTAATCCCTTTCCCAATCCAAAACCCCAACACATATTAAGAAATCGAATTCCCAAAGTTCTCTTCTCTCCCAAAAACCCAAAAACCTCTATTGAAGACCCAGCTCAATAAAAAGCTATGGAGTTGGATTCTTGGAGCTTTCTTCTCAGATTTTTATTGGATTTTTAATGTATTACGGTATGGTGATCCTTGATCCATAGATAACAATGCATCTATGGAGTCCTTTCAAATGTTTTAAAAACATGATTCTAAGTAAAAAATCCTTCATTTTAATCTAGCCATGAGTTCATTGTCAAAATGATTTCAAATACATTCTCGTGGTGATTTTATTATCAATCTATGGTTTAAACATGATTTTTAATCAAATTTTATGAATAACCCATGATATCCTTACCCTCTCAAATTATGTTATGTAGTGGGTCTTGTGATATTGACTAGATTGTGATTCAATTGTTATTAGATTGTAGTATAATGATTAATCCATGTCTTATCTATATCAATTGATTATGAATTGTTGTGAATTGATCAAGATGATCATTAGCTTGGAGATTTGGTAAGTTGACTTATTTCCTCTAATTAGCTTTGAATGTATATTGAATTATGTAGGTTGGTTTGGTCCACTTATGGTGGCGGTGATCACATTCTTATACATGTATATGAGATATGATCATGGACTTTAAGGAATTAGATGCAAGATAAATTTATATGATAATTTCCATGTTTAGGAAGTTGAAGGATTTAGCCTTGATTCTAATACCATGTCTATGTGAATTGATGTTATGTGATGTTATTTGTGTAGTCTTCTATACTAATTGTTTGACCTGGGTGTGGAGATGATGTTATATGTATATGTGTGATTATCATGTTAGTGTTAGGTGTGGTCTATATGGTTAATGGTGATAAATATACTTATAGCATGACCCTTACCTATATAAACCCTATATGAATGTGTGATCATAGTATGCTAGGAGTCCTATATTCTATTGTTGAATATGTACTTGTCTCTTATGATGTAATGTGAGTGTGTGTAGTCTATAGTACTCAATGCTCTATATGTTTGTACGACTTGAGACTTGAAGAATGTTGTACATGTGTAGTGGTCTTTAGAGGGTGGCTTCCTCAATACTATGTGATAGCAATTATGTGATCATGTAGACAAATGTACAAACACACTTCATGCATATCTATCAGTAGGATATATTCATGATGACTAAGGAAAGGATAGTTCTACTATGAATCATTACCTATTTTTATGCATGTAAAGTATATGATTAGTAAAGTTATGAACATGTCTTCCTAAATGTGTTTATGTGAAGGTAGATCTCACATATATGTACACACACACATGCATGTATAAATATGATATGATTATGTGAAAGGACATTCTCACATAAGGTAGGTTCTATGGTGAATGTAGAATTTTAACTCTAGATACCTTTGAGCTATATGATATATGAGGGAGTAAGTCCCTAAGGCCTATTCTATATGACTAAGTTTATCTAAAGAGAGTTGTTGCTTAGCACAGAAAGGGAATGTAAATGAGATGGAGGTCTCACGTTACTAAGTCCAGCCTCACACATGGGTTTCTTCACGTTAGAAAGTCCGGATTCCCAATATATGTGTTGTCTCATGAGATGGAAACCCTCACGTTAGAAATTCAAGGCTTATAGAAGCAACAACTTGCCCTTTAACTTTGTGCCCACATAGGAATCTCTCTTAGTAGATAAACCTAGATAAGCTATGTATGAATGGTTGCAGCTTCGGCAAGTGATAACCCTCTCTTTTCGGTGTGGAAATAGAACACCGAATTTCATGTAGCTCACATGGTCTATGTCGGTTATGTCTATGTCTCCCGAAGGTTAATAATTAACTAAGATAAGAATATGAACTCTAATCTAAATTTCTTGAGAACTGCACTTGGTATGGGAGACTATGGACCCTACCTATACATTGCACTAGATGACTTCAAAAAAGGATAGGATTGAAGTCCCTTATGAAGTAAAGACTTATGTTATGTATGACTTGTATGAACGCATGTTAAGCGACCTTGTTATGTTAAGATAGGAATTATGACTATGCATGTGAACTACACTTGTGGCTTCTAAATGAGTTTACTTAGTATATGTGGGGGTATGGGACTCCATGTGTACATTGAACAATGAAGGTTGTGAAGGGGTTATGAGGGTAGTTTACCTATTATATAAACTAAGTTATTTATGACTAAGGTTGTAGTAAAGGAAATATTCATTATATGATTATATGAAGTATGTGGCCTTATGTCTAGTTATAAGTGAATATGTTATGACTTGTTGAATATGTTATGCCTAGTCTAGGGTGACTTGTTACGTACACTTAGTGGAAGTAGTATTATGGGAAGATACCTACACATTGCACTAGTGTGACTTAGGAGTTGTCTTAGGTGATGGTTCTTATGTGAAGTTGATGCATATGAGATTTTTATGACTTATGAATATATGGGCTTGTGTTATGAATCCTATTATCAAAGACTATTGCAAGTGACCTCAAAGGATTTAAACCGGAACATCCTCGTAGGAGACGTTCTCTTGCACACCAAAACCCTCATTAAGAAGAATAGTCTCGGGATAACTGATATGCTTCTTAAGCATAGAAATATGGAAAACCGGATGAATCGAGGATAGTTCACTAGGGAGTTTAAACTCATATGCGACCTTACCAACCCTTTGCAAGATTTAATAGGGACCCACATAACGAGGACTCAACTGCACTTTCTTGCCAAATCTAACTACCCCTTTCATGAGAATATTTTTCAAATACACCTTATCCCCCTGTTACAATTCAAGGTCTCTTATCCTATGATCGGCATAAGACTTTTGCAAACTATAGGCTGTTTGCAACCGGTTCCTTATGATATGAACTTTATCCAAAGTCTTACAGATCAAATAAGGACGATGAAGTGAAGATTCGCCAACCTCAAACCATCCAATAGGAGATCTACATCTCCTACCATACAATGCTTCGAAAGGAGCCATATATATGAATGAAGGAAAACTATTGTGGTATGAGAACTCCGCCAAAGGCAAGTGCTCATCCCAATTTCCCTTAAAGTCAATGATACAATCCCTAAGCATATCATCAAGAGTTTGAATAGTGCACTCCGCTTGACCATCCGTTATAGGATGAAAAGCGGTGCTTAATTTCACATGAGTACCCAAACCTTTTTGAAATGGTCTCCAAAATGTAGATGTAAATTTAGCACCTCTATCTTGTCAATATAGATCCTTGCATATTCTTCCACCGTATAAGTAGAATTAATGGGAATAAAGTGAGAATATTTTATCAATCTTTCAACGACCACTCATATAAAGTCAAATTACTTTAGATTCCAAGTAGGAATTTGAATTTCTTGTAGTAGACAACTCGACTTTTGGTGCTCGGCCTTCAGTTGTTGGCAATTGGGACACTTCGCAACAAACTTCACAATATCCCTTTTTAAGCCATCCCACCAAAACACCTCTCTAAGATCATATTACATCTTTGTAGAACCCGGATGAATAGAGTAACAGACTACATGAGCTTCCTCAAGGATCTTATTCCTCAAATCATCCACATTAGGCACACACAATATAAATTGGTACCTAAGAACACCATCCCCCCCTTCGGAGAATGACTCATTTATATTACCAAGAACGAATTCTTTCAACTCCATAATCAATGGATCAAGGTGTTGCTTAGACTTTACCTCAACCACCAAAGATGACTCGAAGTTATGATGTACCACCATACAAGGACATCTTTCACTAGGTTCCTGTTGGATTGATCCACGTTGGACACACTTCCCATGGAAAATCGACATAGAGCATCCGCACAACATTAGCCTTTCCTGGGTGATAGAGAAATATCATGTCATAGTCTTTTAACAACTATAACCATCTCCGTTGCCGGATATTAAACTCATTTTGAGTGAATATATATTGGAGACTTTTATGATCCGTATACACATCAACATGAACCCCATAGAGATAATGCCTCCATATTTTCAAGGCAAATTTGACGGCCGCTAACTCAAGGTCATGAATTGGATAATTCTTCTCATGAACTTTGAGTTGCCTAGAAGCATAGGCTATAACTTTGCCATGTTGCATAAGAACACAACCCAACCTGACTTAGGGTGTATTACAATAGACAAGAAAACCCTTAGTTCCCTCAGGTAGAGTCAATACTAGAGCGAAAGTAAGCCTATCCTTCAACCTTTGGAAGATCTTTTCACATGCCTCCGACCACTCAAAGTTCACATTCTTTTTGGTCAAAGTTGTCAAGGGGGAAGCAAGAGATGCAAAAGAGTCGACAAACCTTCTATAATAACAGGCTAGACATAAGAAACTTCTAATGTTCGTAATAGCCAAAGGTCTAGTCCAATTTTTCACCGCTTCGGTCTTCCTTAGATCAACCTCTACACCTTCACTAAAGATCATATGACAAAGAAATGCTACCGACCTTATCCAAAACTCACATTTGCTATAGTTGGCAAATAATTGGTGTTCCTTAAGAACTTGCAACGCCACTCTCAAATGATCCATGTGTTCACCCTTATTTTTTTACTACACCAAGATGTCGTCAATGAACACAATGACAAATTATTCTAGGTAACATCTAAACACCCTATTCATTAGATCCATAAATGC
This sequence comes from Solanum lycopersicoides, assembly GCA_022817965.1. Taxonomy (NCBI): domain Eukaryota; kingdom Viridiplantae; phylum Streptophyta; class Magnoliopsida; order Solanales; family Solanaceae; genus Solanum; species Solanum lycopersicoides. The sequence continues at coordinate 68,419,696 of CM040622.1, read as the reverse complement.
CACCGGAGCATTAGTGAGACCAAAGGACATTAATAAGAGCTCATAGTGACCATATCTAGTCCGATCCTAAGTTGGGGATATCCCGATCTCAAGTCAATCTTAGAAAAGTAATTCGCACGTTGGAGTTGATTAAATAAATCATCAATCTGAGGGAGAGGATACTTGTTCTTGATTGAGACTTTGTTTAGTTGATGGTAATCGATATACATTCTAAGGGACCCATCCTTCTTCTTCACAAACATTACCGTAACACCCCATGAAGAAATACTTGGTTGAAGAAACCCCTTGTCTAGTAAGTCTTTTAGTTGAGCCTTCAACACTTTCGATTCGGCCAGAACAATCCGATAAGGAGGAATAGAAATTGGATTTGTATCCAGTAGCAAGTCGATACCAAAACCAATTTCCCGTACAGGAGGGATTCTAGGAAGATCATTAGGAAAGATCTAAGGAAATTTCATCACTACGGGGACCGACTCAATAGGAGGAATCTCGAAGTCTAAATCTTTGACTCTCACTATATGTTATTATCAGCCTTTAGAGATCATCTTACATGCTTTCAAGCAATAAATGATACGACCTCTTGGAATAGAATTTGCCCCCGTCCACTCTAAAATGGTTTCATTTGGAAAGTTAAACTTCACCACCCTTGTTCTAGAGTCTATGGAAGCAAAACTAGAATGCAACCAATCCATACCGAAAATAACATAAAAATCAACCATATCGAGTTCTACTAACTCCACATGAGTAATTCGATTGGGAAACATTATAGGACAACTTCTATATACTCTCTTTGCAACAACCGACTCACCCACCGGTGTACTCACCATAAAAGGTTCATTCAAGATATCAGGCAAAATGTCAAACTTTTTAGCTACTCGAGGAGTAATAAATGACAAATTAGCATAGGCATCAATTAAAGCATATACATTGATAGAAAAGACTTTCAACATACTGGTCACCACATCGGGAGAAGTCTCTTATTCACCCCTAGAGCGGAGAGCATAAAAGCAATTCTTCTTCGGACCATCATCATTTGAATCACTTGATTGTTAACTCCCCTTGTCTTTCCCCTTCAAATTAGGGCAATCTCTCACCTTGTGACCCCTTTTTCCACAACCATAGCAATTACCCGTTTCACTAAGCATTCACCAACATGACCCTTACCACACTTGGTACAAGTAGGCTTCTCACTAGGTGAGTTTCCAACCTTTCCCTTTTGGGACTTAGGTTTAGGCACCTTATCATCAGGAGCCTTAGGAAACTTAAAATGAACTTTATTAGAGAACCTCTTCATGAACTTAGGCTTGTCTTGATTGTCAAGACTACCCTTTGAAGAACCGCCATCAAAAGACCTTGCCCTATTTGCATCTCTACTCTTTCTCTTAACCAATTTTTCTTCAACTTGTTGAGAATGAACCATGAGATGAGAAATTTTCATATTACCAAGTAGCAGAGTAGACGACATTTTTCTTTTAAGTCATCTGACACTCTCGTCACAAAGCGGCTAATTTCATCCCTAGGGTCGGAAACCAAGAAGGAGCATACCTTGACAGTTTAGTGAATTACAAAGAGTAGTCAAGTACAATCATACGTACTTGAGGAAGGTTGATGAATTCTTCCACTTTCGCTTCCCTCTTCTCTCTAGGATTGAATCGATCAAGAAAAGCCTACTTGAAAATCTCCCATGTAACCGGACCACCGCTTAAATGCCTATTGTCTCTCGATTGAATGTACCAAGTTTGGGTCACATGCTTGAGTTGGTAAGTGGTTAACTCGGCTTTCTCACTAGTAGTCAAACCCATAGCAAATAGAATCTTGTACACTTAATATATGAACATTTGGGGGTATTCCTTAACTTTGGACCTATACAAAGTAGGGGGATCCATCCTAGTGAAATACCTCAAACGGGAGGCCATGGTTCTAACTTGTTGGTTTCCTCGGGGTACCACCTTTTGATTAGCTTGGGCCGTCATAGATTGTGATTGAGTAGTGATGTCTTGTGCTTGGGTTGTATTGTCTTGGTCCATTTGGATAAAATATTCCCTTATATCCCCATCCGCCATAGGAGGAAAAGCAAGAGGAACTTGATCACCCATAGAAACTTCTTCAAGTGGAGGCACTTGGTTGTCTTGTGCTCCCACATTTGCAACTCCTTCTTCGGCCCTTCTTGATGCTTATCTTTGGGTATTCATACCTATAACCATCATACAAGGTTTAGGTTAAAGCACACATAAATTAGACTCTACAGGCACGACATAGGATTACAAGAAGATGATTGTTTCCTTATTATCGAATAGTTCCTCATTCATAAGTGTGTCGCACTTCAAAATTATGAATAAGAATCTACGTAGACGTTGTTTAATGAGATATAAATCCTAACGGTATTCGACCTCATGATTTGATAGTAAGTTTGTCACATCCGGGGAGCACCCCCTAGACGTAATCGGCATTGTCATCCTCGAAGAGGACTAAGACTAGCCTGTTAGCATTCATCATTACATTCATAGGTTAAAAATGCAGAACATTTAAAACTTTTCGATTACTTCTTCATTGCGGTTTACTTAGACCTCTTGCTTAATCATAATATATATTTATCGAGTATGCATAGACCCTTCGTATAAGAAGATTACACAGTCTTTTAGTTTTATTGCACATATATAGTATAAGAGAGTCTCATAAGAAGTTTGTAACATTATCTCATATTAAACCATCTAGAAAAGAGTATAACGATTTGGTCATAGCCCTTACATCAAAAATCATTGCCACATATAGGCTTTACAATTATAGTACCAAAATGAAAGAGAATGAACAATGTGTCTTTATGACTAAACAACATTCAATAGGTAGATAATGGCATCTTCCTAATAAAGTGAGGACCTAACCGAAGTTGGAAGATAAGAATCCAAGTTGTCTGCAAATGGCCTTCTACTAAGCTCAACGGACCGATCCTATTCTTGTAGGAAACATAAGAGATCGGTTAGTACACATTTGTACTAAGTATGCGTATATGCATGTAACACTATTGAAATCATGCTAAAGATGACATTTGTTCAAAACCATGCTAAAGTACTTTGAAAATCCCTATGCACAATAAAGAATCCATATAAGCCAATATTCACATAATCATAAGTCAAACCCATGTACGACAAAAAATCAACATTAACAAGAAATAGTCAAGTCAACATATACAAGAGTCCACAACATCATAATACAAGCAATAATCTTGCTCATAACCCATCATTTATCCTACAAGTGCAATGACCAATCATAGCCCCATAACCTTACTCATTAAAGTAAACCAAACAAAGGATCACAAGTAATGCCCAACTCATCATAACATAACATCAGTAGTAGTCATCGTCATATTTGGCTATATAGACCAATAACATGTTCATCAATCAAACTAGCATCATAATGGATCATCAACATGTAAAGTCATCATAAGCATAATATTTACTTTATAAATCATTATAACATAGGAACATCCTTCTGGACTTCGCTCAAAGCCAACTAGTGCAATTCCTACGTAGAGTCACATACCCCTACCTAGACTAAGCTAACCTCACAAGTTACCCTAGTTAGGGTTCACCTTATTACTTCATTTTAGTTCAAGTACACTTTCCTTATGACATAGACCACAAGAGCTAAGTGTGGAATCCGGTGTTGTAAAACCTTACACCGATTGTTACACTCTCAAAATGAGCTAGGTTGAACTAGATCCTAACACTTATTTCATGATGTTTAAAAGTCATCGAATGATAAAAAATAGTGCTCATACGAAGTATCTATAGTTTGGAAGTTTTTGGAGGTCAAACGTCCAAGAACGTCCAAGACGTTCGGAAACTGGTCGAAGTTGAACTAGTGTGTCATAACGTTTTGTAGTGATGTTTTGGGGGATGGATTGAAGGTGAAATTCAGAACCGAGAGTTCATACGCGTATAATGACATACAAAGGGTCGAAATGTCAGAGAAAGATGCCTCGGGGACCATCAAAAGGGCACCATAGGAGGACCACAACATGGGACAGCAAAGCTGCCAAGAATCCAAGAATTGGCATGCTGCTGCGCGACACGCAGCTGTCACGCAGTAGGGAAAATTATTTCCCTGTGACGCGACGATGTCACGGACCAATATGTCCAAGAATTTTCAAAAAATAATATTTGGAAGTGTCTCCGCGACGCGCAATAAAGTTCCAGATTTTGTTGCGTCGTTTTTAAACAAATTTGAGTTAGCTAATTTGACCAATAAATGTAGGAGTCTTTTGGGTAATTTATGGGTACATTATGGACGGTTATATGACCTATTTAAACCCCTAACCTCACCAATTATAGCAAAACCCTCAACTCAAAACAAAATCTCTCAATTCACTCTCTCCAAAACGTCCATTGTTGAAGGTTGGAAGTTCCAATGGAAAAAGATAGGTTTCTCATGTTTTTCTACATTAATATTGTGGGATTTTTATTACAATTAAGTTATGGTTATTCACCCTTGAAATCTCTTCCTTCAAGGAGTCAATTTTAATGATTTTCAAAGATGATCAAAAACATGAATTGTCCAATTTCATAATCTAGTCATGGTTCTTGCATAAAATGTTTTAATTCAATGTTTTAGGATTGAATTGATGTTATTCAACATTTTTAAGCTATAATTATTATGAATCCATTCAAACCATGCAATTCTTATTTTGGCTACTTTATGGGTTAGGTGATCTTGTCTCTATACTTATGAATTATAGTGTAGTTTTCTATGAGCTATTGAATTATGTAAGAATTGAATTCAATTGATGTCTAATTTACCTTAAATTGATAAATTTATATTTAATTGACTTAGATTCATTGAGTATTATAGTTTGTGTATTGAATTGATGATCATGGCCATGGGTAAGGTCCTTATGGTATTGAATTGGATGATTTAGCCATGGATTAAGGTGGGGAGAATGGATTGGTGGTAAGATGACCTAGTTCTCTTTATTTTATTTTAATTAGACTTCAATTACGTTGTGATTGGTATGATCCACTAATTGTGGCGGTGCTATGTGCTTTACTTGCAATTGATGTGGCCTTGTTTGTGTTACATTACGTATTATGATGATCATGGCCTTGTCGGCACTACTTGAAGTATTATGATGACTTGTGTTGGTGATTATGTGAAGTATGATCATATCTGTTTGCATGCTAGTAATGTGAAGGTTTGATATTTCTAGGTGATCATGTTAGACTATGACTATGTGTTTATGTGCGTAGTCTTAGAGTTGATGCATGATTGTTCCTACTTTACTATATGAGTCTATAATGGTTATATTGATGATGTTTTAGTAATTTATAGGATGACATAAAGATGATATGGGTCATTACTAAGTGCTTCAAAGAATGATATGCTATATGAAATAAAGTAAAGTATGTTGTGGCTTGTTTTGGTAGACTTGTGTCCCTTACTTGATACATGTACATTGTGAATATGAACATCTTGACTTAGTAGGCTTAGGCACCTTTGTCTTGTATGTGTATGGATGAATGTTGAATAAAATTCTAGGATCCGTAGAGCTCATTTTTGGAAATCCATTATCGTGCCTCAAGAATGTAATTCTTATATGATTTCACCTAAACCTTGTATTTTTGTTATACGAGATGAATACTAGGAGGAATGCGGCTAGGAGACTTGAGGAGGAGATTGCTAATGCGGGAATTCCTCACCGTGATGATCCAGTTCCTCCTCTTGAAGAGGTTGTGGTTGATGATCAGGCTTCGGCCAATCCTCCACCTATGACGGAGGCTCAGATGAGGGATATTCTTGCTCAAATTGCCCAAGACATGACTACTCAAGCCCAAGCCACAACGGTTCAAGCTCAAGCTATGACTGCCCAAGCCGATCGGGATGTTGTATTTAGGGTTCATGAGCAAACTATGGCTTCTCGACTTAGGGACTTCACACGGATGAATCCTCCTATCTTCTATGGGTCTAAGGTTGATGAAGACCCTCAAGAATTCATTGATGAGGTTTGTAAGATACTATGTGCTATGGGGTTGTCTTCCAATGAGAATGCCGAGTTCGCTTCATACCAACTCAAGGATGTGGCTCAGACTTGGCATGTGCAATGGAGAGATAATAGGGCACTTCAAGGTTCGTCGGTGACTTGGGAGATCTTCAAGATGGCTTTCCTTGATCGCTTCTTCCCTAGAGAGTTGAGAGAAGTTAAGGTGGTGGAATTCATCAACCTCCGCCAAGGAGGGATGAGTGTTCATGATTACTCCTTGAATTTCATTCAATTGTACAAATATGCTCCTTTCTTGGTCTCCGATCCTAGAGACGACATGAGTCAATTTGTTACGAGTGTATCGGATGACTTGCAAGAAGAATGCCATTCGGCTATGCTTCATGATAATATGAATATTGGTTGTCTTATGGTGCATTCTAAAAGGGTTTAGGAGGCTAGAGCAAAAAGGGAGGATAGGGATTCAAAAAGGACAAGATCTTTTGAGGGTGGAGCTACGAAAGATAGGCTTGGGATTCAAGACAAGCCTAGATTCAAGAAGATGTTCTCAAATCAAGTTCCATCATAATTTCCCAAGACTAGGGATGACAAGGCCCCTAGGACAAGAGTTCAAAAAGGGAAGAGTGGAAATTCGTTTAATGAGAAGCCACCTTGCAAAAAATGTGGGAAGAAACATTTTGGTGCTTGCCTCTTGGGGTCGGACAAATGATTTGTTTGTAAAAAGATTGATCAGAAGCTGCGAGATTGTCCTAATGCGAAGGGGAAAGAGAAGGGTGGACAGCAAAGTGGTTCTAGTGATGCCCCCAAAAAGAACCGCTTCTATGCTCTTCGTAATAGAGATGACCAAGAGGCCTCTCCTGAGGTGGTGACCGGTATGTTACAAATATTTTCTATTGATGTGTATGCTTTTATTGATTCGGGTGCTACTTTTTCGTTTGTTACTATTTTAGTAGATAAAAAGTTCGATACTTTACCCGATGTTTTGTATGAACCTTTTGTGGTGTCTACTCCGGTGGGTTAGTCTATTGTAGCAAAAAGAGTCTATCGAAATTGTCCTATCACTTTGCCCAATAGAGTTTTCTTCATGTGGATCTAGTTGAACTAGATATGCTTGACTTTGATGCCATTTTGGGTATGGATTGGTTACATGCTAGTTTCTCTTCTATTGATTGTAGAACTACAGTTGTGAGGTTTAGTTTCCCAAATGAACCCTTTATTGAGTGGAACGGTGGGAATTCTATTCCTAGAGGTCGTTTCATATCCTGTGTAAAAGCATGTAAAATGATCTCAAAAGGGTGTGTTTATCACATTGTAAGAGTCCATGATTTGGATTCCGAAATTCCTTCTATTGAGTCAGTCCCCGTGGTGAGTGAATTTTCGGAGGTCTTTCCTAATGACCTTCCCGACATTCCTCCCGAACGGGAAATTGGTTTTGGTATCGATTTGCTACCAGAAATGAACCTTATTTCGATTCCTCCTTATCGAATGGCTCCGGCCGAATTGAAGGAGTTGAAAGCACAACTTAAAGATTTGCTAGACAAGGGCTTTATAAGCATAGTATTTCTCCATGGGTGCTCCAGTCTTGTTCGTGAAGAAGAAAGATGGGTCCTTGAGAATGTGTATTGATTACCGCCAACTCAACAAGGTTACTATCAAAAACAAGTATCCTCTTCCGCGGATTGATGATTTATTTGATCAACTCCAAGGGGCGAGCTACTTCTCCAAAAATGACTTAAGGTCGGGGTATCACCAACATAGGGTGAAAAATGAAGATATTCCAAAGACGGCCTTTCGAACTTGGTATGGGAACTATGAGTTCGTGGTTATGTCCTTTGGTCTCACAAATGCTCCAGCGGCGTTTATGGATCTAATAAATTCGGTGTTTCAAAACTATCTTGATTCATTCGTTATTGTGTTTATTGATGATATCTTGGTGTATTCGAAGAATGAGGTTGATCACATGGGTCATTTGAGGGTGGTATTGCAAACCCTTAAAGAGCATCAATTGTTCGCCAAATATAGCAAGTATGAGTTTTGGTTGAGGTCGGTGGTGTTTCTTGGGCACATCATCTCTAGTGAGGGAGTTGAGGTAGACCCAAGGAAGACAGATGCGGTGAGAAACTGGTCTATACGTTTGACTCCGAATGACATTAGGAGTTTCTTGGGTCTAGCGGGCTATTACGAAGGTTTGTGGAGGGTTTTTCATCCATTGCATCTCTTTTGACTACATTGACTCAAAAAAGGTAAAAAGTTTGAGTGGTCAGAGGCTTGTTAGAAGAGCTTCCAATTATTGAAGAATAGGATTACTTCGGCTCCGGTGTTGACACTACCGGAAGGTACAAAGGGCTTTATTGTGTATTGTGATGCATCTCGTATAGGGTTGGGTTGTGTGCTTATGCCAAATGGGAAGGTGATTGCCTATGCTTCGAGGCCACTTATGGTACATGAGAGAAACTATCCCACTCATGACCTTGAGTTAGTGGCCGTGGTGTTTGCTTTAAAAATATGGAGGCATTACTTGTATGGTGTCCATGTTGATGTTTTCACCGATCATAAGAGTCTCCGATATGTGTTTACTCAAAAGGAGTTGAATCTCCGGCAAAAAAGGTGGTTAGAATTTTTGAAATATTATGATGATATGAGTGTCTTATATCATCCCGGCAAGGCTAATGTGTTTGTGGATGCCCTAAGCCGTATGACTATGGGTAGTGTGTCGCATATAGATGAAGCCAAGAAAGACCTAGTGAAAGATGTTCATAGGTTGGCTAGATTGGGGGGCGATTGGAGAGTTCTCCAAATGGTGGTGCTATGGTTAATCATAGCTCCGAATCATCATAGGTGGTTCAGGTGAAGTCAAAACAACACCTTGATCAACTATAGATGGAGTTGAAGGAATCGTTTCTTCGCAAGTTTAATGAGTCTTTCTCCTTAGGGGGCGATGGTGTGCTGAGGTACCAAGAGAGATTATGTGTTCCCGATATTGATGGGTTGAGGGATAAGATCCTTGAAGAAGCCCATGGATCCCACTAATCCATTCATCCGGGTTCGACTAAGATGTAACATGACCTTCGGGAGATATATTGGTGGGAAGGTTTGAAGAAGGACATAGCGGAATTTGTTGCTAAGTGTTCGAATTGTCAACAAGGCGGAACATCAAAAGCCGGGTGGCTTACTACTAGAGATACAAATTCCTACTTGGAAGTGGGAGGACATTAATATGGACTTTGTAGTAGGGTTGCCTCGGCCTCAAAAGTCATATGATACTATATGGGTGATTGTTGACAGATTGACTAAGTCCGCTCATTTTATTCCCGTCAAGTCCACTTATTCGGCGGAAGATTATGCAAACATGTTCATAGATGAGATTGTGTGTCTCCATGGTATTCCGTTATCCATCATTTCGGACCGGGGTGCACAATTCACATCTAGATTTTGGAGGTCATTCCAAGAAGGTTTGTGTACTAAGGTGAAATTGAGTACCGCTTTTCATCCTCAAACGGATGGTCAAGAGGAACGCACTATTAAAACCCTTGAGAATATGCTTAGAGCTTGCATTATTAATTTTAAAGGTAATTGGGATAAACACTTGCTTTTTTTGGAGTTTGCTTATAATAATAACTTTCATTCAGCCATCTCCATTGCTCCCTATGAAGCCTTATATGGGAGGAGGTGTAGGTCTCCAATAGGGTGGTTTGAAGTTTGTGAGACTTCGATTCTTTGTGCCGATTTGATTTATAGGACTTTGGAGAATGTGCACATCATAAGGAATCGGTTGCAAACAACTTATAGTCGACAAAAGTCCTATGCGGACAGTAGGAGAAGGGATTTGGAGTTTGAAGAAGGTGATAAGGTGTATTTGAAAATTTCACCTATGAAGGGGGTGGTTAGATTTGGGAAGAAAGGGAAGTTGAGTACTCGTTATGTCGGCCCTTATGAGATTTTGGAAAGGGTTGGTAAGGTTGCCTATCGCTTGAAACTCCCTAATGATTTAGCTTCGGTTCATCCGGTTTTCCATGTTTCTATGTTGAAGAAGTGTGTCGGTGATCCCGAGTCTATTCTTCCTATTGAGGGCCTTGGAGTCAAGTATAACCTCTCTTATGAGGAGGTTCAGGTTCAAATCCATAATAGACAAGTGAAGCGGTTGAGGAACAAAGAGGTGGATTCCGTAAAAGTGTTATGGAAGAACCACCTAGTTGAGGGTTCGACATGGGAGGCCGAGGCCGACATGAAGACCCGTTATCCTCATCTTTTTGATGAGTAAGGTTAGCCATTCTTTTTAATAACATAATTATGACTAGGAATTGTGGTTTCTTTTTTTTTGGTGAAGTTTTGCAAAAATCCAAATTTTTGGCCACTTCACAGTGATAATACAGTGAAGTCACTGTAAGTTGACTTTGAAAGTTTGAAATTTGTTTTTATTTTTGCATATTTGAGGTAAGTTATGTATTGTGATATGGTGAGTCTTTGTAGATATTATATGAAGCATATTGATAAGATGAACTTTGTGCTAATTGACTCATGAAATGTATCTTGAGCTCATGTGTGTTGTGAGAGGGAGATACCTCATGATGAAATTTTGAGTGTATGTGTGGTAAATTGAGTTTTAAAGTTTGCCTTATTTAATATATGTGATTCATGTTAATTTGATATTGTGAATTGGTTGAGCTGGTAGTCTTGAGTCTATTCCTTCCTTTAAAAGAGTGTTTAGTGTCATTTGGGGACGATATGTCCCTAAGGGGGGGATAATGTAACATTTCAAAATTTCAAGGCATGTTGTAAAACTTAACCTAGGTTACATGAGGTTTAAGAACTGTTCTAAGTTGATTTAGATGTATATAGGCTAGTTAAGATGTTTAAGAATCAAAATAATTAAGAACGTCCATGAAGTTTGGAAGTTGGTTCACAAGAGTGCTAGGATGTCTTAGCCATTTGACTAGCTTTTAGGAGTTTGAAATTGATAAGAAATAGGTAAAATATGTTTAACACATGTTAGGGAGGTTTCATGGTTGAAACGTCCGGGTACGACTCCCCAAGGACCAACCAAGGGCCCTTGAGGAGGACCCTTATAGTTAGGTTTCAACACTGCCTGGCAGTGTGCATCAGCGGAAGGGTTGACGGGGCGTGAGTAGCTCGACGAGGCGTCGAGGCCACCGTCTTCCCACACTTTGAATATTTCAAGAAATACCTTTCTTACCTAGCCACTGTTCCAGGCGACAGAGGGGGGATGACGGGGCGACGACTCACAGACGGACCGTGGTCGAGGTCTCGTTTGTGAGGGCCCAACTTACAGCCAAGAGTTTTAAAACGACCTCATTTAATTGATTAATGATTTTTTGTGGTTATTTGGGGGATTATAAAGTCTAATTAAGTAATTTAACCCCTCATATAAATAACCCAACTCTCATTAGCCTAAACTCAACACTCAAAATAAACTATCTTCCTTCTCTCTACTTTCACACTCTTTTGGAAGACACCATAGAAGCTTAGATTGGGAGTTGAATTGGGGGCTGATTAAGGGCAAATTCATCTTCAATCTTCATCAAAATCTTAAGGTATGGGATCTAATTCACCTTTGAGACTTCTTTCCTCAAAGGGCTCCTTCAAAGGTTTTCCAAAAAGTTGAGTTTTTATGTGGGTTTCATTCAATTACGAAATTGATGTTATGAATTGAGTTGTTTATACTTTCTTTTGGGTATAATGAGTAGATTATCATGTAATGCAACTTAATTGGAATGAATTGATATGGTTTGGTCTAGATTGTAGATTATTACCCTTAACCCTTAACCCTAGGCATGATCTTGATATGAATTATGTTGGGTTTGATGCAGTTGATTTAATTATAGGTTAAATCATTCTTAATGATTGTTATTACATCGATCATGAATATATAGTGATGAATTGACGTCCTTCATGCTAGTCCTTGAGTATTGATCTAGGTTAGGAATATAGACTTAGATATCATGTTTTCAAGCTTTGATTTAGTATTGAATTATGGTTTAGTGATTCTTCTAAATTCATTATCATGTTTGTTATTGGATTACATTGGTGTGATGACCTAAATTGGGTTGATCTATGGTTTGATGGTAAGGACCTTTATGATGAACTATGGAGGAGTGTTGGTAAGTCTTGACTATCCTAATTCTCACTTCAATTGTGGTTAATCGTCATCAAGTCATGATGTTGTGTTGAAGTATACCTTGTTTAGAATGATAGGATGGTATGATGATTTAATTGAAATGTCTTATGTTTTGGTTGTGAGGTTGCTTAGGGTGTACATTCCATAAAAATGATAACATGTAATTATGCACCCTATTATGATATGATATGCAAAGGGTTGACCTCACTTATATGAATTGTGAAGGAAAGGACTATTTCTAATACAATTCTTATAGAGCTATGATGATGAATATATAAGGGCTAGACCCTATCCTAAACTAAGTTTTGATTATAATAAGACTAAAGGCATTTCAATAAAAAGGAACTAGCTTAGCACCGATTAAATTTGTATGTGAGGGGGTGGCACCTTCTTACATAGGGAAGGTAGGGTTCACTATGGTCCTCACTGGGTGGATAGCCTCATGACCCAAGGTAGGGTGCAGAGTTGATATTTCCATGTTTTCCCCCTAAGTTCCATAAACTATGTTGCCACCATTGGATACTAGCTAGTGGATCCACCTAGATAGCTACGTTTATGTTAGGTTCTACCTTGACTTGAGGGGTTTGACTTTAGCCTAGGTAGGGGTATGGGACTCTACCCATGCCTTGCACTAGTATGCCTTGATAGGAACTTTGAGGAGTTAACATTATGCATAGAAATGATGATGTAATGTAAATGACTTTATATGTTGAATAAGATACTTATGAATATGAAATTGGTTATCATGGTTAAAGAAAGAATATCATATGAGATGGAAGACTATGCTATGTGAAGTGAATTGCTAATTATGATCTTCAGTAGGTTACTTGATTAAGTAGGGTTATGAAGCTTTACTTGGTCATTGCACTTGTGGCTTCATAAGGATTATAGTTGGTTTGTTTGTTTTGCTATTTATATGATTTACTCTTATTCACGTTTGTGATATTATTAAATGATGGTAGAGTTATATGACATTTTGGGTTTAAGTATAGTGATATGCATATGAGATAATTAACTTGTTTAGTATGTTTAAGGGATTGGTTTAAATGACATGTTTTCATTAGATTCCCCTTTTTAGCATACTTTGATGATATTTGTGCATATGGTCTCATACTTAGTACATGTGGCGTACTAACCCCATTTTCTCCCTCTTTCCCAAACATTTTACGTTCCGGTCGTTGAAGTTTGACTTGAGGTGATTTGAAGGAAGAATTGGATATTCTATCATTCAAGTGGTAGGTCCTCATTTTCCCGAGGACGATGCCACTATTCTCTTTATGAAGTTACTTATTTAGTACAACTTTTGTATTGACTCTATTTCCTATTTGAGACAAAGTTGTATAAAGCCTATATGTGGCTTACTTTTATTGATGTAGGGTTGTGCCGAATGTTGTTATCGTCATTTAGATGGTTTATGAGATGAGAGGGATTTATGACTGTATTTCCTTATTATATAAGTGTGTTGAATAAAAGTAGAAGACTATGTAATCTTCTTATATGAACAAGTCTATGTATACTTGATATAAATATGATTATGTGTATGTAGAGGTTTATGTAAACCTCCGGTTAGATTTAGTTTGAAAAAGTTTTAATTCTTCCGTATTTTAAATCGATGAATGCAATGATGAAAGACTAAGAGGCTTGTCTTAGTCCTCAAAGAGGACGACGACGACGGTTACATCTAGGGGGGAAACCCAGATGTGACAGCAAGATAAGAGAGTTTATTGTAAAGTTGAACTTAGTTCACTTTTACATTCTTCAATATTTTATAAAATGCTAATGTGATATCTTATATGTTATCTAATCTGTTAAATGTTGATATTATACTTGTTCTATGATGTTTTACTCAAAAAGAGCATGTTTTATACAAATGTCCGTTTATCATGATTTTATGCATTATGCCATACTTAGTACATGTGTTTGTACTAATTCCATACATTTTGTCTATCTCTAAAGGTGTAGGTGGCATTTCAGAGGATTCTCGAAGTGGTAGCTTGTATTAATGTTCATTCAAGTAAAGAGTTTGTATGTCTTCATTAGATTCGAGGACATATTTATGTTTAAATTTCCATACTAAAAGTATTGTAATAAACTTAGCTATTTTCTATATGATGTAGTATGGGTAGTGTCCCAATATATTCGTATGTATAAGATGACGACTTTGAGACATCCTTTCATTATGTTTTCTATAAAGAAATATTTTGAAGTAATATTATTTCGTATGAAAAGTTTTAATTCCGCACTACTTTTCATACATGTATGCAATGAACTGTACGAAAGGGCTTGTACAAGACCTCCGAGCGGTCGAGTACGCCGTATTTTCATTCGATAATTCCCTAAATTCTAGGGGGTACTCTCGGGTCATAACAAACTTGGATTCAGAGCATAAGGTTATGAAGTAGTTCTAAGGAATCGAAAAGTCTCAAAAAGCTACGACTAGTAGAGTCTTGACCATTGGTGTAAGTCGCGACACACATATGGCGAGAGGCTATAGGACGATAGAGTTTCCGTTCTTTTCTACTCCTATGTCATGTGATAAAGTAAAAAGTTATAAGTGCTCTTTTCTTATGGTTTTCCTTGTGTTTGTAGGAAGATGAATACGAGGAGGACACCGGCTAGCAGGGTTCAAGATAATGATGTTAATGAGGGACTTCGTCCACCAGCTGGAAATATGCCACAAGTTGAGAAAGTTCCTCAAGGTTCTCAAGGTGTGCAAGGTGCTTAAAATGATCAGGTCCCTATTGTGGAAGGAGGTAATGAGGTTCTGGTGGTTCCCCCATAAATGGCTAGTGGGGAGATTAGAGAGGCTCCCCATACCCTAGCCCGAGCTATGACAACTCAAATGAATAGATACGTTGGACCTAGGGTGAATGCTATAGAGAGTACTATGACATCTAGATTGAGGGACTTTGTGAGGATGAATGCTCCAAAGGTGGGAGAAGATCCCCAAGCTTTCTTGGATGAGGTGTATAAGATAGTGCATGCTATGGTAGTGACTTCTAGGGAGAAAGCGGAGTTAGATTCGTATCAATTGAAAGATGTTGCTCAAGCATGGTTTAATTAATGGAAGGATAGTAGACCAGTTAAATCGGGTCCCTTAGAGTGGGAAGAGTCTAAGGAAGCATTCTTTGATAAATACTTTCTCCGTGAGAAGAGGGAGGTTAAAATTGAGGAATTTATAAACCTTAGGCAAGGTAGCATGAGTGTTGAGGAGTATTCCCTAAAGTTTATCATATTGTCTAAGTATGCTCCATCCTTGGTGTCCAACTTTAGGGATGAGATGAGTAGGTTCTTGACCTGTGTTTCGGATATGGTTAAGGAAGAATGTCGTACAACCATGCTTCATGGTGACATGACTCTATCTAGGCTTATGGTGTATGCTCAATCCATTGAGGAGTCTAAACTTGGGAGGAGAAGTAGAGATGCTAAGAGGGTATGAAACGATGAGAAATTCCAACATAAGTTTAAAAAGAGAGCTCCAAATCAAGATGGTTCTAGTTCTCAAAAGTGAAACTATGAGAGAGGTGGTGGTTCCCATGTGGTTAAGCTTACTTGTGCTACCTGTGGGAATAAGCACTTTGGGATGTGTCTAGCCGGTACTAGTGGGTGTTTTGGTTGTGAAAAGGATGATCACAAGGTGAGAGATTGTCCTACTACGGCTAGAGGAAGAGAGGCCAAGAAAGTTCCTCCTAATGTTGCGGATGGTGGTGCTCCAAAGGGAAAGGCTCGCTTCTAAGATCTACGAGACAAAGGAACAAAGCCGGGTGATGATGATAATGCCGGTAAGTTATAGTTTTCTCTCTTTAGTTATATGAGTACCATCTAAGCGGGGGAGTATGGAGAGTAGTTTGTTGCACATGCATGGTGTTTAGGAGTTTTGTTGAAATTTAATTTCATTAACTTCTTGCATTGTTCATTTTATGATGTCGTGGTTATGTTGTAAAAAGGGTGTTTATATGATGTTTCTTTGCATGTTAGCATGTTTTTATCATCAATTGCCTAAAAGTTGCATTTTTAAAAAAATTGCACAATTCACTATAATAAATTGTCTGCTCAATGTAAGATTTTTGAAAAATTGACTAATTCATTCTTTGGTCTAAAAGGGTTATGATGTTTATAGAACTGATGTATATGAGCATGATATTATGTGGAGAAGGAAGTACCTCCTATATGATATGAAAATGTGAGTCTTATTGCAAGATAAGTTGTAGAAGTAGTTTCTACCTTCTTGTAGTGTTTGAGTCTCTTAAAATATGTGAAATTGATATCTCTCTTACATGTGGGTATTGGGTATTGTGTTGTATGGATATGTTCTAATAGTCTTTGAGTCTTAACTCTTAAAAATGTTCAAGTGTGGCAAGTGTCATTCGAGGACGAATGTTGTCCAAGTGGGAAAGTAATGTTACACCCTCAAAATGAGCTAGGTTGAACTACAACCTAACACTTATTTCATGATCTTTTAAAGTCATAAAACTTTCAAAAATAGTTCTCATAGGCATTATATAGAGTTTGGAAGTGTTTGGAGGTCAAACGTCCAAGAAGGTCCAAGACGTTCGGAAACTAGTCGAAGTTGAACTAGTGTGTCGTAGTGTTCTGTAGTGATGTTTTGGGGGATTGTTTGAAGGTTAAATTCAGTACCGAGAGTTCCTACGCGTATACTGACATACAAAGGGTCAAAACGTTAGAGAACGACGCCCCGGGGACCATGAAAGGGCCCCCAAGGAGGACCCAATCATGGGCCACTGAAGCTGCTAAGAAGTTAAGATTTGGCATGCTGCTGCGCGACGTGCAGCTTTCACGGAGTAGGAAATATTCTATCGCTGCAACGTGGGGCTGTCACGAACCATTTTTTCAAAGAATTTGCCAAAAATAAGATTTGGAAGTTTCTCCGCTACGTGCAGTAAAGCCCCAGATTTTGTTGCATCGTTTTTAAGTCAAATTTGAGTTAGTTAATTGTCCTATAAATATAGAGGTATTTTGGGTAATTTAGGAGTTCATTATGGACGGTTATAGGACCTATTTAGAACCCTAACCTCTCCAATTAGGCCAAAACCCTCAACTCAAAACAAAATCTCTCAATTCACTCTCTCTAAAACCTCCATTGTTGAAGGTTGGAAGCTCCAAGGAAGAAGATAAGTTTCTCAAGTTTTTCTCCATGAATCTTGTGGGATTTCCATTACAATTAAGGTATGGTTATTCAACCTTGAAATCTCTTTCTTCAAGGAGTCAATTCCAATGATTTTCAAAGATGATCAAAAACATGAATCGTCCAATTTCATAATCTAGTCATGGTTCTTGCATAAAATGTTTTTATTCAATGGTTTAGGATTGAATTGATGTTAATTTAACGTTTTTAATCTATAATACTTATGAATCCATTCAAACCATGCAATTCTTATTTTGGCTTCTTTATCGGTTAGGTGATCTTGTCTATATACTTATGAATTATAGTGTAGTTTTCTATGAGCTATTGAATTATGTAAGAATTGAATTCAATCGATGTCTAATTTGTCTTACATTGATAAATTTATATTGAATTGACTTAGATTCATCGATTATTATAGTTTCTATATTGAATTGATGATCATGGTCATGGGTAAGGGCCTTATGGTATTGAATTGAATGATTTAGCCATGGATTAAGGTGGGGAGAACGGATTTGTGGTAAGATGCCCTAGTTCTCTTTATTTATGTTAATTAGACTTCAATTATGTTGTGATTGGTATGGTCCACTAATTGTGGCGGTGCTATGTGCTTTACTTGCAATTGATGTGGCCTTGTCGGTGTTACTCTATGTTTTATGATGATCATGGCCTTGTCGGCACTACTTGAAGTATTATGATGATTTGTGTTGGTGATTATGTGAAGTATGATAATATATGTTTGCATGCTAGTAATGTGAAGGTTTGATAATGTTAGGTGATCATGTTAGACTATGACTATGTGTTTATGTGTGTAGTCTTACAGTTGATGCATGATTGTTCCTACTTGACTATATGAGTCTATAATGGTTATATTAATGATGTTAAAGTAATGTATAGGATGGCAAAAAGATGATATGGGTCATTCCTAAGTGCTTCAAAGAATGATGCGCTATATGAAATAAAGTAAAGTATGTTGTGGCTTGTTTTGGTAGACTTGTGTCACTTACTTGATACAAGTACATTGTGAATATGAACATCTTCACTTAGTAGGCTTAGGTACCTTTGTCTTGTATGCGTATGGATGAATGTTGAATGAAAGTCTAGGATCGGTATACCTAAGATGGTGTCCTTCTAAGCATGACTAATATGTGGAACCTTCTATATATAGAGAAGGGTAAGAATGAGCTATCCTTATGGACCATTGAGTGGCATCACTAGTGGACCCATCTTTGGTAGGTGCATTATGAATAGGTAATGGCTAAGATATAGTACCTTTTCATATGCCCCTTTTTATTGAACTTACTCTATGAGAACAAAGGCTATCACCGAGTGAATATGTTATGGTTTGTAGCTCTACTTAAGAAGGAGACTAGAGTACAATGTATCTCTGCTTGAGAATGAGACTAGAGTGCATAAAAGACCTTGATAATCCTTAGACATGTGCCTACATGGGATGTGACCTAGTTCTACCCTTGGCAAGTAGAACACCCTCCATCGGAGTAGGTTCATGACTCTGTATTCCATGCCTAGCTAGTATGGTCTACGTCGGTTATTGCCTATTCTCATTATGTGGGATACATGCTAGTGTTGGATAAGTACTATGAAGTTTAGGTAGTGGAATGGTACACTATCTAGACATTGCACGATTAGTCTTTGAAGATGTTAGTATGTGAGTCCCTAGGTGTTCTTAAAGACCATTATGTGAATGTCCATAAGTGATGAATGTTTTGTAAATGACTTAATGAACATAATGACTTAGTAAAGGAAGGTTAATTAAAAAGGTACTTATCTAGAGTAGCTTTGAGGACTGCTTCGGTAGGCTTGAAGAGGGTGTATGGGCGGTATCTTCATGTCTTACTTAAGTGAGTCTTAGAGTTATTCTAGGTAGGGAGTTTAACAAATAAAGTAAGATTGATCTTATCTTAGGTAGTCATAAGGATCATTTAGGTGTGCTTAGAGAGGGTGTATGGGTGGTCTCTCTTCGTCTCACTTAAGTGAGTCTTAGGACAACCTTTGGTGAGAGGGTTGCAAGATAAGAGAGTTTATTGTAAAGTTGAACTTAGTTCACTTTTACATTCTTCAATATTTGATAAAATGCTTATGTGATATCTTATATGTTATCTAAGCTGTTTAATGTTGATATTATACTTATTCTATGATGTTTTACTCAAAAAGAGCATGTTTTATACAAATATCTTTTATCATGATTTTATGCATTATGACATACTTAGTACAAGTGCTTGGACTAATTTTATACATTTTGTCTATCTCTAAAGGTGTAGGTGTCGTTTGAGATTATTCTCGATGTGGAAGCTTGGATTAGTGTTCATTGAAGTAAAGAGTTTGTAATTTCTTCATTAGATTCGAGGACATATTTATGTTTAAATTTCCATACTGAAAGTATTGTAATAAACTTAGCTATTTTCTATATGATGTAGTATGGGTCGTGTCCAATATATTCGTACGTCTAAGATGGCAACTTTGAGACAGCCTTTCATTATGTTTACTATAATGAGATATTTTGAAGTATTATTATTTCGTATGAAAAGTTTTAATTCCGCACTACTTTTCATACATGTATGCAATGAACTGTACAAAAGGGATTGTACAAGACCTCTAAGAGGTCGAGTACGCCGTGTTTCGATTTGATAATTCCCTAACTTCTAAAGGGTACTCTAGGTTCGTAACAAACTTGGCATCAGAACATAAGGTTATGATGTAGTACTTAGGAATCGAAAAGTCTCACAAAGCTTTGACTAGTAGAGTCTTCACCATCGGGGTTAGTCGCGACACACGTATGGGCCAAAGGCTATAGGACGATAGAGTTTCCCTTCTTTTCTACTCCTATGTCATGTCGTAAAGTAAAAAGTTATAAGTGCTCTTTTCTTATGGTTTTCTTTGTTTTTATAGGAAGATGAATACGAGGAGGACACCGGCTAGGAGGGTTGAAGATAATGATGTTAATGAGGGACTTCCTCCCCGAGGTGGAAATATGCCACAAGTTGAGCAAGTTCCTCAATGTTCTTAAGGTGTTCAAGGTGCTCAAAATGATCAAGTCCATAATGTGGAAGGAGGTAATGAGGTTCCGGTGGTTCCCCCGGAAATGGCTAGTGGGGAGATTAGAGAGGCTCTCCTTACCCTAGCCCGAGATATTACAACTCAAGTGAAAAGAGACATTGGGCCTAGGGTGAATGCTATAGAGAGTACTATGACCTCTAGATTGAGGGACTTTGTGAGGATGAATCCTCCTATCTTCTTTATTTCTAAGGTGGGAGAAGATCCCCAAGCTTTCTTGGATTAGGTGTGTAAGATAGTGCATGCTATGGTAGTGACTTCTAGGAAGAAAGAGGATTTTGCTTCGTATCAATTTTGTAACAACCCTCAAAATGAATAAGATAAGAAATGCTTAAGGTGTCAAGAATGCTTTCGATTAGACCAAGGTTCACATGGATTGATGTGTGAAGAACCAGACCTCAGAACCCTTACTACGGCCAAGCCAACTAACTTGGGGAGTTAGTTATGCTTGGAAAGTTTGGAACCAACCATGTAGGGCTCTCGAAAACGGAGATTTAATCGAAGGAGTCTTTACCGGACTTAAAAAGAAGAAATCTTAAGTTTTCAGGGTCCAAGGGTAAAATGGTATTTTCCAGGCCAAGCGAAATATCGTAATTACCCTAAGGAATTAATTAATTAATTAATTAATTTAATTAAACAACCGTTTAGGGTCGGGTCGACCCGAAATGATCCGTTTCGCGGTGGTCACTCCACCCGGGTTCGAGCCCCAACGGCAAAATGGTCCTTTCACGTATTTTAAAATAAATCAGATTTTTATTAATTTAATTAAACCCTATTTGAGTAAGTCTTGAATTAGACTCCTAAACGTATGGTAACACTCTCCTATCATGTCTATCTCTCACTCACACGTTCAAACTTCACGATTTCTCTCTGCCAAAAACAACTTCAAGAACAGAACAAATATTGAAGTTCTTCACACTTGAAGAACAAACACGAAAAGTCTAAGAAAACAAAATAACCAAAAACGTTAAGGCAAAGGGGAGATTTCCGTCGAGTGGTGGTTAAACTTTTGGTGAGTTGGACGTGGTTTTTGGAGAAAGGTTTGGCAGAAACTTCAACATTTGAACAATCAAATAAGGTATGGGTTTCTTCTCTCTTGGTCCCTTTCCCAAGAGACCCCTTAAGCTTCAGATATTCAGTCCAAAAACTAGGGTTGTTTCCCCATTGCATGCCCCTGTCACTACCTCCCAATGAAATGTAGGTTGGGTTTGATTGCTGGTAGATTTAGGTATATGTGTGCTTTGGTGCTGAATATGATCATGTTTGTGTACGTGAAATCGTGTATATGACAATCCATGTGTGTTCAAAGTTATGTGCTAGTGTGTTTTAACTTGTAACAGTGATTAGGGACTCGGCTTAGGCTCCAATTTGTAAAGCTTTTGTTGTTGTTTACGTGCATAAATATATGTAAATCGTGATGTTCATTGTAATGAAATGTGGCTGATTAGGTATCAATCTTTTGGACAATCGAATCTATGAAAGAAGCACCTAAAAATGTGTTAAAGGGTCTATGAACGTACCCAATGAATCAAGTAAAATGTTGATGAACATGAGTTGATAAATGACCAAAATTTCCAGCAACTTACAACTTAGCTAGGCTAAATGTTGATGAATATAAATCATGAAATTAATTGAATGTTAAAGAAGTGAGGCCACCAGGATTCGAACCCGTGACCTAACCCGAGTGACAGTTGTAATTCGCGAAAAAGAAAAGAAAAGGGGTCTGGGGGGGGGGATCGAAATCGGGTCCACTGGTTGTGAAATGAGAGAACAATAATTAAGTAAATAGATGGGAGGCGTGGGAATCAAACCCACGACCTCAAGGCTGCGAATGAGAGAAGAAAAAAATTAAAGAAAAGAAAATGTGAGGCGTGGGAATCGAACCCATGACCTCAGGGCTAGAAAAGAGAATGGCGAAATTAATTAAGAAAATAAAGTGAGGCTGCAGGGGCTCGATCCCACAACCTCACTGCCAAAACGCCTAGCTTAGTGGATTTTTAAATAAAAATAAAAATAGGAGGCTGTGGGGGTTCGAACCCACAACCTCAAAGCCCTTAGCGAATTTAAAATTAAAATAAGGAGGTTGTGGGGGTTCGAACCCACAACCTCCCCATTTCCCAGCGAAAATTCAGAATAAAATAAAAAAGGCCGTGGGGGTTTGATCCCACAACCTCCTGGTTTAGGCGAAATAGGACAATAAGAGTTTAAATGAAAAATAAAAGGAGTTGTGGGGGGTCGATCCCACAACCCCTCGGCCAAATTAAGAGAAAACCCAAGGAGAAAAATAAAGATAGAATGTTGATGTTGGGGTTCGATCTAGGGTCCCAATGTCATGAAGACTAATAATAAAGTCAAGGTAAATTGTAAGTATTGTCCAAGTGGTTCGAACTTGGGTTCCCTTAACCAAATTTCCATATTGATACATAAGTCATACGTGAATTAAATGTTCAAGAATAATGCCACCTACTTAGATCGAAATCAAAATCTTGGCATATATACAAGATACATAAGTCTTGTACTACATAATCTTATGAATGTATGAGTCAATTAACGAACTATGAATGAAGCCTCATGGCTTGTATATATAGACCCATAAGTCTAACATACGTTTAAAAGTAAGTGAACATAAGATATATGTAATGAAATGATGAAACCCTAGAAGGGTTAAGTACGAGTGTAAGATACACTAAATGGCCAAGTATATTTGCATATGATGAAATGAACAATGAAATAATGAAATTAACAATGAAATGACGAAATGAACAATGAAATGATGAAACCCTAGAAGGATTAAGTAAGGGTGTGAAACACACTAAATGGCCAAGTTCATTGGCATATGATGAAATGAACATTCACGTATTAAGGGGTGAGTAACTATGAAGAGAAAATGTGCTAATGTTAATGAATGTGGTGACAACATGATATGAGGCTAATGTAAAAGATGAGAACAATCTCAAATGAGCCTAAGTAAATGTTACCAAAACGTACTCACCTATGAGTGTGTAAAGTTAATGAAAAGACCAATCTCTATGAACACTCTAATGAAAGTATTGAGATTAACAAACTTAATACTAATGATGAGATGATAAATCATCTATTGAGCTATGATGTCCTTATACTATAAGCCAGCTTCCATGACGTATGATTTTAATGTAATGGAACTTTATATTGAGCGCCGATAGACTAGCTATGAGCGGTGATGCCTTTTTTTGGGAAGGGCGGAGGTTCACGTAACTCTCATGAGTTGAGACTTTCCGGCTTGTCGGGTATGGGTCTCCTTATATCTCTTGGTCTTCGAACCTATACTGACAATATAGGGATGTGGCGGTGTTAAATTCCCTTGTACGCTACCATGTTTTGGTTCACTTTGGCCGGTGATTCCACCTCTTTTCAGTGTGGGGGAGACACTGGATTTCATGATGCTCACATGATCTATGTCGGTTAAAGTTAAAGTTCCCAATGAATGAATGAGGCCAGCCTCAAATGAAGCACATAATGAAATGAATGATACCAAAGGTGTTAGGATAGGATAATCAAGAGGTGAGCTAGACTCAAGTAATGACACTAGGTTATTCTTGATCATTGCACAGCAAACCCGATGAAAGTCTTAAACTACATCCTAGGTATAGCTGGTGTTCACACTGGCCTATAAACGAAAATGAAATGAAGTACGTATGAATGAATGAAGCAGACTCTGTGTTTGCTAATGAAGACTCCCTAGTTGAGGTCCCATATGTTGAGCCCTCATTTTGGAAAGTCTTAATGCCAAGTCCATGATTCCAAGGTCTCATGACATATGAATGAATGTTATAAAAGATGTTATGTGTTGTATGTTATATGATATGTGCTATGTGTAAGATGTTATGTGTTGTGTGCAATATGATAAGTATGATGATGCATGTTACTCTCATGGTATGACTTTCCTAATTCAAATTTGGAATATTCACTAACTTTCCTAATCCCATTTTGGCAGGTCCACTTACTTGAATTTCTATAATCATGTTGTTAGGAAAGAGCTATCATTTCTCATGGATGTCTTTGGTGTGTGATTGCATATACCCATAATTAGTACAAGTGTGTACTAACCCTATACAACTCTACAATTTTAGGTGCAGGAACAGTTGGACGCTAGAGCATACAGGTTGAGGTTGCAGCTATCCGGACATGGAGCTTTCATCCGGACTTGGTAGGCCCTCATGCTTTCGAGGATGTCTACCGTTACTATCTAGCTTAGATATAGTCTTTAGCTAGTGGAGTATGTTCTACTAGTGTTTCTTTCCGTTTTTATTTCAGACACTGTATTGGTGCCATTTTGGCAATTATACATCTATTACAGTATCGTACTGTTTCTTTCTTTTGATTATCGCTATATTAGATGGTTGATTTGTGAACGCCCATGATGTTAAGTATAAAATGTTTAGCATGAAATAAGAAAACAAAAAGTTCAAATTTTCTGCTAAAATTATCCTAGATGAAGTAAGAATGACGTAAGTAGGCTTGTCTGTGACCTCTGAGAGGTCAACGACGCCGGTCTCGTCTGGGGTCTAGATTCCAGTCGTGACAAAGTTGGTATCAGAGCACTAGGTTAAATTCTGAGAATAATGATTTCACATCAACCACATTAAGTAGTTTCTACGTCATGGTAGTGAAGTGCACCACTATCCTGAATTAGAGACTGCATAATGCATAGGAAAATTTCTCTTCTTCTGATCTTATCGTGCTTTTCCTAATGTCTGATTTCTTGGTGTTATAAGCGTGTCTAACATCAATTTTTATTGTTTTAAGAGAATGAATACTAGGAGGAACGTTGGTCAGAGGAGAGGAGGAGCAGTTGCTGGGAACAATCAGGTTCCACCCCAGGCTCCAGATGAAGGAGTGGACATGCCGGTTAACACAGCTGGGTTGACTGATGCGGAGGTGCGGGCATCCCTGGCCCAGATGGCACAGTCCATCACTATGCAGGCCCAGGCTATAACTGCCCAGGTCAACCGACAGAATGTTCATAGGGAGAACCCACAGGTACGTGGCATGGCTGACAAGCTGCGAGACTTTACGAGGATGAATCCTCCTATTTTCACAGGGTCCAAGACTTAAGAGGATCCCCAGGAGTTTGTGGATGAGGTGCATAAGATTCTGGTGGCTATGGGGGCCACATATACTGAGAAGGCTGATCTGGCTTCCTATCATCTCAAGGATGTTGCACAGACTTGCTGCAAGATGTGGCAGGATATCCTAGCGTTGGGCGGAGTTCCGGTCACTTGGGAGTTGTTTAAGACAGCCTTCTTGGAGAGATTCTTTCCCAGGGAGATGAGGGAGGCAAAGGTTGAGGAGTTTATCAACCTTAAGCAGGGATCCATGACAGTCAGGGAGTATTCCCTGAAGTTTGTTAAACTATCCAGGTATGCTACTTTCATTAGTATCTAACAACAAGGATGAGATTAGTACTGAAGTTTGTTAAATTATCCAGGTATGCTACTTCCCTTGTATCTAAAAGCAAGGATAATATTAGCAGGTTCCTCACAGGAATGAATGGAGATCTGGAGGAGGATTGTCGGTCTGCGATGCTCCATGATAATATGGACCTCTCCAGGTTGATGGTGCATGTCCAGCAGGTAGAGGACAGCCGCAAAAAGAGGGGTATTCGTGATGCTAGGAGGCCTAAGCCTCAAGATCAGGCAGGTCCCAGCCATTGAGGCCACAGAAACAATTTTGGCGTCCGTTAACAGCCCAGGTTCAAGAAGGGGCAACAGAATTCTGGGAACTCTAATTCTCAAAGGAGTACAGCACCTAGAGGAGGCAGACCTGAGCCCAATAAGGGCAATGCAGGTGAGAAGCAGCATCCAAAAAGAACTGTTCTAAGTGTGGCCGTGCTCATAGTGGAGAGTGCAGACAGGGCACTAATGCCTGCTTCGGTTGCGGTAAGAGTGGGCACATGGTTAGAAACTGCCGACAGAACAGAGGTCACGCTGCAGGTAATGCTCAGCCTAGGCCTAATCCACAGGGTGCAGCAGAAGCCGAGCCTCCTAAGAGGAACAGGTTCTATTCCCTGAAGGGCAGGGAGGAGCAGGAGAAGTCCGCTGATGTGGTCATAGGTATGCTGCAAGTATTCTCAACTTCTGTTTATGCTTTACTAGATAAAGGGTCTACGCTTTCCTTTGTAACTCCTTTGCTTGCTCTCACTTTTGAGATATTGCCTGAAGTTCTACATGATCCTATAGTAGTTAGTACACCTTTAGGAGAAAATGTAAGAACTGATAGAGTATACAAGGATTGCCCAATAGTTGTAAGTGGTAAGACTATGTGTGCAGACTTGGTTGAGTTACCAATGAAAGATTTTGATGTTATTCTTGGCATGGACTGGCTTCACAGTTGTTATGCTTGTTTGGACTGTCGTAGTAGAGTGGTGAGATTTCGTTTTCCTGATTAAGAGGAGCTAGTCTGGGAGGGGTACAACTCCAGTCGTCCTAACCCCTTGATTTCAAACCTTAAGGCCAATAAAATGATGTCCAAGGGGTTATTGTGTCATCTTGTGAGTGTTAATGATTTAGATCATGACATTCCTTCCAAAGACTCAGTGCCTGTAGTGAATGAGTTCCTAGATGTATTTCGTGATGATTTGCCTGGAGTCCCTCCCCCTCGAGAGATTGATTTTGGTATCGACTTAGAACCCGATACTAAACCAATTTCAATTCCTCCTTATAGAATGGCTCTAGCTGAACTGAAAGAGTTGAAGCTGCAGTTAAAAGATCTCACTGATAAGGGTATTATTCAGTCGAGCATATCCCCTTGGAGCGCTCCAGTGTTGTTTGTGAAAAAGAAAGATGGAACCCATAGAATGTGTATCGATTATCGGCAGCTCAACAAAGTCACTATAAAGAATAAGTATCCAATTCCCAGAATAGATAATTTGTTCGATCAGCTCCAAGGGTCTAGTTTCTTCTCTAAGATTGATCTTTGTTCTGGGTATCATCAGCTTAGGGTTAGGGATGGAGATATCCCAAAGACAACCTTTCGTACCCGTTATGATCATTATGAGTTCTTAGTCATGTCATTTGGTCTTCGGATGCACGTGCTGCATTTATGGACCTCATGAACCGAGTCTTCCGTAAATACCTTGACTCTTTCGTCATAGTATTCATTGATGACATTCTCATCTAGTCTAGGACCAAGGAAGAGCATGAACAACAATTGAGACTAACCTTGCAGGTACTTAGAAAACATCAGTTGTATGCCAAATTCAGCAAGTGTGAATTTTGGCTTAGATCAGTGACCTCCCTGGGTCATGTTGTGTCCGATCAGGGCGTGGAGGTGGATCCCAGGAAGACTGAGTCTGTGAAGAACTGGCCAAAGCCTCTTAATCCCACTGACATCCGTAGCTTTCTGGGATTGGCTGGTTACTACCGCAGGTTTGTGGAGGGCTTTTCTTCCATTGCTGCTCCATTGCCAGCTTTGACTAAGAAGAAAGCCAAGTTCGAATGGACAGAGACTTATGAGAAGAGTTTCCAGGAGCTCAAGGACAGACTCACTTCAGCCCCGGTGCTTACTTTGCCTAAGTGTGGTGAGAACTACACTATTTAATGTGATGCATCTAGGGTTGGTTTGGGTTGTGTTCTTATGCAGGTTGGTAAGGTGATAGCTTATGCGTCAAGACAACTCAAGGTTCATGAGAAGAATTATCCCACTCATGACCTGGAGTTGGCAGTTGTGGTGTTTGCACTGAAGCTGTGGAGGCAATACTTGTATGGAGTGCATGTGGATGTGTTCACAGACCACAAGAGTCTCCAGTACGTGTTCACACAGAGGGAGTTGAATCTACGTCAGCAGAGATGGTTGGAGCTGTTGAAGGATTATGACATGAATGTTCACTACCATCCAGGTAAGGCTAACCTTGTAGCTGATGCTTTGAGCAGGATGAGCATGGGAAGTACAGCCTACGTTGAGGATGAGAAGAAGGAGTTGGTGAAAGATGTACATAGACTAGCTAGACTGGTTGTGCGATTGATTGACTCTAATAGTGGGGGTGTTTCAGTTCATCCTAGTTCTAAATCATCCTTGGTAGTTGAAGTCAAGCAGGTTCAGCATCTAGATCCTTTGTTGATGGATCTGAAGGACTCAGTGCTGATGAAGATGAATAAGTCTTTCGCTTTGGGAGGTGATGGAATACTTAGGTATCAGGACAGGCTGTGTGTACCAGATGTGGATGATATGCGGACCAGGATTGTTGCAGAGGCCTATGGTTCCAGATATTCCATATATCCAGGTTCCACCAAGATGTATCATGATCTTAAGCAGATTTTTGGTGGGATGGCATGAAGAAGGACATTGCAGAATATGTGGCCAAGTGTCCTAATTGTCAGCAGGTTAAGGCAGAGCATCTTAAGCCTGGCAGTCTGACTCAGATTATTGAGGTTCCAACTTGTTAGTGGGAGGCCAATAATATGGACTTCGTGGTTGGTCTTTCGAGGACTAGGAGGCAGCATGACTCCATATGGGTTATTGTGGACAGATTGACTAAGTCTGCCTAATTTATCCCAGTGAAGTCTACTTATAGAGCCGAGGATTATGCGAGACTCTACATTGATGATATTGTGAGATGGCATGGGATTCCTTTGTCTATCATTTCAGATAGAGGAGCTCAATTTACTTCACATTTCTGGAGATTTTTCCAGAAGAGCTTGGGCACGCAGGTAAAGCTTAGTACTGCCTTTCATCCTCAGACTGATAGGCAGGCATAGCGCACCATTCAGATATTGGAGGACATGTTGAGAGCGTGTGTGATTGACTTCAGAGGTAGCTGGGATGACCATCTGCCATTGATAGAGTTCTTGTATAATAATAGTTATCACTCCAGCATTGGGATGGCACCGTTTGAGGCACTGTATGGTAGGAGGTGTAGATCTCAAGTTGGGTGGTTCGAGGTTGGAGAGTCATCCATTTATGGTCCAGAGATCATTCATGAGGCCTTAGAGAAGTTTAGAGTGATTAGGGACAGGTTGGCTACTGCTTACAGTCGGCACAAGTCATATGCAGATAACTAAAAATGGCCCTTATAGTTTGACGTTGGTGACCAGGTCTATATGAAGATATCACCTATGAAGGGGGTGATGAGGTTGGCAGGAAGGGGAAGTTGAGTCCGAGGTATGTTGGGCCATACGAGATCCTACAGCGTGTAGGTGAGGTGTCCTATGAGTTGGCATTGCCTGCGGAGCTAGCTTCTGTACATCCAGTCGTTCATGTATCCATGTTAAAGAAGTGCCTAGGTGATCCAGCATCGATTCTACATGTGGAAGGTTTGGGGGTCGAGGAAGACTTGTCCTATGAGGAGGTACCTGTTGAGATCATAGACAGACAGATCAAGCGGCTGTGGAACAAGGAGATTTCCACAGTGAAGGTATTGTGGAGAAATCATCTTGTTGAGGGTGCTACATGGGAGGCTGAAGCCGACATGAGATCCCGCTACCCTCATCTTTAAATCTCTAGAGGTTAGACTTCCTACTCTTAAGTCTATGTTTCCTTATCTCTCCATATTTTGTTGCTATTGCTTGACTGTGCATAGTGATGGTGTTATGATCTGACTAGCATTACTATATATAGTGGTAGTGTCATTCGGGGATGAATGTTCCTAAGGGGGGGATAATGTAACAACCCTAAAAATGAATAATATAAGAAATGCTTAAGGTGTCAAGAATGCTTGCGATTAGACCAAGGTTCACACGGACTGATGCGCGTAGAACCAGACCTCAGAACCCTTACTACGGCCAAGCCAACTAACTTGAGGAGTTAGTTGAGCTTGTAAAGGTTTGAACCAACCATGTAGGGCTCTCGAAAATGGAGATTTAATCGAAGGAGTCTTTACCGGACTTAAAAAGAAAAAATCTTAAGTTTTTATGGTCTAGGGGTTAAATGGTCTTTTCCAGGCCAAGGGTAATATCGTAATTACCCTACAAAATTAATTAATTAATTTAATTAAGGAACCGATTAGGGTTGGGTCGACCCGAAATAATCCGTTTTGCGGTGGTCACTCCACCCAGGTTCCAGCCCCAACGGAAGCATCGAATTGGTGATATAATTATTGTTTAAAATCTGATTTCGTAAGGGCAAAATGTTGCTTTCACGTATTAGTTAAAATAAATCAGATTTTTATTAATTTAATTAAACCCTATTTGACTAAGTCTTGAATTAGACTCCTAAACCTATGGTAACACTCTCCTATCACGTCTATCTCTAACTCACACGTTCAAACTTCACGATTTCTCCCTGCCAAAAACAACATCAACAAAAGAACAAATATTGAAGTTCTTCACACTTGAAGAATAAACAAGAAAAGTCTAAGAAAAAAAATAATTAAAAACGTTAAGGCAAATGGGAGATTTCCGTCGAGTGGTGGTGAAACTTTCGGTGAGTTGGACGTGGTTTTTGGAGAAAGGTTTGGGCAGCAACTTCAACGTTTGAACAATGAAATAAGGTATGGGTTTCTTCTCTCTTGGTCCCTTTCCCAAGAGACCCCTTAAGGTTCAGATATTCAGTACGAAAAATAGGGTTGTTTCCCCGTTGCATGCCCCTATCACTAGCTCCCAATGAAATGTAGGTTGGGTATGATTGCTGGTAGATTTAGGTATATGTGTGCTTTAGTGCTGAATATGATCATGTTTGTGTACGTGAAATTGTGTATATGACAATCCATGTGTGTTCGAAGTTATGTGCTAGTGTGTGTTAACTTGTAACAGTGATTAGGGCCTCGCCTTAGGCTCCAATTCATAAAGCTTTGGTTGTTGTTTACGTGCATAAATATATGTAAATCGTGATGTTCATTGTAATGAAATGTGTCTGATTTAGTATCAATCTTTTGGCCAATTGAATCTATGAAAGAAGCACCTAAAAATGTGTTAAAAGGGTTTATGAACGTACCCAATGAATCAAGTAAAATGTTGATGAACATGAGTTGATAAATGACCAAAATTTTCAGCAACTTACAAGTTAGCTAGGCTAAATGTTCATGAATAAAAATCTAGAAATTAATTGAATGTTAAAGGGGTGAGGCCACAAGGATTCGCACCCGTGACCTCACCCGAGTGACAGTTGTAATTCGCGAAAAAGAAAAGAAAAGAGGGCTGGGGGGATCGAAATCGGGTCCACTGGTTGGGAAAGGAGAGAACAATAATTAAATAAATAGATGGGAGGCGTGGGAATCAAAC
The DNA here is from genome assembly GCA_022817965.1 of Solanum lycopersicoides. Lineage (NCBI taxonomy): Eukaryota > Viridiplantae > Streptophyta > Magnoliopsida > Solanales > Solanaceae > Solanum > Solanum lycopersicoides. Next base: position 68,388,155 of record CM040622.1, on the reverse strand, counting down.
CCACGACCTCCAGGCTGCGAATGAGAGAAGAAAAAAGTCAAAGAAAAGAAAATGTGAGGCGTGGAAATCGAACCCACGACCTCAGGGCCAGAAAGGAGAATGGCGGAATTAATTAAGAAAATAATGTGAGGTTGTGGGGGTTCGATCCAACAACCTCACTGCCAGAACGCCTAGCTTAGTGGATTTTAAATAAAAAATAAATAGGAGGTTGTGGGGGTTCAAACCCACAACCTCACAGCCCCTAGAGAATTTAAAATTAAAATAAGGAGGTTGTGGGGGTTCGAACCCACAACCTCCCCATTTCCCAGCGAAAATTAAGAATAAAATAAAAGAGGTTGTGGGGGTTTGATCCCACAACCTCTTGGTTTAGGAGAAATGGGACAATAAGTGTTTAAATGAAAAATAAAAGGAGTTGTGGGGGTTCGATCCCATAACCCCTCGGCCAAATTAAGAGAAAACCCAAGGAGAAAAATAAAGATAGAATGTTGATGTTGGGGTTCGATCTAGGGTCGCAATGTCATGAAGACTAATAAAAAAGTCAAGGAAAAATGTAAGTATTGTCCAAGTGGTTCAACTTGGGTTCCCTTGCCCAAATTTCCGTATTGATACATAAGTCATACGTGAATTAATTGTTCAAGAATAATGCCACCTACTTAGATCGAAATCAAGATCTTGGCATATATACAAGATACATAAGTCTTGTACTACATAATATTATGAATGTACGAGTCACTTAACGAACTATGAATGAAGCCTCATGGCTTGTATGTATAGACCCATAAGTCTAACATACGTTTAAAAGTAAGTGAACCTAAGATATATGTAATGAAATGATGAAACCCTAGAAGTGTTAAGTACGAGTGTAAGATACACTAAATGGCCAAGTATATTGGCATAAGATGAAATGAACAATGAAATGATGAAATGAACAATGAAATTATGAAACCCTAGAAGGGTTAAGTAAGGGTGTGAAACACACTAAATGGCCAAGTGTATTGGCATATGATGAAATTAACATTCACCTAATAAGGGGTGAGTAACTATGAAGAGCAAATGTTCTAATGTTAATGAATGTGGTGACAACATGATATGAGGTTAATGTAAAAGATGAGAACAATCTCAAATGATTCTAAGTAAATGTTACCAAAACGTACTCACCTATGAGAGTGTAAAGTTAATGAAGAGACCAGTCTCTATGAACACTCTAATAAAAGTATTGAGATTAACACACTTAATACTAATGATGAGATGAGAAATCATCTATTGATCTATGATGTCCTCATACTAGAAGACAGCTTCCATGATGTATGAGTTGAATGTAATGGAACTTTATACTGAGCACCGATAGACTAGCTATGAGCGCTGATGTCTTCTTTCGGGAAGGGCGGAGGTTCACGTAACTCTCATGAGATGAGACTTTCCGGTTTGCCGGGTATGGTACTCCTTATATCTCCTGGTCTTCGAACCTATACTACCAATATAGGGATCTGGCGGTGTTAAATTCCCATGTACGCTAGCATTTTTTAGTTCACTTTGGCCGGTGATTCCACCTCTTTTCAGTGTGGGGGAGACACTGGATTTCATGATGCTCACATGATCTATGTCGGTTAAAGTTAAAGTTCCCAATGAATGAATGAGGCCAGCCTCAAATAAAGCACATAATGAAATGAATGATACCAAAGGTGTTAGGATAGGATAATTAAGAGGTGAGCTAGACTCAAGTAATGACACTAGGTTATTCTTGATCATTGCACAGCAAACCCGATGAAAGTCTTAAACTACATCCTAGGTATAGCTGGTGTTCACAATGGCCTATGAGCGAAAATGAAATGAAGTACGTATGAATGAATGAAGTAGACTCTGTGTTTGCTAATGAAGACTCCCTAGTTGAGGTCCAATATGTTGAGCCCTCATTTTGCAAAGTCATAATGACAAGTCCATGATTCCAAGGTCTCATGACATATGAATGAATGTTATAAAAGATGTTATGTGTTGTATGTTATATGATATGTGCTATGTGTAAGATGTTATGTGTTGTGTGCAATATGATAAGTATGATGATGCATATTACCCTCATGGCATGACTTTCCTAATCCAAATTTGGAAAGTTCACTAACTTTCCTAATCCCATTTTGGCATGTCCACTAACTTGACTTTCTATAATCATGTTGTTAGGAAAGAGCTATCCTTTCTCATGCATGTCCTTGGTGTGTGCTTGCATATACCCATACTTAGTACAAATGTGTACTAACCCTATGCAATTGTACAATTTTAGGTGTAGGTACAGGTAGACGGTAGAGCGTACAGGATGACGTTGCAGCTATCCTGACGTGGATCTTTCATACGGACTTGGTAGGCCCTCATGCTTTCGAGGATGTCTACCGTTACTATCTAGCTTAGATATAGGCTTTAGATAGTGGACTTGGTAGGCCCTCATGCTTTCATTTGATTATCTCTGTATTAGATGGTTGATTTGTGAACGCCCATGATGTTAAGTTTAAAATGTTTGGCATGAAATAAGAAAACAAAAATTTCAAATTTACCGCTAAAATTAACCTAGATGAAGTAAGAATGACGTAAGTAGGCTTGTCTGCGACCTCTGAGAGGTCAACGACGCCGGTCTCGTCTGGGTCTAGATTTCAGTCGTGACAAATTTCAAGATGTTGCTCAAGTATGGTTTACTCAATGGAAGGATAGTAGAGCGGTTGAATCGGGTCCCTTAGAGTGGGAAGAGTTTAAGGAATCATTCTTAGATAGATACTTTCCCCGTGAGAAGATGGAGGTTAAAATTGAGGAATTTATAAACCTTAGGCAATGAAGCAGGAGTGTTGAGGAGTATTCCCTAAAGTTTATCCTATTGTCTAAGTATGCTCCATCCTTGGTGTCCAACCCTAGGGATGAGATGAGTAGGTTCTTGAACTGTGTTTTGGATATGGTGAAGGAAGAATGTTGTATAGCCATGCTTCATGGTGACATGACTCTATCTAGGCTTATGGTGTATGCTCAATGCATTGAGGAGTATAAAATTGGGAGGAGAAGTAGAGATGCTAAGAGGGTAAGAAACTATGAGAAATTCCAACATAAGTTTAAAAAGAGAGCTCCAAATCAAGATGGTTCTAGTGCTCCTAAGTGAAACTATGAGAGAGGTGGTGGTTTCTATGTAGTTAAGACTACTTGTGCTACCTGTGGGAATATACAATTTGGGATGTGTCTAGACGGTACTAGTGGGTGTTTTGGTTGTGAAAAGGATGATCACAAGGTGAGAGATTTTTCTACTATTGCGGCTAGAGGAAGAGAGGTGAATAAAGTTCATCCTAATGTTCCCGATGGTGGTGCTCCAAAGGGAAAGGCTCGCTTATATGCTCTCTGAGCCAAAGGAACAAAGTCGGATGATGATGATAATGCGGGTAAGTTATAGTTTTCTCTCTTTAGTTATATAAGTTCCTTCTAAGCGGGGGAGTATGGAGAGCAGTCGGGTTGTCGATTGTTGTCTCATCTCTTCTAATCAATTCAATCTTGAGAGATATAATATCATAGTAGTTTGTTGCACATGCATGGTATTTAGGAGTTTTGTTGAAATTGAATTTCATTAACTTCTTGCATTGTGTATTTTATGAAGCTATGTTGTAAAAAGGGTGTTTATATGATGTTTTCTTGCATATTAGAATTTTTTTATCATCAATTGCCTAAAAGTTGCATTGTTGAAATTTTTTCACAATTAACTTTAATAAACTGTCTGCTCACTTTAAGATTTTTGAAAAATTGACTAATTCATTATTTGGTCTAAAATGGTTATGATGTGTATAGAATTGATGTATATGAGCATGATATTATGTGGAGAAGGAAGTACCTCCTATATGATATGAAAATGTGAGTCTTATTGCATGACAAGTTGTAGAAGTAGTTTCTACCTTCCTGTTGTATTTGAGTCTCTTAAATATGTGAAATTGATATCTCTCTTACATGTGGGTATTGGGTATTGTGTCGTATGTATATGTGCTAATAGTATTTGAGTCTTAACTCTTAAAAATGTTCAAGTGTGGCAAGTGTCATTCGAGGACGAATGTTGTCCAAGTGGGCAAGTATTGTTACACCCTCAAAATGAGCTAGGTTGAACTACAGCCTAACACTTATTTCATAATGTTTTAAAGTCATAAAATTGTCAAAAATAGTGCTCATAGGCAGTATATAGAGTTTCTAAGTGTTTGGAGGTCAAACATCCAAGAACATCCAAGACGTTCGGAAACTAGTTGAAGTTGAACTGTGTCGTAGTGTTTTGTAGTGATGTTTTGGGGAATGGTTTCAAGGTTAAATTCAGTACCGAGAATTCCTACGGGTAGCCTGACATACAAAGGGTCGAAACATCCGAGAGTGACACCCCGGGGACCATCAAAAGTTCCCCCGAGGAGGACCCAAACATGGGCCAGCGAAGCTGCCAAGAAGCCAAGATTTGGCATGCTGCTGCGCGACGCGCAGCTTTCACGAAATAGGAAAAATTCTTTCCCTGCAACCCGGGGCTGTCACTGTAAGACCTCGAAAATTAGATGAAGTGTCTAGATCCTAGCATGTTTGTCTTAATGTTATAAGGTCCTAAAATGCCTTATTATGTTATATAAAGTCAGTGTGCAAAATTTGAAGTGATTTGGAAGTCGAACGTCAAGGAACGTCCAAGACGTTCGACGAATAGTCGCTTATGTGCCTCATGTGTGTATGCATGACTAAATTGTATGAAATGATTCTAATAAGTCTTGAAATGGTTTTAAATGATGTTTAATGTTATTATATGAAGTTTCGTGAAGTTTGGAGGTCAAACGCCCAAGAAAGTCCAAGGCGTTCGAAAGATAGCCCCTAAGACGTTCATCGTATGTCATGTTGGGGTCAAGGCTGTTTGGACGTCTTGTAGGTGTTTGTTTTGGATGAAATTTATGTGTAAGGTCTATAACATGTTAAGGTTTGTAATCGCATTGTAAACGTCCGGGTACGACTTCTAAAGGGCCCCACAAGAAGGACCCCAAAGATTACTAGACACTGCCTGGGTAGTGTCCCTTGACGGACCCAACAACGGATCGTTGGTCCCCCAACGGCCCGTAGAGAAGGTCTCGTCGAAGGGAACTTGCCTTGGGAAGGACCTAAGCCAATTATTTGGCTATGTCTTGGGCGACGGAGGCCATGTCGCCCCGTCACTGCCCTCGTCGCAGGTCCATGAAGGTTTGCAGCCTGCGTGCTGTCACTTAAAGGGGTGAATGGGAAATTCACCCCACGTCCTAACCTGACTATAGTAGGTTTATTTAATTAATTTTAGGTGTATATAAGTCTTCTAAAACGTGATCAACCCATTCCCAAAATCCTCTCACATGTTTTAAAGCATTTCCCTACAAAAATGTTCTCTCTAAAACCACAATTCTTGGTGAAGCTCAAGAGCTGCTTGGAGATGGATTTTCTATGGATGAATCATGATGTTTTAGAGGTTTTCTTGTAAACAAAGGTATGGTGATCTTCATCTCTAGTTATCTTTTCATCTAGAGAGACATTCTCAATGTTTTTCAAAGAAATCTAATGATCAAGTTTCCAATCTTCCAATCTAGCCATGGGTTCCTTCTCAAAATGTTTTTAATGATTGAATCATGATTAATTGAAGTTAATTCAATGTTAATGTGTTTTCACTCCAATTGCATGATGAACCCATGTTCCTTCCAAAATTGGTTTAGCCTTTGCATGGGCTTTGTTATTATGGCTTGTTCTTGATGAATTGGTGATTCTCTTACGTTGAATTGCTTTTGGTTATTGTTATTTACATTAATTTATGTTGAATTTATTATGATCAGTCCATGATGATAAATATATGAAGATTTTAGCATGAATAGCCTTTGTTTCTACATGTTGTCTTGAAGTTGATTGTGAGATCGATTGTGTAGACTCTTGATTATGTATGAACTGATGTAGCTACTGTTTTAGGGTGATGTAATGGATGAATTTTGTAGGTATAAATCCTTAATGTACAAATTAAGAAGGGCTTGCATGAATTGACATAGATTCCTTTAGGCTATGAAGTCAAGAGGCTAAATGGGTGATGTATGTCGAATTGTGATTAGATGAAGCATGATTTAGTCTTGATTTCTTATCTAATTATCTACTGCCTAATGAGTATATTATTGATGAAATATGACTGATGATCAAAGCCTTAGGTAGTTCATTATATTGTTAAAAGTCTTCTATATTCTAGCAAAATCGATAAGCCTAAATGCCTATGTAGTAACCCTAATCTTGAGTGTATGTAATCATGATTTCAATATGGTTAAATGTAGGTTTATCTACTTCCTTAGTCTTATATATGTATGAACTATGATCTAAAATCAATGTAAGAGAAGTTAGCTAATGATCTATGTTATTCTACTTTCCTAGTATGTTGATATGTTGTATTATGGTATGGTATAATCTTGTAACGACTTGTACATGGTTTCTTATATGTTTAAAGTACATTTAGCTACTGCCATATATGTGTTTTATTGATGAATAATGTTTATTGATCAATGATGATCAAAGGGTGAGAAATTGGTAAGAATTCTTACTTCCTCTACTTTTCTACTTCTCTATTCTTTATAGAAATGTTGATGAAGCCTTGTATGGCATTGTGTGGTATGGTCCACTTATGGTGGCGGTGTTTACTTTATTGTAATTATATATGTGTTGACATTGGCCTTGAAGGCAAATTGATGAACTTATGAACATGTGCTTAAGATGATACTATGAGAAGTTTATGCCTATTTTCCTATTCTAGTTATGAATTAGGTTGTGTGGCTATTGTATGAGCATGTGTATAACCATGTTAGGGTAAAGTATAGGTGCTGCCAATGATGTGTTAAAAAGGTTGATAGCCCTTACCTATGTACCCTCCTTATATGAAAGTGTAAATAGCTAATGTTAGGAGTCTTGATTATAAGGTATATATTGTTTTGTCTCCTATGCTATTATGAGTTGTGTGCTATGTGTTTGGAAGTGTAAGGTGGTCTAATAGGGTGGCTGACTCAAGAATTTATTGATAGCCATTATGTGATCATGTTGATCAATGTACATACACTCTCACTTACATGAATGATACAAGTAGTATAAGTCATTGTGTCTAAATGAAAGGTAGTTCTCATATTCACTAGTGTCTACTACTATGCATATTAAGGTGATGTTTATGAAAGTATGATTTGTATTCCCTTACTAGGATGACTTGATAGGTGTACTAGTACGGGCAAGGGTATGGGACCTTGTCTATACATTGCACATGTGTATCTTGATAGGATATTTCCTAGATTTGGTTATTATGTATATGAAGGATGAATATATGGACATGTTATGAATATGATGTATATGATATGATGAAGTATGAATGTGTATAGTGTATTAGTAGGTTTATATGAAAGTATGAGTCATATAGTTATGCCTATAGACTTATGCATTGATATATGAACATGTGTGACCTTATGTGTTATGTGAAAGGTTTGCTCACATCTAAGTATACACTCACACACATGGATGATCTAATTAGTGAGAGGGGCCTTGCTAGGGGTGCCCAAGAATACTCCAGAACTAGATAGGTGCTTGAATATGCTATAAGCATATGAATGATGAATATCCTAAGATTATGTTTTTATAAATAAATATTAATAAAGGCTTTTCAATAAAGGGAACTTATCCTAGTACCGAGTGAACTTGTATATGAGGGATTGACACTTTCCAACATAGGAAAGGTAGGGTTCACTACGGTCCTCATGTGAGGGGTGACACTTTCTTACATAAGGAAAGGTAGGGTTCACTCCGGTCCTCACGGGGTGGATAGCCTCATGACCCAACATAGGGTGTAGAGTTGATATTTCCATGGTTCTTTTCCCCCAAGTTCCATAAACTATGTTGCCACCATAGGATACTAGCTAGAGGATTCTACCTCGATAGCTATGTTTTTATTGGTTCTACTTTGGCCGGTAGACCACCTTCTTCGGTGTGGGGTTTTATGACATCGGATTCCATGATTAGCACCCGTGGTCTATGTCGGTTAAGGCTATTATTTCCCTAAAGTTAAAATGGACAATGGAAGTAATTGAATAGGATCCTAACTAGGAGGACTTAAGGTAAGTTACTTAGGATAGGTGGAAGTAATGAACCCATCTAGACATTGCATAAGTTACTCCTTAGGAAGTCTTAGGAAGGTACCCTAATGCATATGATTATGTATGTGTCCTTTATGTATGATATTGTAGTCTTGGTTTGACTAGGTTTATATTAAACTATACTTATATGATGGCATGTGTTGTCTTGTGTAAATGCTATGTATGGTCTTCTCTTCTGTTCCTAAGGTGATACATTGCACCAAGTATCCTTAAAGGGTTACTTGGAAGAATAATGAATTAAAAGAAAGAGTTAATGTTAAGGATAGTGAGTTCACTGTAAAGTGACCTCAAATGGGGATTAAATTCTATATGTGCTTTTCTATGATGTTTGGCGTTTGATTGTGTTTCTATGAAGTATGTGAATGATATAAATGCTATTGATAAAGGTTTTTATGATGATTTACTAAAAATGGCATGAAGTATGATTTCAAAGGAAATGTCCCTTTTAAATGCATGTTTTTGCATTGTTGCCATACTTAGTACATTCTTGTGCTAATCCCATTCTTCTTTACTTTTTACACAAAGTGTAGGTTATGGAATACTTAAAGGAGGTCTATGATTGAGGAGCTTGATAGGTGATTTACCAAGCTTAAGGAAAGGAATCCTTAAGTTCAAGGATGTCCTAATGTGTATTTATTGTAAAGTCTATTTAGTAATGTATAGCTTTGTATTATGTCTTAAGGGCCTTGTCCTTATGGTACTCTAAAGTTATTGAGTCTAAGATGGCAAAGAGACTTAGAGTATAAATATGTATTATGACTTATGTTTTATATATATATGATGTGATGTTTCTAGCATATGATGTGCTATAAAAAGTTTTAAATTTTCCGCTAAATTTACTATGCCAACGCAATGAATGATATGAGAGGCTTGTCTTAGACCTGCGAGAGGTCGACGAAGCCGGTTACAATCCAAGATATTACCCTATGTTCTAGGGTATGGTTTCGGGTTGTGACAGTCACGAACCATTCTTTCCAAGAATTTTAAAAAAATAAGATTTGGAAGTGTCTCCGCGACGCGCAGTAAAGTCCCAGATTTTGTTGCGTCTTTTTTAAGTCAAATTTGAGTTAGTTAATTTGTCCAAAAAATATAGGGGTCTTTTGGGTAATTTAGGGCTTCATTATGGACGTTTATTGGACCTATTTAAAACCCTAAACTCTCCAATTAGGCCAAAACCCTCAACTCAAAACAAAATCTATCAATTCACTCTCTACAAAACGTCCATTGTTGAAGGTTGGAAGCTCCAAGGAAGAAGATAGGTTTCTCAAGTTTTTCTCCATCAATCTTGTGGGATTTTCATTACAATTAAGGTATGGTTATTCAACCTTGAAATCTCTTCCTTCAACGATTCATTTCCAATGATTTTCAAAGATGATCAAAAACATGAATTGTCCAAGTTCATAATCTAGTCTTGGTTCTTGCATAAAATGTTTTTATTCAATGTTTTAGGATTGAATTGATGTTAATTCAACATTTTTAAGCTGTAATTCTTATGAATCCATTCAAACCATGCAATTCTTATTTTGGCTACTATATGGGTTAGGTGATCTTGTCTCTATACTTATGAATTATAGTGTGGTTTTCTATGAGCTATTGAATTATTTAAGAATTGAATTCAATTGATGTCTAATTTGTCTTACATTGATAAATTTATAGTGAATTGACTAAGATTCATTGAGTATTATAGTTTGTGTAGTGAATTGATGATCATGACCATGGGTAAGAGCCTTACGATATTGAATTGGATGATTTATCCATGGATTAAGGTGGGGAGAACGGATTGGTGGTAATATGACCTAGTTCTATTTATTTTATTATAATTTGACTTCATTTATGTTGTATTTGGTATGGTCCAGTACTTGTGGCAGTGCTATTTGCTTAACTTGCAATTGATGTGGCTTTGTCGGCGTTACTTTATGTATTATGATGATCATGGCATTTTTGGTACTATTTGAAGTATTATGACGATTTGTTTAGGTTATTATGTGAAGTATGATCATATATATCGGCATGCTAGTAATGTGAATGTTTGATATTGTTAGGTGATCATGTTACACTATGACTATGTGTTTATGTGTGTAGTCTTAGAGTTGATGCATGATTGTTCCTACTTGACTATATGAGTCTATAATGGTTATATTGATGATGTTATAGTAATGTATAGGATGACATAAAGATGATATGGGTCATTCCTAAGTGCTTCAAAGAATGATATGGTATATGAAGTAAAGTAAAGTATGTTGTGGCTTGTTTTGGTAGACTTGTGTCACTTATTTGATACATGTACATTGTGAATATAAACATCTTGACCTAGTAGGGTTAGGCACCTTTGTCTTGTATGTGTATGGATGAATGTTGAATGAAAGTCTAGGATCGGTAGACCTAAGATGGTGCCCTTCTAAGCATGACTAATATGTGGAACCTTCTAAATAGAGACAAGGTTAAGAATGAGCTATCCTTATAAACAATTGAGTGGCAGCCCTAGTGAACCCATCTTTTGTAGGTGTATTATGACTAGGTAATGGCTAAGAGATGGGACGTTTTCATATGCCCCTTTTTATTGAACTTACTCTATGAGAACAAAGGCTAGTACCGAGTGAATATGTTATCGTTTCTAGCTCTACTTAAGAAGGTGACTAGAGTACAATGTATCTCCGCTTGAGAATGAGACTAGAGTGCATAAAATACCTTGATATTCCTTAACTATGTGCCTATATGGAATGTGTCCTAGTTCTACCCTTGGCAAGTAGAACACGCTCCATCAGGAGTAGGTTTATAACTCCGGATTCCATGACTAGATAGTATGGTCTATATCGGTTATTGTCTATTCTCATCATGTGGGATACATGCTAGTGTTGGATAAGTACTATGAAGTTTAGGTAGTGGAATGGGACGCTATCTAGACATTGCACGATTAGTCTTTAAAGATGTTAGTATGTGAGTCCCTTGGTCTTCTTAAAGACAATTACGTGAATGTCCATAAGTGTATGTTTTCTAAATGACTTAATGAACATAATGACTTAGTAAAGGAAGGTTAATTAAAAAGGTACTTATCTTGAGTGGCTTTGAGGACTTCTTTGGTAGGCTTGAAGAGGGTGTATGGGCGGTCTCTTCATGTCTTACTTAGGTGAGTCTTAGAGTAATTCTAGGTAGGGAGTTTAATAAATAAAGTAAGATTGATCTTATCTTAGGTAGTCATAAGGTCATTTAGGTGTGCTTAGAGAGGGTGTATGGGTGGTCTCTCTTCGTCTCACTTAAGTGAGTCTTATGATAAACTTTGGTGAGAGGGTTGCAAGATAAGAGAGTTTATTGTAAAGTTGAACTTAGTTCACTTTTACATTCTTCAATATTTGATAAAATGCTTATGTGATATCTTATATGTTATCTAAGTTGTTAAATGTTGATATTATACTTATTCTATGATGTTTTACTCAAAAAGATCATGTTTTGTACAAATGTCTGTTTATCATGATTTTATTCATTATGACATACTTAGTACATGTGTTTGTACTAATTCCATACATTTTTTCTGTCTCTAAAGGTGTAGCTGGCGTTTGAGAGGAGTCTCAAAGTGAAAGCTTGGATTAGTGTTCATTCAAGTAAAGAGTTCGTATGACCTCATTAGATTCAAAGACATATTTATGTTTAAATTTCCATACTGAAAGTATTGTAATAAACTTAGCTATTTTCTATATGATGTAGTATGGGTCGTGTCCTAGTATATTTGTATTTCTAAGATGGCGACTTTGAGACAGCCTTTCATTATGTTTTCTATAAAGAGATATTTTGAAGTATTATTATTTCATATGAAAAGTTTTAATTCCGCACTACTTTATCATACATGTATGCAATTAACGGTACGAAAGGGATTGTAAAAGACCTCTGAGAGGTCGAGTACGCCATGTTTCTATTCAATAATTCCCTAACTTCTAGGGGGTAATCTCGGGTCATAACAAACTTGTTATCTGAGCATAAGGTTATGGAGTAGTACTTAGGAATCAAAAAGTCTCAAAAAGCTACTACTAGTAGAGTCTTGACCATCTGTGTGAGTCGCGACATACCTATGGGCGAGAGGCTATAGGACGATAGAGTTTCCCTTCTTTTCTACTCCTATGACATGTCGTAAAGTAAAAAGTTATAAGTTCTCTTTTCTTATGGTTTTCCTTGTGTTTCTATGAAGATGAATACGAGGAGGACACCGGCTAGGAGTGTTGAAGATAATGATGTTAATGAGGGACTTCCTCCCCAAGGTGGAAATATGCCACAAGTTGAGAAAGTTCCTCAAGGTGCTTAAGGTGTTCAAGGTTCTCAAAATGATCAAGTCCCTATTGTAGAATGAGGTAATGAGGTTCCGGTGGTTCCCTCGGAAATGGCTAGTGGGGAGATTATAGAGTCTCTCCTTACCCTAGCCCGAGCTATGACAACTCAAGTGAATAGATACATTGGGACTAGGTGAATGCTATGGAGAGTACTATGACCTCTAGATTGAGGGACTTTGTGAGGATAAATCCTCCTATCTTCTTTGGTTCTATGGTGGGAGAAGATCCCCAAGCTTTCTTGGATGAGGTGTATAAGATAGTGCATACTATGGTAGTGACTTCTAGGGAGAAAGCGGAGTTAGGTTTGTATCAATTGAAAGATATTGCTCAAGTATCGTTTACTCAATGGAAGGATAGTAGACCGGTTGAATCGGGTCCCTTAGAGTGGGAAGAGTTTAAGGAAGCATTCTTAGATAGATACTTTCCCCGTGAGAAGAGGAAGGTTCAAATTGAGTAATTTATAAACCTTTGGCAAGGTAGCATGAGCGTTGAGGAGTATTCCCTAAAGTTTATCCTATTGTTTAAGTATGCTCCATCCTTGGTGTCCAACCCTAGGGATGAGATGAGTAGGTTCTTGACCTGTGTTTTGGATATGGTGAAGGAAGAATGTCGTACAGCCATGCTTCATGGTGACATGACTCTATCTAGGCTTATGGTGTATGCTCAATCCATTGAGGAGTCTAAACTTGGGAAGAGAAGTAGAGATGCTAAGAGGGTAAGAAACAATGAAAATTCCAACATAAGTTTCAAAAGAGACCTCCAAATCACGATGGTTCTAGTTCTCCTAAGTGAAACTATGAGAGAGGTGGTGGTTCCTATGTGGTTAAGCCTACTTGTTCTACCTGTGGGAATAAGCACTTTGGGATGTGTCTAGCCGGTACTAGTGGGTGTTTTGGTTGTGAAAAGGATGATCACAAGGTGAGAGATTGTTCTACTATTGCGGCTAGAGGAAGAGAGGCCAAGAAAGTTCCTCCTAATGTTCCGGATGGTGATGCTCCAAAGGGAAAGGCTCGCTTATATGCTCTCTGAGACAAAGTAACAAAGCCGGATGATGATAATAATGCGGGTAAGTTACAGTTTTCTCTCTTTAGTTATATAAGTTCCTTCTAAGCGGGGGAGTATGGAGAGTAGTCGGGTTGTCGTTTTTTGTCTCATCTCTTCTATTCAATTCAAGCTTGAGAGATAGAATATCATAGTAGTTTGTTGCACATGCATGGTGTTTAGGAGTTTTGTTGAAATTGAATTTCATTAACTTCTTGCATTGTGTATTTTATGAAGCTGTGGTTATGTTGTAAAAAGGGTGTTTATATGATGTTTCCTTGCCTATTAGATTTTTTTTTATCATCAATTGCCTAAGAGTTGCATTTTTAAAAAAATTGCACAATTCACTGTAATAAATTGCTGCTCACTGTAAGATTTTTGAAACATTGAATAATTCATTCTTTGGTCAAAAATGGTTATGATGTGTATAGAACTGATTTATATGAGCATGATATTATGTGGAGAAGGAAGTACCTCCTATATGATATGAAAATGTGAGTCTTATTGCATGATAAGTTGTAGAAGTAGTTTCTACCTTCTTGTTGTATAATTGGCAAAATGGCACCCATACATAGTCCGAATAGAATAAGAAAGAAACGCTAGTGGAACATGCTCCACTAGCTCAACTCCTAAACTAAGCTAGAACATAAACAGTAGCATCCTCGAAAGCATGACGACCTACCAAAAACCGGATGAATGCTGGACGTCCGGATAACTGCAGCGATGATCCTGTAGCTCTACCGTCCACCTGTGCCTGCACCTAAAATAGTAGAGTTTGTATAGGGTTAGTACACACTTGTACTAAGTAAAGGTATATGCAAGCACACACCAAGGACATGCGTGAGAAAGAATAGCTCTTTCCTAACAACATGAATTTTGGAAGTCAAGTCAGTGGACTTGCCAAATTGAGATTAGGAAAGTTTCCTAATTTGGATTAGGAAAGTAAATGATCTTTCCAAATTTTGATTAGGAAAGTCAGTGAGCTTTCCAGATTGGAAATAAGAAAGTTATGCCATGAGAATAACATACTTCATCATACATTTCACGTTTGCACACAGCACATAACATTTACATATAGCACATATCATATAGCATACAGTACATTTTGCATGTAGCACATAACTTCTTTTATATCATTCATTCATATGCCATGAGACCTTGGAATCATGGACTTGACATTAAGACATCCCATAAATGAGGGCTCAACATATGGGACCTCAACTAGGGAGTCTTCATTAGCAAACACAGAGTCTGCTTCATTCATTCATACGTACTTCATTTTATTTCGTTCATAGTCCAGTGTAACCACCGGTTATACCTAGGATGTAGTTTAAGACTTTCATTAGGTTCGTTGTGCAATGACCAAGAATGACCTAATGTCATTACTTGAATCTAACTCACCTTTTGATTATCCTATCCTAACGCCTTTGGTATTCATTCATTTCATTATGTGCATCATTTGAGGCTGGCCTCATTCATTCATTGGGAACTTTAACTTTAACCGACATAGATCGTGTGAGCATCATGAAATCCAGTGTCTCCCCCACACCGAAAAGAGGTGGAATCACCGGCCAAAGTGACCCAAAAACATGCTAGCGTACATGGGAATTTAACCCCGCCATATCCCTATATTGGCAGTATAGGTTCGAAGACTAGGAGATATAAGGAGACCCATACCCGGCATGCCGGACAGTCTCATCTCATGAGAGTTACGTGAACCTCCGCCCTTCCCGAAAGAAGGCATCACCGCTCATAGCTAGTCTATCGGTGCTTAGTATAAAGTTCCATTACATTCATCTCATACGTCATGGAAGTTGGCTTCTAGTATGAGGACATCGTAGCTCATTAGATGATTTCTCATCTCATCATTCGTATTGAGTGTGTTAAGCTCAATACTCTCATTAGAGTGTTCATAGAGACTGGTCTCTTCATTATCTTACACTCTCATAGGTGAGTACGTATTGGTAACATTTACTTAGGCTCATTTGAGATTGCTCTCATCATTTACATTAGCCTCATATCATGTTGTCACCACATTCATCATCATTAGCACCTTTGCTTTTCATAGTTATTCACCTCTTATTACGTAAATGTTCATTTCATCATATGCCAATGCACTTGGCCATTTGGTGTGTTTCACACCCTTACTTAACCCTTATAGGGTGTCATCATTTCATTTCTCATTTCATCATTTCATTTTTCATTTCATCATTTTATTGTTCGTTTCGTCATTTCATTGTTCATTTCATCATATCATTGTTCATTTCATCATATCATTGTTCATTTCATCATTTCATTGTTCATTTCATCATATGCCAATGCACTTGGCCATTTAGTGTATTTACACTCATACTTAACCCTTCTAGGGTTTCATCCTTTCATTACATACATCTTAGGATCACTTACTTTTAAACGTATGTTAGACTTATGTGTCCATACATACAAGCCATGAGGCTTCATTCATATACGTCTAAGTGATTCATATCTTCCTAAGATTATGTCATACAAGACTAATGCATCTTGTATGTATGCCAAGATCTCGATTTCGATCTAAGTAGGTGGCATGATTCTTGAACATTTAATTCACGTATGACTTATGTATCAATACGAAATTTGGGCAAGGGAATCCTATTTCGAATCCTGTGGACAACACTTAATCTTATTTTAAACTTGATAATTACATTTTTCAGATTTGGGAGACCCTAGTTCGATTCCCATCAACCCCATAATATTTCCTTTCTTTTTCTCCTCTCTTTTTTCGTTTAAGTTAAGGAGGGTGTGGGTTCAATCCCCCACAAGCTCATTATTTTTATTTTAATTTATCTCTTAACTTTCTCACCTATACAAGAGGGTGTGGGTTCAATCCCCACTCTCCACATTTATTTTCTCCTTTATTTTTCTCCTAACTCTCTCATCCATTCAAGAGGTTGGGGGTTCAATCCCCACTCTCCACATTTCCTTTTTCTCACCTTATTTCACTGATTTTTAACATGGTGAGGTCACGGGTTCGATCCTCAATTACCTCACTTATTTTTCTTCATTTTTCATAGCTTATTAAAGAACTTTACTTGGCTGAAATTAACTAACAATGTGCTGGAAATTTGAGATACATTTTTCAGCTTCTTTTCATCAACATTTAGAGTTAATTCTTAGGGCATTTCGTGAATCATTTAGCTAATAGTTTTTCACTCAAATCAGCCACTTTATACTTCATATGAACATCACGATTAATACAAGTTTGTGCACGTGAAATACAACCATAAAACAAGTCATTTTCATACTTCAATCCGTGTTCAAAGTCACAACTACACATTGCACACACATAAACACATATTTCGGAAAGCATAGGTTATGATTTGTACGATTCAAAATACACATTCATGAACATATTCATCACGAAAAAACACATTACATGCCTAATATCTACCAGCAGACATACCAACCTACAACCATCAATAGGAGCTAGTGACAGGGACATGAAACGGGGAAACAATCCTAGTTTTCGGATTAGAATCGACTGAATCCTAGGGGTCTCTTGGGAAAGGGACCAAGAGTAAGAAAACCCATACCTTTTATGTAGTTCAAACCTTGACTTGCTTCCCAAAACTTTCTCCAAAAATCACGTCCAAATCCCCTCAACTTCAACACCAATTCGACGAAATAATCCTCCCTCTTGCGTAACATTTTTAATTAGTTGTTTGTTTGTAATTTTCGTTGTGAGTTCTTAAAGTGTGAAGAACTTTGGTTTACCTAATGTTTTTTGAAGTTATTTTGGCAGAAAAAACGTGAATGAGGGTGATAGAGACGTGAGAGAGAGAGGTAAGCATGGGAGATGAGAGTTTTCTTAGGCTTAGGAGTCTAGTTTAGGACTTAGTCAAATAAGATTTTATTTAATTATTAAAAATCTGATTTCCTTTTATTTTAAATCAGCTAATAAATAATAAATATAAATTAATTACATTAATTGACCAACTTAAATTAAAAACAATTTAATTCATTGCTTCCACCTAGGTTCGAACCCGGGTGGAGCTAGACATAACTTCAAGAGCTCCATTTCGTCTCTCTCTCCCCAATTTGCCCATCCACCTTAATAAATAATTAATTAATTATATATTTAAGGTAATTACGATACTACCCTAAGCGTGGAAAAAGACCATTTTACCCCTACACCCTACAAACCTAAGATTTCTTCTTTTAAAGTCCGGTAAAGACGCCTTCGAGTAAATCTTCGTATTTGAGAGCCCTAAATGGTTGGACCCAACCTTTACTAGCTCAACTAACTCCCAAAGTTAGTTGGATTGGCTGTATCAAGGGTTCCGAGGTCTGGTTCTACGCACATCAATCCTAGTGAACCCTGGTCTAATCGTAGGCATTCTTGGCACATTAAGCATTACGTAGCATATCTATTTTTAGGGTTGTTACACATATTATATTTGAAGTCATTTGGAGGTCAAACATCCAAGACGTTAGAAAGTTGGTCTTTAGGCGTGCTAGTGAGTCCTTGTATGTTTGCCTTGTTTTTATGTATTGTTTGGAGTTGAGGAGAAGTGTAGTTCACCCTAGTACATTAATAGACATGATAAGGGTTAAAACATCCAGATACGACTCCCCAGGGACCACCAGAAGGGCCCCCAAGGAGGACCCAAACCTTTGACAAGAGACTGCCCAAGGCAGCGTGCAAGAGCAAGATTTGGAGCTTGCCCTTGCGACACGCGCCTGGCACGCACCTCACAGCCTCAAATTTAAATTGGTGCAGAATGGGGAGGCTGCTCCGCAATGAGCAGCCCACTCTCAGATCCGGTTGCGTCGTTTTTAAGTCAATTTTGGAATGTCTAAGACCCCCAATTCGTGTGGGGGTGTTTTGGTAACCTTGGGGTCGTTTTATTAACTGTTTTAGAGACCTTTTTAAACCCTTTCCCATGCCAAAACCCCAACACCCATTAAGAAATTAAATTTCCAAAGTTCCCTTCTCTTCCAAAAACCCCAAAACCTCCATTGAAGACCAAGCTCAAAAACAAGCTATGGAGTTGGATTCTTGGAACTTCATTGTAAGATTATCATGGGCTTTTTAAAGTATAAGGTATGGTGATCCTTCATCCATAGAAAACCATTCATCTATGTAGTCCTTTCAAAGGTTTTCTAAACATGAATTTTAAGTCAAAAATCCTACTTTTCTATCTAGCCATGGGTTCATTCTCAAAGTGAATTAAAAAGCATTCTGATGATGAATATATGTTTATCTACTGATTGTATGATGAATTTCTATACAATTTTATAAAGAACCCATGATCCTCCTAATTTCTCAAATTGGCCTATAATGTGGGTCTTGTGATATTGACTTGATGTTGATATAATTGTGATAAGATTGTATTGAATGTCTCATGCTATTACTTTCTATATCAATTGAATATGAATTATGGAGGAATTATCAAAGATTATCATTAGCTTGGATATTTGGTAAGTTGACTTATTTCTTGTAAATTAGCCTAGAATGTACATTGAATTGTATTGATTGGTATGGTCCATCTTTGGTGGCGGTGTTTACATTATTGTACATATTTATGTGTTATTTTAGCGGCCTTGAAGGCATTAGATTCAATATGAATTGATAAGATGATTTATATGTTACGAAGTTGAAGTATTTATGCTTGATTTTAATATCTTGTCTAAGTGATTTTATGTTATGTGTATAGTCTTCTACACTACTTGTTTAACCTAGGTGTGGAGATGATGTTATATGTATTTGTGTGATGATCATGTTAGGATTATGTATGGTTTATATGGCTACTGATAATGAATATTTTCATAGCATGACCCCTGCCCATATGAAACATATATGAAAGTATGGTCAAAGTATGCTAGGAGTCTTATACTCTATTGTTGAATATGTACTTGTCTTCTATGATGCAATGTGAGTGTGTGTAGTCTATAGTCCTTAATGCTCTATATGTGTGTATGAATTGAGACTTGAAGAATGTTGGACATGTGTTGTGGACTTTAGAGGGTGGTTTCCTCAATACAATATGATAGCCATTATATGATCATATTGACCAATGTACACACATACTTCATGCATATCAATGAGTAGGATAGATTCATGTTGACTAAGGAAATGATAGTTCTCCTATGCATCATTACCTATTTCTATGCATGTAAAGTATATGATTTATGAAGTTATGAACATGTGTGCCTAAATGTGTTTATGTGAAGGTAGATCTCAAATATATGTACACACACACATGCATGTATGAATATGGTATGATTATGTGAAAGGACATTCGCAATAATGTAGGTTCTATGGTGAATGTAGAATTCTCACCCCAGATAACTTTAAGCTATATGATATATGAGGGAGTAAGTCCTTAAGGCCTAATCTATATGAATTAATGTACTAAAGGTTTAAATATGATTAAAAATTGAGTTAGAGCCTAGCACCGAGCGAACATGACAAATGAGAGTGGGAGCTTCACGTTAGTAAGTCCTGCTTCCCACAAAGAGAACCTTCATGTTAGTAAGTCCGGGTTCCCAACATAGATGTTGTCTCATGAGATGGAAACCCTCACGTAGTAAGTAAAGTTTTCTAGAAGCAATCTCCATGTTCCACAAATACGTGCCCCCGTAGGTTATAGCTTGTGGTATCCACCTAGATAAGCTATGTACGAATGGTTGCCCCTTAGGCAAGTGTTAACCCTCTATTTTCGGTGTGGGAGGAGAACACCGGATTCCATGTAGCTCACATTGTTTATGTTGGTTATGGCTATGTCTCCCTAAGGTTAATAATGAACTAAGATAAGAATATGAACTCTAATCTAAATTCCTTGAAAAGTGTACTTGGTATGGGAGGACTATGGACCCTACCTATACATTGCACTTGATGACTTCAAGAAAGGATAGGATTGGAGACTCTTATGAAGTAAATACTTATTTTATACATGACTTGAATGAATGCATGTCAAGTGACCTTGTTATTTTATGATATGAATTATGACTATTCATGTGAATTACACTTATGGCTTCTAAATTACTTAGTATATGAGGGGGTATGGGACTCCATGTGTACATTGCACAAGTAAGCTTATGAAGGGGTTGTGAGGGTGGTTTACTTATTATATGAACTAACTGATTTATGACTAAGGTTTTAGTAAAGGAAAGAGTCCTTATATGATGATATGAAGAATGTGGCCTTATTGCTAGTTGTAAAAGAATATGTTATGACTTGTTGAATATGTTATGCCTAGTTAGGGTGACTTCTTAGGTACACTTGGTGGAAGTAGTATTATGGGATGCTACCTACACGTTGCACTAGTGTGACTTAGAAGTTGTCTTAGGTGATGGTCCTTACGTGAAGTGCATATCTTTTATGTGCTTATGACTTGTGAATATATGTGGTTGTGTTTATGAAACATATTATGAAAGACTATTGTAAGGTGACCTCAAGGTAATACATTTCATTATGTACACTTGAGGATTACTTAAGAAAAGACGTAAAATAAAAGAGAGGTAATGTATGATGTGTATTGAATATGTTTATAAGTACGATAAATGTCTTTATGTGCTATTATGCTTATTATCCATGTCTATATGATCTATGTGAACTATGTTGAGCTTATATGTGCCAATGTTTATGTAGTTTACTAAAAAGACATGTTTCATGATTTCGAACGAAATGTCCTCTTCAAATGCATGTTATCGCATAGTTGTCATACTTAGTCCATTCTTGTACTAATACCATTCTTCTTCATCATTTTACAAAAACTGTAGGTGGTGATGGCTAGAGGATGTCTCCTAAATGAAGAGCTTGGATAGATCTCCCATGTTCAAGTAAAGGGACCCTTATGGTTCAAGGTTTGCCTATGTCAAGATGTTCTTAAAGTTAATGTATTAGCATAGACATAGATTTTATGTTGTTAAGGGTCGTGTCCCTATTCTATTCAATTCTATTCTAATGAGTTGTGTCTTAAGATGGCAAAGAGATATTAGGTTCTAACTATGTATCATGATATTTTATATATATATATACAAAGTAATGTTCTAGCATATGATGTGCTATGAAATTTTTTAAATTTTCCGTTATTCTTATTACGATTATGCAATGAAAGATGTCTAAGGGCTTGTCTTAGACCTCCGAGAGGTCAATGACGCCGTGTGATGATCTAGGTGTGCTCTAAATTCTAGGGGGTACTTTGGGTCGTTACAAACTTGGTATTAGAGCATAAGGTTGTAGGATTTGTCCTTAGGTTTTAATGTCTCGTGTTGCCACGTCTAGTAGAGTCTCGTAACATTGCTGGTGAGTCGCAACACATCAAATGATACGGGAGTCTATAGGACGATAGAGTTTCCCTTCTTCATTATTCTCATGTCGTGCCATAGAACTTAACTTTATAAGATCTCTTTCTTATGTTTCCTTGTCCGGTGGTCTTTTAGATGTGATTACTTGGAAGGGATGATTTCTCAATGGTTGAGAGAGAAAAGGTGATTTTTTTTTTTGGCTTACCTTGGTTTTATGATTTGGTGAGTATATGTGAAGGTGAATTTTAGTACATGTTGATGTGATGCCATTTATGGCGCTAGGTGGATTATGTTGAAGAAGATGATATGTTTGAGAATTTGGTGAATTGTGAGAAAAGTGAATGTTACCTTTGTACATGTGAAATGCTTCATAGTTGTCCTTTTGTGGATTGGAATCTTTTATTTAGGCTAGCTCCTAAGGAGTGGAGATAGTATGTTGAGTCTTGTAAGGTGATTGTGAAGTATGCTAGTTAATGGGATGACCCTTATGACTAGTTAATGGTTCCCTCAATAAACCTATTCGAAGAGTGGTAAAAAGGGGAAAATGAGTTTTATTCCATAAGTTGGAAGAATGATTAACCTAAGGTGACTTAGGGGTACGCGTGGTATGTATACCTTATTTATTCAAGAGAAAGAGATAATTGAGGTTGACCTACTTTGAAGTGGTTAGTTGTCCTTTAAGCTTGAATTTGAGTATGGCCAATTAAGGAAGTGCTTAGATTGTTCCTAGGCATGGTTGGTTGGAAAGTTCCACCATAAATGATGACCCTTATAGGTTGGTCTTGACTTGCCTTTACCTTGGTGTTTAAGGGCATGATTTGCTTAGGCTTACCCCAAGTGGAGGATAATGTGCATAGATGGCAAATTTTTTATGTTTCCTTGATGTCCCTATGTTGAGTTCCCTTGAACTTCTCTAGGTTGAAAATCACCTCGAAGTGTTGGTGAGAAGGGTGTTCATAAGCTTAGATCCCAAGAGAGGGATGATCTACTTAGTTAATAAGGTTGGTAAGCTAAGATTCCCCTAGAGTTAAGATGAGTTGCTGTTAAATGAGTTTATCCTAAGTGGGGGAGGATGATTTGTGTAGTAAGGTTGTAGATATCCCTATTTTTTCGTTCTATTCTTACTGAAGCTTGAATCCAAAGAGTTTCTAAGTAGCTTGTGCATGATAGGAGTCTTGTATAAAAGGATAAGTTGCATGTTCTCCATATGTTATGCATGTCTTAATTGACACTATGTTATGCATATTATGAAAGGTTATTAATGCATAAAAAAGAAGTTTCGATAAATTGTATGTTTCTCATGTTTTTGTTTATCCTTATATGATAAATGTGCAATTTGATTTCATGAGATAACTTAATTACCATTCTTGATGTCACCTATGATGTGTGGTGCATGGGCCCACAATGAGAAATTGAGTCTCCTTTAAACTAAGAAAAGATGAGTCTCTTTGAAAAATGCGTGACTTTTGAGAATTGGGAAGTGTTATTATAGACTCACTCTTGACAATTGATGGTTGATCTATCCTATATTTATTAGTGTGCCTATAAATTGTGATAAATTTCCCTAAATTATGCATGCTTATGAAATCTAGTGATGTTCTAGAAATAGAAAGCTGTAAATTTACTTCCTAATGTTGTAATGTTCTTGGTGTGACCTACCATGTTGATTTCATAAGTACGGAAATATAAGCATAATGTGGTTTGGATTAAAGAAATCCTCCTGAAGTATGAATAAACCTCTATGCATTGCTTTTGATGTGAAATCTATTATGCCATGTGTGTATGTTGCGACTAGGAGAAGGTAGTACCTCCTTGAACAAAGCTAAACATGGTAATGTGATATATGGCCTTGATGGTATTATGTCTAGACTATATTCGATTGTAGTTAATCTACGTTATTAATGATTCTTGTGCTACTATATGAAATGTACAAATTTTCTCATGAGTTGAAGCGTGAATTATGCCTAAGTGTGCAATTGGAATCCATAGTATGTTTAACTTTGTGATGAAATAATGAACATGCCTAAAGTTGGAGAAGGTAGTTCCTCTAAATAGCAATGAATATGAAGATGTATGTATGCATGATATGAGTTAAAGAAGTAGTCCATGTTTGACTATGTTGCCTTGAATGCATGCTAGAGTGAAGTTTGTGTTCCTTGTAAGTTGGTGCATTTACTTTTATTTGATAACATGTTGAAGTGTTTTGAGCTGTTTTGGAAGTCATTGAGTCCTTGCCATTGTTTAAAATGTTTTAGTGTTATTCGAGAACGAATGTTGTTCTAAGTGGGGGAATAATCACATGCCCTCAAAGTGAACTAAGGTATCTAGAGCCTCACATGAGTCTAAATAGGTTGATAACATGTTAATAGAGTGTTTTATAGTATGCATATTTTATTTGAAGTCATTTGGAGGTCAAACGTCCAAGACGTTAGAAAGTTGGTCTTTAGACGTGCTAGTGAGTCCTTGTATGTTTACCTTATTTTTATGTGTTGTTTGGAGTTGAGGAGCAGTGTAGTTGACCCTACTACATTAATAGACATGATAAGGGTTAAAACATCCAGATACGACTCCCCGGGGATCACCCGAAGGGCCCCCAAGGAGGACCCAAACCTTTGACAAGAGACTGCCCAAGGCAGCGTGCAAGAGCAACATTTGGAGCTTGCCCTCGCGACACGTGCCTGGCACGCACCTCACAGCCTCAAATTTTATTTGGTTCAGAATGGGGAGGCTGCTCCGCGATGCGTAGCCCACTCTCAGATCCGATTGCGTCGTTTTTAAGTCAATTTTGGAATTTCTAAGACCCCCAATTCGTGTGGGGGTGTTTTGGTAACCTGGGGGACGTTTTATTCACTGTTTTTAAGACCTTTTTAAACCCTTTCCCATGCCAAAAACCCAACACCTATTAAGAAATCAAATTTCCAAAGTTCCCTTCTCTTCCAAAAACCCCAAAACCTCCATAGAAGACCAAGCTCAAGAAGAAGCTATGGAGTTTGATTCTTGGAACTTTCTTGTAATATTATCATGGGCTTTTTAATGTATAAGGTATGGTGATCCTTCATCCATAGATAACCATTCATCTATGGAGTCCTTTCAAAGGTTTTCTAAACATGAATTTTAAGTCAAAAATCCTATTTTTCTATCTAGCCATGGGTTCATTCTCAAAGTAATTTAAAAAGCATTCTAATGATGAATATATGTTTATCTACTGATTGTATGATGAATTTCTATACAATTTTATGAAGAACCCATGATCCTCCTAATATCTCAAATTAGCCTATAATGTGGGTCTTGTGAGATTGACTTGATGTTAATAGAATTGTGATAAGATTGTATTGAATTGCTCATGCTATTACTTTCTATATCAATTGAATATGAATTATGGAGGAATTATCAAAGATTATCATTAGCTTGGAGATTTGGTAAGTTGACTTATTTCTTCTAAATTAGCCTAGAATGTACATTGAATTGTATTGATTGGTATGGTCCATCTATTATGGCGGTGTTTACGTTATTGTACATATTTATGTGTTATTTTTGCGGCCTTGAAGGCATTAGATTCAATATGAATTGATATGATGATTTATATGTTATGAAGTTGAAGGATTTGTCCTTTATTCTAATATAATGTCTAAGTGATTTGATGTTATGTGTATAGTCTTCTACACTACTTGTTTAACCTAGGTGTGGAGATGATGTTATATGTACGTGTGTGATGATCATGTTAGGATTAGGTATGGTCTATATGGCTACTGATAATGAATATCTTCATAGCATGACCCCTACCCATATGAAACCTATATGAATGTATGATCAAAGTATGCTAGGAGGCTTATACTCTATTGTTGAATATGTACTTGTCTCCTATGATGCAATGTGAGTGTGTGTAGTCTATAGTCCTTAATGCTCTATATGTGTGTATGACTTGAGACTTGAAGAATGTTGTAAATGTGTTGTGGTCTTTAGAGGGTGGCTTCCTCAATACTATATGATAGCTATTACGTTATCATATTGAACAATGTACAAACACACTTCATGCATATCAATGAGTAGGATAGATTCGTGATGACTAAGGAAATGATAGTTCTCCTATGCATCATTACCTATTACTATGCATGTAAAGTATATGATTTATGATCTTATGAACATGTGTGCCAAAATGTGTGTATGTGAAGGTACATCTCACATATATGTACACACACACATGCATGTATGAATATGGCATGATTATGTGAAAGGACATTCTCACATAATGTAGGTTCTATGGTGAATGTAGAATTCTCACCCTAGATACCTTTGAGCTATATGATATTTTAGGGAGTAAGTCCCTAAGGCCTAATCTATATTAATTAATGTACTAAAGGATTAAATATGATTAAAAAGGTATTTAGAGACTAGCACCGAGTAAACATGACAAATGAGATTGGGAGCTTCACGTTAGTAAGTCCGGCTTCCAACAAAGAGAACCTTCACGTTAGTAAGTCCGGGTTCCCAACATAGATGTTGTCTAATGAGATGGAAACTCTCACGTTAGTAAGTCAAGGTTTCTAAAAGAAATCTCCATGTTCCATATCTACGTGCCCCCGTAGGTTATACCTTGTGGTATCCACCTAGATAATCTATGTATGAATGGTTGCACCTTAAGTAAGTGTTAACACTCTCTTTTTGGTGTGGGAGTAGTACACTGGATTCCATGTAGCTCACATGGTCTATGTCATTTATGGGTATGTCTCCCGAAGCTTCATAATTAACTAAAATAAATATATGAACTCTAATCTAAATTCCATGAGAAGTTTACATGGTATGGGAGGACTATGGACCCTACCTATACATTGCACTAGATGACTTCAAGAAAGAATAGGATTGGAGACCCTTATGAAGTAAATATTTATGTTATACATGACTTGTATGAATGCATGTTAAGTGACCTTGTTATGTTAAGATATGAATTATTACTATGCATGCGAATTACACTAATGACTTTTAAATGAGTTTACTTAGTATATGAGGGGGTATGGGACTCCATTAGTACATTGCACAAGTAAGCTTATGAAGGGGTTCTAAGTGTGGTTTAATTATTATATTAACTAAGTGATTTATGACTAAGGTTGTAGTAAAGGAAAGAGTCCTTATATGATGATATGAAGTATGTGGCCTTATTTCTAGTTGTAAATGAATATGTTATGACTTTTTGAATATATTATGCCTAGTCTAGGGTGACTTCTTAGGTACACCTGATGGTCTTTACGTGAAGTGCATATCTTTTATGTGCTTATGACTTGTGAATACATGTGGTTTTGTTTATGAAGCATATTACGAAATACTATTGTAAGGTGACCTCAAGGTAATACATTGCATTAGGTACACTTGAGGGTTACTTAAAAAAGAAGTAAAATAAAATAGAGGTAATGTATGATGTGTATTGAATATGTTTATAAGTATGATAAATTGCTTTATGTGCTATTGTGCTTATTATCCATGTCTTTATGATGTATGTGAACTATATTGAGCTTATAGTCCCAATGTTTATGAAATTTACAAAAAAGACATGTTGCATGATTTCAAACAAAATATCCTCTTTAAATGAATGTTTTCGCATGGTTGCCATACTTAGTGCATTCTTGTACTAATACCATTCTTCTTCATCTTTTTACACAAAGTGTACGTGGTGATGGCTAGAGGATGTTTCCTAAGTGAAGAGCTTGGATAGATCTCCCATGTTAAAGTAAAGGGACCCTTATGGTTTAAGGGTTGCCTATTTCAAGAAGTTCTTAAAGTTAATGTATTAGCTTAGGCTTAGATTTTATGTTGTTAAGGGTCGTGTCCCTATTCTATTCTATTATATTCTATTGAGTTGTGTTAAGATGCCAAAGAGACATATATATATATATATATATATATGAAGTAATATTCTAGCATATGATGTGCTATGAAAAGTTTTAAATTGTTGGCTATTTTTATTGCGATTATGCAATGAAAGATGTCTAAGGGCTTGTCTTATACATCCTAGAGGTCGACGACGCCGTGTGATGATCTAAGAGTGCTCTAACTTCTAGTTGGTACTTTGGGTCGTTACAGGTTTGGTTAGACTTATTATGATGAACATAGTTTTGACTTGATTATTATACATAAATGACTTGTATTGGTTCTAGAATGTGCATCAAGCATTCCAAATGTAAAATAGCATGCTTTAATGAAATGTCCCTTTTTAGCATGATTTGATGATGTGTGTGCATATGGTCTCATATTTAGTACATGTGATGTGCTAACACCATTTTTCCCCTTTTCCCCAACATTTTAGGTTTCAATCGTTGAAGGTCTTTTGAGAAGATTTTGAAGAAGACTTGGAATTCTCATTCATCCAATTTGGGTAGGTCCTCACTTATCTAGGGCAATGCCAATATCAACCTTTGGATTGTTGTTCTAGTTTTAAGACTTCTATCTTCTTTCCTTTTCATTTGAGTACTAAAGATTGTATATCCTATATATGGATTTATTATATTGATGTATGAGATATGCCCAATTGATATATATTTTTTTTAGATGGTTATGAGATGAGACACTTTTTTAAGACTATGTTAAGCATCTACTATATTTATGTGCAATAAAACTAGAAGACTATGTAATCTTCTTATACGAAGGGTCTATTTATACTCGATATGATTATATTGCGTTTATGCAAGAGGTCTATAAAACATCAAGATAGATATAGAAAAGTTTTAAATTTTCTGCATTTTTAAACTATGAATGTAATGATGTAAGCTAAGAGGCTAGTCTTAGTCCTCTCCGAGAACGACGATGCAGGTTACGTCTAGGGGGTGCTCCCCGGATGTGACATAAACCTCACGCTCTGATACCACGTTTGTCACGACCGGGGAGCTCCCCTTTGAAGTAACATGGCGTACTTGACCTCTCGGAGGTCTTATACGCCCATAGTTATCATTCATCGCATTCTTATAGGTAAATTTAGAGGAAAATTTAAAACTTTCATAGCACATCATATGCTAGAACATCACTTCCATTATAAAATTAAATATGATAATACATAGTTATAGACTCTAGTCTCTTTTTGTCATCCTAAACTCAAAATCATTAGAGTACTTTAGGGACACGGCCCTTACAACTGTATCATAAGTACAATATGAAGAGACTTTACAGTAATCCATAAATAGGAAATCGTTGGACTTAAGGATCCCTTTCCTTGAGATTGGAAATTCACATATCAAGCTCCTCATCATCTAAAGACATACTTTAAGCATCCATAACCTAAAATTTTTGTATAAAGTTAGAGAAAAATGGAGTTAGTACAAGAATGCGCTCAGTATGGCAACCATACAAAAACATGCATTTAAAAGGGGCATTTTACTGGAAATCATGAATCATGCCTTTTTGTGAAAGCTTCATAAAATATTTATACAATAAGAATTACATAATTTACATATTTCATACATTCATATTTCATGGTTAAACATAATATAAAACCATACATTGCATTTAAGACATTGTTGATTCATTTTACAGTAAGCTCACACTGAACTCTGGGTTCCTTTACAGTGAACTTCTTTTATTCTAACTCCTTGACTTTCCCAAGTAATCCTCTAGTGATTTTGGTTCAATGCATGGATAATGTCCCATTACACTATCTATGCTCAGGAATTACCTTTCGACCACAAAGAAACTCATACAACCATAAGACCATTTCATAAAACAAGGCACATACTTCACATTACACTTATCATAAGTCTTCACTCACAATCCTAATCTATGTCTACTAGTGAAATGTACATGTGAAGCCCCATAAACTCACACATACTTAGTAAACCTATCATAAGACCATAAGCATCACAACATTCACTTCATACAATAGCATGTCAAGCATAGACAACTTCATTCATGCCAAGCAAGACCTTTCATAATATAGTCATTAAGACAAACTTTATGCACATAGGGACAATACCGCTTCATATGGATCCATACCATGCATTTCATCACAACAAGTAGACAACACTACAATGTCATGCATAAGGAACAGAAACATAGTCATGTACATTTAGAATACCTTCCTAGGACTTCCTTCAAAAGTTACTTGTGCAATGCATAGGTAAGTTCATTACTCTCACCTATCCTAAGCAACTAACCTTAGGTCACCCTAGTTAGAGACCTTGTCATTTACTTCCGTTGTCCATTTTACTTTAGGGAAACTATAGCCTTAATCGACACAAAGACCATGGTTTATAAACATGGAATTGGGTGTTGTAGATCCTTACACCAATGGAAGGTTCTCTATCTAGCCAAGGTAGAACATTAACACATGCTAGCATACTAAGTTATATCACTTGCTACATCCTATGTGGAAAGAATCCTTTATGGAACTCCAAGGTACATATTAAAAACCTCTTTATGCCTATTGACACATTGTAGTTATCCACTTTTTGAAATATCACTTTAATACATTTGTCTATGAGGGTAACCACATCGTGAGAACTATGGTGACATACCTTCCTACAATGGGAAGGGACACCACTCATCTTCAAGTTTACTCGGTACTAAGCTAAGTTCCCTTTATGTAAAAGCCTTTATTAACATTATTATATAAAACATTATGCCTTAGGAGATTGACTCCTCATATTCTTAGCTCATAGGTCATAGATGAGAGTTCATAAATCTTTATTATGTGAGAAACCCTTTCACATGGACATAGCATATTGAAGCATCTATCTGGTTTGTACGCTTGAGAACACCTTTCAAGGCCCCTCTAGTGACTATATCATATTACATGTGTGTGAGTGTACACATATATGTGAGCGACCCTTTCAGATAACACCTTTAGACCACACATATTCATACCTCATTCCATTCATGCATTAGTGTACAAGTGTAACTTATATGAGAAACCCGTTCATATATAAACATTTAGACACTAGATATAATAATACTTTGTCATACCACATACTTTATATTATAGCATATATGACATGTTCAGAACATAGTCATGCAATCATATTCATGTACATAGGAACCAACCCTAAGAACTATCCTATCAACGCACACATGTGCAATGCATAGACAAGGTTCCATACCATTGCCCATACTAATATACCTATCAAGTCATCCTAGTGAATGATATACCACATAAACATCCTAAAAGGATAACATAACATAAGACACATTTATTAAAGACTTACAATATTATTACAGTAAGATCTAGTCATTATGCACTATATCAACTTTATTTCACATAGAAAATTATAACACATCATCATAGGCATAACCTATGCATAAACATAAACATTAACATGCTCATATTATTCGCCATACAACCTATATCATAGCTAGAATAGGACACTAGGCATAGATTTCACATTGGGTGATCATCACCATCACACCTCCATAATGCAATTGCCTTCAACGCTATGATCACATTACATATATATTGGCAAAAAATTAGCACCGACACCATAGGTGGACCATACCACACATGTCATACAAGGCTTCATCAACTATCAATACTATAAGAAAGTAAAGGGGAAGAGCCATTCTTTCCAATTCATCAACCTTTTATTATCATTGAGCAATAGACCTTTTTCAACAACAATTAATGTATAGGACAGTAGCCAAATTTTCTTTAACATAAACGAAATCATGCATAAGCCACTACAAGATTATGCTACTAGCAAGTACACTACAACACCAATTTACAAGAAAGTAAAGAGACATAGATCAATCACTAATATTCCTTGGTTTGATCATCATGATCAACATTCATAATTCACCAATAATACAAATCTAGGGCAGTAGATAAAGACTTAATAAACTAAGAAAGATCATGCTTCATCTACCCTACAATTTAGATCACATCATGTACATTACAATATCAATCTATAGGCTAGAAGAACCAAGATCAATCCTTCCCAAGACTCCTTTACTTTGATTATGAATGAACTAACACCCACAATTCATCAATAATATCAATAGAAGGAAGTGGTTAAAGATATCATAACCTAAACGAAATCCTACTACAATGGCCATAAAATCGAGATCATAGTAAGCATGCTACATTAAGAATACATGGAAAATAGAAGAACATAGGCTAATCTTATTCAAATTATCATGATTTGATCCACATGGATCACTCATAAATAATTAACCATTTATATACAATATAGACATTACACAATCGAACAAAAATTTGTTAACATAAGATCAAGATCACAAAGCCCATACATAGGCTAAAACATGAATTGAAGGAGATATGGGTTCATCATGAAATTGGATTGAAATACAATTTAGATTCAGTACATTTATCATAAATTTATCATGATTAAGCATTTGAAAATGTTTTGAGAAAGAACCCATGGCTAGATTGAAGAAGAAGAAGTTTGATCATGAACTTGCATTGAAAACATTGAAAGGAACTCTCTTGGTGACATGTTATCTACAGATGAAGGATCACCTTATCTTTATTAGATGAAGGAATCACGAAAACTTGGTGAATAGCCCACGTAAATCCCATCTACAAGATGACCTTGAGCTTCACCTTCAATGGAGCATTCTTGAGAGGTTTCTTTTTGAGAGGGAAGGGCTTTAATTTGAAGAATGAATTGCGAATCGACAAGTCACGTTATTGATCACCTAAATACACCCAAAAAAAACACATACGCCACCTAGGGTTAGGTTAGCACGTGGGGTAAAATTCCCATACACCCCATAATAAGACAGCGTGCATGGCAGTTTTAAACAGCCTGCATCGACGGTCTCAAGCGAAGCCCAGTAGGTCCATTGATGGACCATACTGTAGGCCGTCGTTTGGAACTGAAGCTTGTCCGTGGACTTGATCCTTCACCAGCGTAAGTCTTGTATGATGCCTCACCATCGACGGGGCGTAGGTGAGACTACCAATCATCATTTGGCTCCGTCGATTACCACTGCCAAGGTAGTCTCTCGACAGCCTTTGTGTCCTCCTTGAGGGCTTCTTGCAGGGCCCTTGGCGAGTCATACCCAGACGTTTCCAATGAAAATATATACCTTAACATTTCAAGGAACTTCCATAGCATTTTCACCCAAAACAAACATTCACAACACCTTCAAACAATCTAGGCACACTGAAGTCACATATGCACGTCTAAAGTGCTAACATTTCGAACATCTTGGACGTTCTTGGACGTTTGACCTCAAATGTTCATTAAACTCAAAAAACTGCCTAGAAGCATCATTAATACAAATATAAGGACTTCATAAACCCATGAAACGCATATAAACACCTAAAAAACACATAAGACCTATTGGTGATTAGTCGTCGAACGTCTTGGTCGTCCCTTTACGTTTGACTTCCAAATGACTTCAAATCACTCATGCATGATTTAAAACACTCAATTAACATGGTAAAAATCTTATACGAACATGTGAGGCTCTAGACACCGTAACTCATTTTGGGGGTCTTACAATGTACTCACACATACAATTTAAATGAAGTTATGAATGAAATTGGGGAATTGTAGGATAGACACTCTTTTTGAGTAGAGTTGAAGTGTCTAGACCGTCCGTACAATTCCTATAGTATGAAAAGGGGGATTATAGGGTGAACACTCTTCGTTAGTCCAGATGAAGTATTTAGCACCAACCTCATTATTCATAAGCTTTCTAGATAGGGTGGAGGTTGGATACCCTTCGTCAGTTGAAATGTTGTGTTAAAAAGTTATCCATTCATTATAGTCAGTGAATGTTTAATACTCCATGGGGGAGTTATGCTTATCACCGAGATGATTTGAAGAAGGGGTGGGCACACTTCGAGAATAGATATGTTATATCCAAGACACCTCTTGAGATGAGTGCTCCTCGCTATTAGAGAAGGAGTTACTTAGTAGTAATCTCCTTATTCCTTAACTATGCGCCCACGTAGGTGTATCTGTTGGATATTCCTTTTAAAGGCTAAAGACAATGACCCTACCTTAGGCAAGTAAGGATCGCTCATCTCGTAGGGGTTAATACCGGGATTCCATGTCTAGCTTTTACGTTCAATGTCAGTTAAAGCTACCCTCCATAAATGTATGTAAATAAACTAAGTCTTCTTAATGGTGTCCAAATTAGGGTAGGTGGTGAAATGTGACGCTATCTATCTATTTCACAAGTAGATATTTGGAGGGAGTCATAATGTGTCCTTATATGAAATGTATGAATGGGTCATGATATGACGTAAATGAAAGTAATGTGAATTTATGTTTAATGTTAAGGAAGAATGTTGATGTTATAACTTGTATGATTAAATCTTACTATGTGATTAATGTTATGTTCCTATGTTAAGATTATTCCTATAAAGCACTAAGTCGAAGTGGTAGTATGGGATTGCACCAAGTGAAAATTGGGGGTTGCCTTGGAAAATTGTTCTTAGGTGAATTTACTAAGTATATGTATGTTTATATAGTGTCTTTGATATTGAAACATCCGTGCAAACATCCCCAAGGACCAACCAAGGGTCCCTGAGGAAGGAAGCTTCATGTGATTCAAAGGCTGTCTAGGACAGCCCCAATCGACTGAGGCAATAGACAGCATGTAGGCTGGTCGACAGACACACCTGGAAATTCTAGAATTATACTAGAGCCTTATATGTTGAGTAATTATGGTTTTAGACCTAAATAAGTATAAATAACATAGTTGAGAAGTATTGGAGTCTTAACGTCCGGAAACTAGCGAAATTTACCTAGTTAACGTCCCTATGTTTGGTGAAGGTTTTGGGAGGGTCATATGAAGTCAAAAACTTGTAATATGACTTTAAATGGGTAAAACCTAGTATATAGGGTGAAAACGTTAAGGTCCGATATTGACTTTATCTTAATTGAATTGTGATTAGATTGTATTGAATTGCTCATGCTATTACTTTCTATATCAATTGAATATAAATTATGGAGGAATGATCAAAGATGATCTTTATCTTGGAGATTTGGTAAGTGAACTTATTTCATCTAAATTAACCTTGAATGTACATTGAATTATATTGATTGGTATGGTACATCTACGGTGGAGGTGTTTACATTATTGTACATATTTATGTGTTATTCTCATGACCTTGAAGGCATTAGATTCAATATGAATTGATATGATGATTTATATATTAGGAAGTTGAAGGATTTAGCCTTGATTCTAATATAATGTCGAAGTGATTTAATGTTATGTGTATACTCTTCTACACTACTTGTTTAACCTAGGTGTGGAGATGATTTTATATGTATATGTGTGATGATTAGTTAGGGTTAGGTATGGTCTATATGTCTAATGATAATGAATATCTGTATAGAATGACCCCTACCCATATGAACCCTATATGAATGTATGATCAAAGTATGCTAGGAGTCTTACACTTTATTGTTGAATATGTACTTGTATCCTATGATGCAATGTGAATGTGTGTAGTTTATAGTCGTTAATGCTCTATATGTGTGTATGACTTGAGAATTGAAGAATGTTGTACATGTGTTGTGGTCTTTAGAGGGTGGCTTCCCAATACTATATGATTGCCATTATGTGATCATATTGACCAATGTACACACACTTCATGCATATCAATGAGTAGGATAGATTCATGATGACTAAGGAAATGATAGTTCTCATATGTATCATTACCTATTTCTATGCATGTAAAGTATATTATATATGAAGTTATGAACATGTGTGCCTAAATGAGTTTATGTTAAGGTATATCTCACATATATGTACACACACACATGCATGTATGAATATGATATGATTATGCAAAAGGACATTCTCACATAATGTAGGTTCTCTGGTGAATGTAGAATTCTCACCCTAGATACCTTTGAGTTATATGATATATGAGGGAGTAAGTCCCTAAGGCCTAATCTATATGAAATAATGTATTAAAGGCTTAAATATGATTAAAAAGAGAGTTAGAGCCTAGCACAAAGAGAACTTTCATGTTAGTAAGTCCAAGTTCCCAACATAGATGTTGTCTCATGATATGGAAACCCTCCCGTTAGTAAGTCAAGGTTCTAGAAGTAATCTCCATGTTCCATAAATACGTGCCCCCATAGGTTATAGTTTGTGGTATCCACCTAGATAAGGTATGTACGAATAGTTGCACCTTAGGCAAGTGTTAACCCTCTCTTTTCGGTGTGGGAGTACAACACCGGGTTCCATGTAGCTCACATGGTCTATGTTGGTTATGGCTATGTCTCCCGAAGGCTAATAATTAACTAAGATAAGAATATGAACTCTAATCTAAATTCCTTGAGAAGTGTACTTTATAGGGGAGGACTATGGACCCTACCTATACATTGCACTAGATGACTTCAAGAAAGTATAGGATTGGTGACTCTTATGAAGTAAATACTTATGTTATACAGGAATTGTATGAATGCATGTTAAGTGACCTTGTTAAGTTAAGATATGGATTATGACTATGCATGTGAATTACACTTATGGCTTCTAAATGAGTTTACTTAGTATATGAAGGGGTATGGTACTCCATGTGTACATTGAACAAGTAAGATTATGAAGGGGTTGTGAGGGTGGCTTACTTATTATATGGCCTTAGTGATTTATGACTAAAGTTGTAGTAAAGGAAAGAGTCCTTATATGATGATATGAAGTATGTGGCCTTATTGCTAGTCTAGGGTGACTTCTTAGGTACACTTGGTGCAAGTAGCATTATGGGATGTTACCTACACATTGCACTGGTGGTTGTTCGGTCACCTTTATTGAGCGGGTGAATGGAATTGATCTCTGTAGTTTCTTTATGTTCCCTGCATTAATGAGATACAATTTAAAGGTCACTGCAAATATAGCTTTCCTCTGTTTTTTATTGATCTCTATTTAACTATAACTATTCTCTATTTTTTTATTTTCTGCACATAAAGTGATACATCTTTTTTCCACTGTTTCCAGCGAACACACCTTTTTTCTGCTCAAATATACACAATGATATTTCTTCAAATAGGTATTGTGATAGAAAAATCACTCATCAGATTGCAACTTCTATTTTTTGCCATTTTCTAGCAGTAATCATATGTTCTTTCACCTCATCAATGAGTTGCCCTCATTCTTGGTTTCTATCTTCAGCACAAACAGTTTTTGATACACTTAAATCAGTGTTGATGTTTTCCTCTTCATTTTTTTATTCATGTTGTTCCTTGATCTTAATAGGCAGGAGTTGTTTTTCCTCTTTGATTCTGGCCTTTATTTCTCAGTATGTTCTCTTCGTCTACATCTGATTGATAAGCCTATTGTTACTGTAATTTTTTCCAGTGCATTCCTCGTCTTATTGTATGTTTTTCTTTTAATAGGTAAAACATTGTAATGCAATTTGTAGACGTTTGCTCGACTTAATATACAGTTCTCTTAGATTTGGTTCAATGATTGTAATGCAATCTATAGACGTTTTAGACTTGTGACACACTCTCAAGGATCACTTTGATATTGTTTGTCTCCTACACGGATTAAGAATTTGAAGAAAACAATAATAACTTGCTTGTTTCCTCTGCTGCTACACAGATAACATGGTTCGTTTTCCTTTAAATAATTACATCTTGATTGTTAAATTACTTCGCAAGAGCTTGTTTCCTTTGAACCATAATAAAAATCTTTTTGATGGATTTTTTTTCTATTTGTATTAATGTTTTGTCTTTCAAACTCTGTTTTCAATATAGATTTTGATTTTAGGTTCATTAATCTTTTTTTTAATCTATCTATTTGCTTCTTTAAGTAGGCATTATTTGAAATATTACATTTACTAGATTTCTGCTTTTGAAAGATCTATACAACACTTCAACATTTAGAATCATAGAGAAGGCTAGGCAATGTTGTTGTTATTAGACAAAAACCACAGTTCAGTATAAATTATAGACCTTAAGCATAAGACTATGATTCTTGATTATGTAAATTTTCTTTGAAATGTACTGAATTACTAATGTCTGTTCTACTTTCGACAACAGTCCATGAATGCAGCTATAACTTGAGAAATGAACAAGAATACGTACTCTTCACATAAATCAGATTCAAGCATTTACATGTAGAGAGTTCATTGAAAATCTCACTGGATTCCCAAATTGCTAGTTCCTATTTATCTTCTTTTTCTTAGTAGAACCATCTGTGAGTTCCAAATACTTATTTACTCCTTTACAAAGGTTTATTAATCTCAAATATTCTTAATCATTTTTTCTTATTTTCATGCAAATTATTATATTCCTAGATAACCCTTGGTGAATTTTGGATTCTTTTGTGAAGATTGAAGCTACAAGTGAACATGAAAGTTTAGAAGAAGCATAGGACCATTAATATTTTGCTAGGAAAGTTATGACAAACTTGAAATCGTGGCCTAGCTCGGGATATTGTTCATCTGCTGAGGTTTTTTTTTTGTAAGAAAATGTAGAAACTAGCATGGGATGTTAATTTATTTTATATTTATGGCAGCCTTTTGTTTGAAGATATTCCGAAGCAATTTTATATTTATTGACAACACTTATAAATTTTTGTGATATAAAGATCCAGATTGGTGGTCAACTACAGACCAAAATATTTGCTCGTCTCTAAAGGTTCATCAATGATGAGATTGTTTATTGTCTCAAGAAGTTGCATCTAGGATGAGACAACTTCTTGTCCCTAAAGGTTCATCTAGTATGAGGTGTTTCTTGTCACGAAAAACAATCTAGGACGACGTAGTTGATCATAAAAAAAAGTAATCTAGGATGAGACAGTTGCTCGTCCCAAAAGATTATTCCAGGTTGAGTTAGTTGATAATCTCTAATGGGATTTGAAGACCAAGAAATGACTAATTTTCCAAGAAGTAAATCATCAATTTGGGATGATATATGTAGTTTCTAAAGGTGTTTTGGCGACTAGATTTATTATTGTCTTTAAAGACACGTAACGACCGGCAAAAGGAACCCGTCCCAATTGACCTTCAGCGAATAAGCCTTTAAGGACGGGTGGCGACCAGCCTTTTCCAGTCTCCATAGACTATGTGGGACTGGATTTAGACTTTCTGTGACCATATTTCCGTTCCTTAGATACTGTTTTTCTTTTAGTGTAATGGTTCCCTCTATAAACCTATTCTATGAGTGGTAAAAAGGGGAAAAGTAGTTTTATTCCATAAGTTGGAAGAATGATTAACCTAAGGTTACTTAGGGGGATGTGTGGTATGTATCGCTTATCTCTTCAAGAGAAAGAGATAATTGAGGTTGACCTACTTTTAAGTGCTTAGTTGTCCTTTAAGCTTGAATTTGAGTATGGTCAATTGAGGAAGTGCTTATATTGTTCCTAGGCATGGTTGGTTGGAACGTTCCACCATAAATGATGACCCTTGTAGGTTGGTCTTGACTTTCCTTTACCTTGGTGTTTAAGGTCATGATTTTCTTAGGCTTACCCCAAGTGGGGAATAATATGCATAGATGGCAAAATTTTATGTTCCCTTGATGTCCCTATGTTGAGTTCCCTTCAACTTCTCTATGTTTAAAATCACCTTGAAGTGTTGGTGAGAAGGGTGTTCATAAGCTTAGATCCCAAGAGAGGGATGATGTGCTTAGTTAATAAGGTTTGTAAGCTAAGATTCCCCTAGAGTTAAGATGAGTTGCTCTTAAATGAGTTTATCCTCAGTGGGGGAGGATGATTTGAGTAGTAAGGTTGTAGATATCCCTATATTTTCCTTCTAATCTTACTCAAGCTTGAAACCAAAGACTTCCTAAGTAGCTTGTGCACGATAGGAGTCTTGCATAAAAGGGTAAGTTGCATGTTCTCCATTTGCTATGCATGTCTTAAATGACACTATGTTATGCATATTACAAAAGGTCATTATTGCATGAAACATATGTTTTGATAAACTGTATGTTTCTCATGTTTTTGTGCATCCTTATATGATAAATTTGCAATTTGAATTCATTATATAGCTTAATGACCATGCTTGATGTCACCTATGATGTGTGGTGCATGGCCCCACAATGAGAAATTGAGTCTCCTTTAAAATAAGATAAGATGAGTCTCTTTGAAAAATGTGTGACTTTTGAGATTTGGGAAGTGTTATTCTAGACTCACTCTTGACAAGTGATTGTTGGTCTAGCCTATGTTTATTGGTGTGCCTATAAATTGTGATAAATTTCCCTAAATGATGCATGCTTATGAAATCTAGTGATGTTCTAGAAATAGAAAGTTGTAAGTTTACTTCCTAATGTTGTAATGTTTGTGGTGTGACCTACGATGTTGATTTCATAAGGACAGAAGTATAAGCATAATGTGGTTTGGAGTAAAGAAATCCTCCTTAAGTATAAATAAACCTCTATGTATTGCTTTTATGTGAACTCTATGATGCCATGTGTGTATGTTGTGACTACGAAAAGGTAGTTCCTCCTTCAACAAAGCTAAGCATGGTAATGAGATATATGACCTTGATGGTGTTATGTCTACACTATATGAGATTGTAGTTAATCTACGTTATTCGTGATTCTTGTAAAACTATATGAAGTGTTCAAATATTCTCATGAGTTGAAGTGTTTATTATGCCTAAGTGTGCAATTGGAATCCATAGTATGTTTAACTTTGTGATGAAATAATGAACATGACTAAAGTTTTAGAAGGTAGTTCCTCTAAGTGGCTATGAATATGAAGAAGTATGTATGCATGAAATGAGTTACAGAAGTAGTCCATGTTAGACTATGTTCCCTTGAATGCATGCTAGAGTGAAGTTTGTGTTCCTTGTAAGTTGGTGCATTGACTTTTATGTGATAACATGTTGAAGTGTTTTGAGCTGTTATGGAATTCATTGAGTCCTTGCAATTGTTTAAAATGTTTTTGTGTTATTCGAGGACGAATGTTGTTCAAAGAAGGGGAGTATTCACACGCCCTCAAAATGAACTAAGGTATCTAAAGCCTCACATGAGTCTAAATAGGTTAATAACATGTTAATAAAGTATTTTATAGTATGAATATTTTATTCGAAGTCATTTGGAGGTCAAACCTCCGAGAACGTCCAAGACGTTCAAAAGTTGGCCTTTAGACGTGCTAGTGAGTCCTTGTATGTTTTCCTTGTTTTTATGTGTTGTTATGAGTTGAGGAGCAGTGTATTTGACCCTAGTACCTTAATATACATGTTATGGGTTAAAACGTTCGTATACGACTCCCCGGGGACCACCCGAAGGGCCCCTAATGAGGACCCAAACCTTCGACAAGAGTCTGTCCAAGGCAGTGTGCAAGAGAAAGATTTGGAGACCGCCCTCAAAACGCGCGCCTGGCACGCACCTCACGACCTCAAATTTTATATGGCGCAGAATGGTGAGGCTGCTCTGCGATGCGCAGCCCACTCCCAGAACCGGTTGCGTTGTTTTTAAGTCAATTTTGACAT
This sequence comes from Solanum lycopersicoides, assembly GCA_022817965.1. Lineage (NCBI taxonomy): Eukaryota > Viridiplantae > Streptophyta > Magnoliopsida > Solanales > Solanaceae > Solanum > Solanum lycopersicoides. Next base: position 68,347,011 of record CM040622.1, on the reverse strand, counting down.
CTCTAAGAGCCCCAATTCTTGTGGGGGTGTTTTGGTAACTTGAGGGACGTTTTATTATTTGTTTTTAAGACCTTTTTAAACCCTTTCCCAAGCCAAAACCCCAATACCCATTAAGAAATCAAATTCCCAAAGTTCCATTCTCTTCCAAAAACCCGAAAACCTCCATTGAAGACCAAGCTCAAGAACAAGCTATGGATTTTGATTCTTGGAGCTTTCTTCTCAGATTATCATGGGATTTTAAATGTATAAGGTATGGCGATCCTTCATCCATATATAACTATTCATCTATGGAGTCCTTTCAAAGGTTTTCTAAACATGAATTCTAAGTCAAAAATCCTACTTTTCAATCTAGCAATGGGTTCATTCTCAAATTGATTTCAAAAGCATTCTAATGATAAAAACATGTTTATCTACTGATTGTATGATGGCTTCCTATCAAATTTATGAATAACCCATGATCCTCCTAATTTCTCATATTAGCCTATAATGTGGGTCTTCTGATATTGACTTGATCTTAATAGAATTGTGATTAGATTGTATTGAACTGGTTAGGCTATTAGTTTATATATCTATTGAATATGAATTATGGAGGAATTATCAAAGATGATAATTAGCATGGAGATTTGGTAAGTTGACTTATTTCTTCTAAATTAACCTAGAATAGACATTGATTGGTATTGATTGGTATGATCCATCTATGGTGGTGGTGTTTACATTATTGTACATATTTATGTGTTTTTATCATGGCCTTGAGGGCATTAGATTAAATATGATTTGATATGATGATTTATATGTTAGGATGTTGAAGGATTTAGCCTAGATTCGAATATCATGTCTAAGTGATTTGATGTAATGTGTATAATCTTCTACACTATTTATTTAACCTAGGTGTGAAGATGATGTTATACGTATATGTGTGATGATCATGTTAGGGTTAGGTATGGTCTATATGGATAATGATAATGAATATCTTTATAGCATGACCCCTAACCATATGAACCCTATATGAATGTATGATCAAAGTATGCTAGGAGTCTTATACTCTATTGTTGAATATGTACTTGTTTCCTATGATGCAATGTGAGTGTGTGTAGTCTATAGTCCTTAATGCCCTATATGTGTATATGACTTGAGACTTGAAGAATGTTGTACATGTTATGTGGTCTTTAGAGGGTGTCTTCCTCAATACGATATGATAGCCATTATGTGATCATATTGACCAGTGTACACACACATTTCATGCATGTCAATGAGTAGGATAGATTCATGATGACTAAGCAAATGATAGTTCTCATATGCATTATTACCTACTTCTATGCATGTAAAGTATATGATTTATAAAGTTATGAACATGTGTGCCTAAATGTGTTTATGTGAAGGTAGATCTCACATCTCACATATATTTACACACACACATGCATGTATGAATAGGGTATGATTATGTGAAAGGACATTGTCAAGAATGTAGGTTCTTTGGTGAATGTAGAATTCTCACCCTAGATATCTTTGAGCTATGTGATATATGAGGGAGTAAGTCCCTAAGGCCTAATCTATATGAATTAATGTACTAAAGGCTTAAAAAGGATTAAAAAGGGAGTTAGAGAGTAGAACTGAGCGAACATGACAAATGAGAGTGGGAGCTTCACGTTAATAAGTCCATCTTCCCACAAAGAGAACTTTCATGTTAGTAAGTCCAGGTTCCGAACGTAGATGTTGTATCATGAGATGGAAACCCTCAAGTTAGTATGTCAAGGTTCTAGAAGAAATCTCCATGTTTCATAACTACATGCCCCAGTAGGTTATAGCTTGTTGTATCCACCTAGATAAGCTATGTACGAATGGTTAGACCTTAGGCAAGTATTAACCCTTTGTTTTTGGTGTGGGAGTACAACACCGGATTCCATTTATCTCACATGGTCTATGTCAGTTTTGGCTATGTCTCCCGAAGGTTAATAATTAACTAAGATAAGAATATGAACTCTAATCTAAATTCCTTGAGAAGTGTACTTGGTATGGGAGGACTATGGACCCTACCTATACATTGCACTACATGACTTCAAGAAAGGATAGGATTGGAGACTCCTATGAAGTAAATAAATGTTATACATGACTTGTATGATTGCATGTTAAGTGACCTTGTTATGTTAAGATATGAATTATGACTATGCATGTGAATTACAATTATGGATTCTAAATGAGTTTACTTAGTATATGAGGGTGTATGGGACTCCATGTGTACATTGAACACTAAGCTTATGAAGGGGTTTTGAGGGTGGCTTGCTTATTATATGATTTAAGTGATTTATGACTAAGGTTGTAGTAAAGGAAAGAGTCCTTATATGATGATATGAAGTATGTGGCCTTATTTCTAGTTGTAAATGAATATGTTATGACTTGTTGAATATTTTATGCCTAGTCTAGGGTGAATTCTTATGTACACTTGGTGGAAGTAGCATTATGGGATGTTACCTACACAGTGCACGAGTGTGACTTAGGAGTTGTCTTAGGTGATGGTCCTTATGTGAAGTTCATATCTTTGATGTGCTTATGACTTGTGAATATATGTGGTTGTGTTTATGAAGCATATTATGAAAAGCTATAGTAAGGTGATCTCAAGGTAAGACATTGCACTAGGTATACTTGAGGGTTACTTAATGAAAGAAGAAAAATAAAAGAGAGTTAATGTATGATGGGTATTGAATATGTTTATAAGTATGATAAATGGCTTTATGTGCTATTATGCTTATTATCCATGTCTATATGATGCATGTGAACTATATTGAGCATATATGTGCCAATGTTTATGAAGTTTACTAAAAAGACATGTTGCATGATTTCAAACAAAATGTCCTCTTTAAATAAATGTTTTCTCATGGTTGTCATACTTAGTGCATTCTTGTACTAATACCATTCTTCTTTATATTTTAACACAAAGTGTAGGTGGTGATGGCTAGAGGATGTCTTCTTAGTGAAGAGCTTGGATACATCTCCCAACATCAAGTAAAGGGACCCTTATGGTTCAAGGGTTGCGTATGTCAAGATGTTGTTAAAGTTAATGTATTATCTTAGACTTAGATTTTATGTTGTTAAGGGTTGTGTCCCTATTCTATACCATTCTATTCTATTGAGTTGTGTATTAAGATGCCAAAGTCATATTAGAGTCTAACTATGTGTTATGATATTATATATATATTTGCTATGATTTTCTATGAAAAGTTTTAAATTTTCCGCTATTTTTATTACGATTATGTAATGAAAGATTTCTAATGGCTTGTCTTAGACCTCCGAGAGGTCCACGACGCCGTGTGACTATCTAAGAGTGCTCTAACTTCTAGGGGGTACTTTGGGTCGTCACAGGTTTTGTTAGACTTAGTATGATGAAAATGGTTTTGACTTGATTATTATGCATAAATGACTTGTATTGGTTCTAGAATGTGCATCAAGCATTCCAAATGTAAAATAGCATGCTTTGATGAAATGTTCCTTTTTAGCATGATTTGATGATGTGTGTGCATATGGTCTCATACTTAGTACATATGATGTGCTAACACCTTTTTCCCCCTTTTCCCCAACATTTTAGGTTCCGGTCGTTGAAGGTCTTTTGAGAAGATTTTGATGAAGACTTGGAATTCTCATTGATCCAATTTGGGTAGGTCCTCACATATCGAGGGCAATACCAATATCAAGCTTTATAATGTTGTTCTAGTTTTGATACTTCTATGTTCTTTCCTTTTCATTTGAGTACTAAAGATTGTATAGCCTATATGTGGATTTATTACATTGATGTATGGGATATGCCCAATTGATATATTTTCGTTTTAGATGGTTATGAGATGAGACACTTTTTAAAGACTATGTTAAGTATCTTCTATATTTATGTGCAATAAAACTAGAAGACTATGTAATCTTCTTATACGAAGGGTCTATTTATACTCGATATGACTATATTACGTGTATGTGAAAGGCCTAGATAGAGAAAAGTTTTAATTTTTTTGCATTTTTAAACTATGAATGTAATGATGTAAGCTAAGAGGCTATTCTTAGTCCTCTCCGAGGACGACGACGCCGGTTACGTCTAGCGGGTGCCCCCCGGATGTGACATAAACCTCATGCTCTGATACCACGTTTGAACCGGGGGGCACCCCCTTGAAGTAATATGGCGTACTTGACCTCTCGGAGGTCTTATACAAGCCCATAGTTATCATTCATCGCATTCTTATAGGTAAATTTAAAGAAAAATTTTAAACTTTCATAGCACATCATATGCTAGAACATCACTTCCATTATATAATAGAATATGATAATATATAGTTAAATACTCTAGTCTCTTTTTGTCATCCTAGACTCAAAATCAGTAGATTACTTTAGGGACAAGGCCCTTACAACTATATCATAAGTACAATATGAAGAGACTTTACAGTAATCCATAAATAAGAAATCCTTGGACTTAAGGATCCCTTTCCTTGATCTTGGGAATTCACATATCAAGATCCTAATCATCTAAATACATCCTTTAAGCATCTATAACCTACACTTTTTGTATAAAGGTAGAGAATAATGGAGTTAGTACAAGAATGTACTAAGTATGACTACCATACAAAAACATGCATTTAAAAGGGACATTTTACTAGAAATCATGCATCATGCCTTTTTGTGAATACTTCATAAAATCTTTATACAATAAGAATTATATAATTTACATACTTCATACAGGCATATTTCATGGTCAAACAAAATATAAAATTATACATTGCATTTAAGATATTTTTGAATCATTTTACAGTAAGCTCACAGTAAACTCTGGTTCCTTTACTGTGAGCTCCTTTCATTCTAACTCCTTGACTTTCCCAAGTAATCCTCTTGTTATTTTGGTGAAATGCATGGATAATGTCCCATTACACTATCTAAGCTCAATCATGACGTTTGGACCACAAAGAACTCATACAACCATAAGACCATTTCATAAAACAAGGCACATACTTCACATTACACTTATCATAATTCTTCACTAACAATCCTAATCTATGTCTACTAGTGCAATGTACATGTGAAGCCCCATAACCTCACACATACTTAGTTAACCTATCATAAGCCCATAAGCATCACAACATTCACTTCATACAATAGCATGTCAAGCATAGACAACTTCATTCTGGCCAAGCAAGACCTTCATAATATAGTCATTAAGACAAACTTTATGCACATAGGGACAATACCGCTTCATATTGATCCATACCATGCATTTAATCACAACAAGTAGACAACACTACAATGTCATGCATAAGGAACAGAAACATAGTCATATACATTTAGAACACCTTCCTAGGACTTCCTTAAAGAGTTACCTGTGCAATGCATACGTAAGTTCATTACTCTCACCTATCCTAAGCAACTTTCCTTAGGTAACCCTAGTTAGAGACCTAGTCATTTACTTCCGTTTTCCATTTTACTTTAGGGAAACTATATTCTTAATCGACACTAAAACCATGGGTGCTAAACATGGAATTTTGTGTTGTAGAGACTTACACCAATGGAAGGTGCTCTATCTAGCCAAGGTAGAACATTAACACATGATATCATACTAAGTGAAATTACTTGCTAGATCCTATGTGGTGAACATCCTTCATGGAACTCGGAGGTACATATTGAAACCCTCTTTATGCCTATTGAGACATTGTAGCTATCAACTTTTGGAAACATCACTCTAATAAATTTGTCTATGACGGTAACCACCTCATGAGGACTATGGTGACATACCTTCCTACAATGGGAAGGGACACCACTCATCTTCAAGTTTACTCGGTGCTAAGATAAGTTTCCTTTATTCAAAAGTCTTTATTAACATTATTTTATAAAACATTAGGCCTTAGGAGATTGACTCCTCATATTCTTAGTTCATAGGTCATAGATGAGAGTTCATCAACCTTTATTATGTGAGAAACCCTTTCACATGGACATAGCATATTGATGCACCTATCTAGTTTAGAGTACGCTTGAGAACACCTTTTAAGGCCCCTCTTTTGACTATATCATCTTACATGTGTGTGAGTGTATACATATATGTGAGAAAACCTTTCACATAACACCTTTAGACCACACATATTCATACTTCATTCCATTCATTTATAAGTGTACAAGTGTAACTTTTATGTGAAACCCTTTCATATAAAAACATTTAGACACTAGATATAATCATACTTCATCATACCACATACTTTACATTATAGCATATAATACATTTTAGTAACATACTCATCCATTCATATTCATGTACATAGGAACCAAACCTAAGAACTATCCTATCAAGGAACACATGTGCAATGCATAGACAAGGTTCCATACCCTTGCCCATACGAGTACACCTATCAAGTCATCCTAGTGAATGATACACCACATAACATCCTAAAAGGATAACATAGCATAAGACACATTTATTAAAGACTTACAATATTATTACAGTAAGATCTAGTCATTATGCACTATATCAACTTTATTTCACATAGAAAATTATAACACCTCATCATACGCATAACCTATACATAAACATAATATAACCATTTACATGCTCATAACATTAGCCATACAACCTAAATCATAGCTAGAATAGGACACTAGGCATAGATTTCACATTGGGTGATCATCACCATCACACCTCCATATTGCAATTGCCTTCAACGCTATGATCACAATACATATATATTGGCAAAAAATTAGCACTGCCACCATAGGTGGACCATACCACACAATGTCATACAAGGCTTCATCAACAATCAATACTATAAGAAAGTAAAGGGGTAGAGCTATTCTTACCAATTCATACACCTTTGATCATCATTGATCAATACACCTTTTTCATCAACAGTTCATGTATAGGACAATAGCTAAATTTACTTTAACATAAACGAAATCATGCATAAGCCACTACAAGAGTATGCTACTAGCAAGTACACTACAACACAAATTTACTAGAAAATAAAGATACATAGATCAATCACTAATATTCCTTACTTTGATCATCATGATCAACATTCATAATTCACCAATAATACAAATCCAGGGCAGTAGATAAAGACGTAATAACCTAAGAAAGATCATGCTTCATCTACCCTAGAATTGAGATCACATCATGTACATACAATAGAAATCTATAGGCTAGAAGAACCTAGATCAATCCTTCCTAAGACTCCTTTACTTTAATCATGAATGACTAACAACCACAATTGATAAATAATATCAATATAAGGAAGTAGTTAAAGAGATCATAACCTAAATGAAATCCAACTACAATTTCCATAAAATCGAGATCATAGTAAGCATGCTACATTAATAATCCATGGAAAATAGAAGAACATAGGCTTATCTTATTCAAATTATCATGACTTGATCCAAATGGATCACTCATCTAAAATTCACCATTAATATACAATATAGACATTACACTGTAGAACTAAAATTTTATTAACATAAGATCAAGATTACAAAGCCCATACATAGGCTAAAACGACAATTGAAGGAGACATGGGTTCATCATGCAATTGGATTGAAATAAACTTTAGATTAAGTACATTATCATAAATTTATCATGATTAAGCATTTGAGAATGTTTTGAGAAAGAACTCATGGCTAGATTCAAGAAGAAGAAGTTTGATCATGAACTTGCATTGAAAACATTGAAAGGAACTCTCTAGGTGATATGTTATCTACAAATGAAGGATCACCATACCTTTATTAGATGAAGGAATCACGAAAACTTGGTGAAGAACCCATGTAAATCCCATCTACAAGCTGACATTGAGATCCACCTTCAATGGAGAATTCTAGAGAGGTTTCTTTTTGAGAGGGAAGGGTTTTAATTTGAAGAATGAATTGGGAATGGACAAGTCACATTTTTTATCACCTCAATACACCCAAAAATAACCACATAAACCACCTAGGGTCAGGTTAGCACGTGGGATGAATTACCCATTCACCCCATAATAAGACAGCGTGCATGGCCGTTTTACACAGCCTGCATCGACGGTCTCAAGCGACGTCCTGTAGGTCCATTTACGGACCATACTGCAAGACGTTGTTTTGAAATGAAGCTGTCCATTGACTTGAGCCTTCACAAGGCTAAGTCTTGTAGTATGCCTCACAATCGACGGGGCGTAGGTGAGACTACTTACCGTGGTTTGGCTCCGTCGATCACCAATGTATTGTCTTGACAAACTTTGTGTCCTCCTTGAGGTTTTCTTGTGTGGACCTTGGCGACTCATACCCAGAAATTTCCAATGAAAATATATTCCTTAACATTTCAAGGACCTTTTACATCAGCTTCACGAAAAACAAACATTCACAACACCTTCAAACCATCTAGGCACACTCAAGTCACACATGCACGTCTCAAGTGCTAACATTTTGAACGTCTTGAACGTTCTTGGACGTTTGACCTCAAAACTTCACCAAACTCAAATTAATGACTATAAACATCATTAATACTCATATAAGGACTTCATAACTGCATGAAACGCATGTAAACACACACATAAAAAAAAAGACCTATTGGTGATTAGTCGTCGAAAATCTTGGTGGTCCCTTGACGTTTGACTTCCAAACAACTTCAAATCACTCATGCATGATTGAAAACACTCAATTAACATTTTAACAAGCTTATATGCATATCTGAGGCTCTAGACACCCTAAATCATTTTGGGAGTCTTACAATGTACTCACACATACACTTTGAATGAAGTTATGAATGAAATTGGGGAATTGTAGGGTAGACACTCTTTTTGGGTAAAGATGAAGTTCGTAGACCATCCCTACTATTCCTATAGTATGAAAAGGGGGATTATGGGGTGACCACTCTTCGTTAGTCCAGATGAAGTGCTTAGTACCAACCTCATTATTCACAACAGCTTTCTAGATAGGTTGGAGGTTGGATACCCTTCGTGAGTTTAGATGTGGTGTTCAAAAGTTATCCCTTCATTATAGTCAATGATTGTTTAATATTCTGTGGGTGAGTTATGCTTAGCACCGAGAGGATTTGAAGAAGGGGTGGGCACATATTGTGAGTAGAGATGTTGTATCCAAGATACCTCTTGAGATGAGTGCTCCTCGCTATTAGAGAAGTAGTTACTTATTAATAATCTTTATATTCCTTAACTATGCGCCCACGTAGGTGTAGCTGTTGGAGATTCCATGTGAAGCCTAACGACAATGACCCTACCTTAGGCAAGTAAGGATCCCTCATCTGGCAGGGGTTAATACCGAGATTCCATGTCTAGCTTTCATGGTAAATGTCAGTTAAATCTAGCCCTCACAAATGTATGTAAATAAACTAAGTCTTCTTAAGGGTGTCCTACTTCAGGTAGGTGGTGAAATGGGATGCTACCTATCTATTGCAACAGTAGATATTTGGAGGGACTCTTAGTGTGTCCTTATATGAAATATATGAATGGGTCATGATATGATGTAAATTAAAGTAATGTGAATTTATGTTTACTGTTAAGGAAGCATGTTGATGTTATAACTTGTATGATGAAAGCTTACTATGTGATGAATGTGATATGCCTATTCTAAGATTATTCTTAATCAGCTATAAGTCAAAGTTGTAGTATGGGATACTACTTTCACATTGCACCAAGTGTAAATTTGGGGTTGCCTTGGTGTAACAACCCGAAAATAACTATGCTAAGTAATGCTTAAACGTACCTATAATGCATGGATTAGACCGGGTTCACACAGCTTATTGCTCGTAGAACCAGACCTCAGAACCTATGCACTAGCCAAGCCAACCAACTTGGTGATTTAGTTGAGCTAGGCTAGGTGAGAACCAACCATGTAGGGCACCCGAATTGGAGAGATTCACCCGGATGAGTCTTACCAGACTTAAAAGGGGTAATCTTAGTTTTGGAGGCTCTAGGGATGAAATGGTCTTTTTCAGGCTAAGGGTAGTACTGTAATTAACCTAAGTATTAATTAATTAATTAATTAATATGATTAAGGGGTAATTCGGGTAGGGTTTGACCGAATTTGACCCTTTATGCGAAGTGTAGCTCCACCCGGGTTCGAGCCTTGGTGGACGCAATGATTAAATTGATTTAATTAGTATATAGTGAATTAGTTGAATTAATTAATATCTAATTTTCTGGTTTAAGTAAAGGAAAATCAGATTTTTAATAATAAAATTAATATGAGGAGTCCTAGTTTGACTAAGTCTCCACCTAATCTCCTAATCCTAAGCTAACTCATTCTCATGTTTCTCTCTACTCTCACCTTATTTACGCGCTCAACTTCTGTAAAACAAGAGAACAAACAAAAAAAGAAAATATAAAGTTCATCAAGAACGCAAAACAAGCTTCAAAACGAAAAGCAAAAACCAAGTTCTCTACGTATTGTGCTTGTGATTTCGGTGGTGAGAAGTTGGCTTAGTGGGGGGATTTTGGCAGCACGTAAGAACACTTTAAACGAAATTAAGGTATGTGTTTCTTCTCTCTTGGTCCCTTTCCCAAGAGACCCTTAAGTTTCAGCCTAATCGCGATTGAAAAACTAAGGTTGTCCCCATTGCATGGCCCTGTAATTAGATCCTTTGAAAGATTCAAAGCATGCGTTGGTATGTCTTCTGGTAGATAATTTTAAGTCTGCTTGTGATTATGTTTTGAATGTGTATTCCGAAATCATGTAAGGGATGAAAAATATATTCCGGAAAAGTATATTAAGTTGACTTTTTTGAACAAGTGTGTGCTAAAAATTTACTATGTTTGCTGCATGAAATTTGTATGTTAAAAAATTGTGTTTCGCGTGTATAAAAATGTTAAAAACGTGATGTTCATATAATGTTAAGGTGGCTGACTAAATGTCACTCAAAATACTACAAAAATCAAAATAAGAATGAGAGAAAATGGATTGGAAGAGACCAAATTTCCAGCTTGCTTGAAATTGGTGGTCTCGGCCAAGAATTGAAAAAAATTGCTATGTTTTAAAAAAAATTAAAAATTGTGAGGTCATTGGAAATTGAACCCAAGACCTCACCAAATGTAAACTACATAAAAATTTCATAAGAAAATGAAAGGAAAAATAAATGTGGAGGGTGGGGATTGAACCCACAACCTCTTGAATAGATGAGAGAGTTAGGAGAAAAATAAAAGAGAAAAAAATAAATGTGGAGAGTGGGGATTGAACCCACAACCTCTTGAATAGATTGGCTTATAAGGAACTCATGCCCAAAGTAAGCAAGATCATAAGCTTTAATGATATGCCCCAAGAACTATGCATATTAGGAAATCAACTAAAGAATGAGTATAGTCAATGAGTATTGACTTATAAATATATTCACCCCCAAATTGTTGTTAGGTAATTGAAGAGATTTAGGAAATGTAACAACCCTAAAAATGGCTATGCTAAGTAATGCTTAATGTGTCTAGAATGTCTACGATTAGACCGGGTTCACACGGATTGATGCGCGTAGAACCAGACCTCTGAACCCTTGCAACAGCCAATCCAACCAACATGGTGTTATTTAAGCTAGAAAAGGTTGGGTCCAGCCATGTAGGGCACCCGAATATGAAGATCTACCCAGATTAGTCTTAACCGGACTTAAAAATGGGTAATCTTATGTTTGGAGGGTTTAGGGGTAACATGGTCTTTTTCAGGCTAAGGGTAGTATTGTAATTTCCCTAAATATTTAACTAAATAATTAATTAATATGGTGGTGGGGAAATTTGGGTAGAAAGGGCCAAAATTGGCTCTTTGAGCAAAATCTTGCTCCACCCGGGTTCGAGCCTAGGTGGGAGCAATGATTTAATTTGATTTATTTTGTTGGGTGAATTAATTTAATTAATTAATATTTAATTGTTGATTTAACAAAAACAAAAGAAATCATATTTTTATTTATTAATTATTAATTACTCCTAATTTGACTAAGTCTATCCCTAATCTCCTACTCTTAAGCCAATACTCCCTCCCGTTTCTCACTCTCTTTTTCCCTCATTCACGATCTGCCATTCACCAAAAGAAACAAGAACAGAACGTGAATGCTAAAGTTCATCAAGAACTTGAAAGCTAAAAACTCAAAAGCAAAATAATCTTAAAAACGAAAAGTAAAAATCAATCTCTCGACGGATTTTGCTTGTTGTTTCGATAGTGAAACATTGTCTTGGTGGGAAATAGGCAGCACGATTGAATAATCATTTGGACAACTTCAGGTATGGGTTTTCTTCTCTCTTGGTCCCTTTCCCAAGAGACCCTTAAGGTTCAATGTAATCGCGATTGAAAAACTAAGGTTGTCCCCGTTGCATGCCCCTGTCATTAGATCCTGGAAAGCAGATGCTCGTTAACCCAGCTGGGTTGACAGATGGAGAAGTGAGGACAGCCCTGGCATAGATGGCCCAAGCTATCAATTTACAAGCTCAGGCTATGACAGCCCAGGCGGAGCAACGGGGTGTTCCCAGAGAGAACCCACCTGCCAGCAACATAGCTAGCAGGTTAAGGTACTTCACGAGGATGAATCGTCCTGTTTACACTGGATCTAAGACTGCGGAGGAACCCCCAAGAGTTTGTGGATGAGATCCACAAGATACTGTGGGCAATGGTTTTGACTGATGTGGAGAAGACTGAGCTGGCATCCTACCAGCTAAAGGGTGTAGCTCAATCCTGGTATAAGATGTGGCAGGATAGCAGGGCTTTAGGAGGAAGTCCTATTACTTGGGATCTTTTCAAGATGGTTTTTCTGGAGCGGTTCTTTCCCAGATAAATGAAGGAGGCTAAGGTTGAGGAATTCATCAACCTTAAGCATGTTTCGATGTCATTCAGGGATTACTCCCTGAAGTTCGTGAAACTTTCTAGGTATGCCACTTCTCGTGTGTCTAACAGTAGAGACGAGATGAGTAGATTCTTGACAGGGATTTCTGAGGATCTCGAGGAGGAGTGTAGGGCAGTTATGCTGCATGACAACATGGACCTTTCAAAGCTTATGGTACATGTCCAACAAGTGGAGGAAAGCAGGAAGAGGAAGCACACTAGGGCAGGGAACAGGTCAAGGCTAGTTGAGGAGAATCTTTCAAGGAAGAGTACTACTGAAGTCAGGGATAAGCCCAGGTTTAAGAAAGGACTCTCCCACCAAGGGGAGTCAAGTTCATCCAAGGGTCTCTATGATAGGGATTCCGAGTCCATAGTTAAAAGAAATAATGAAGTCGATACACCTCAGGAGAGGCCACCTTGCAGGAAGTATGGCAAACTGCATGGGGGAGAGTGTATGATGGGCTCTAACGCTTGTTACAGATGTGGCAAACCGGGTACCATGGTGAAGGATTGTCCGAATAGGAGAAGTTAAGAACAAGGGAAGGAGAGAGTTCAGCCGGATGAGTCTTACCGGACTTAAAAGGGGTAATCTTAGGTTTGGAGGGTCTAGGGATAAATGGTATTTTCCAGGCTAATGGTAGTATTGTAATTACCCTAAGTATTAATAAATTAATTAATTAATATGATTAAGGGGCAATTCGGGTAGGGGTTGACCGAATTTGACCCTTTATGCGAAGTCTACCTCCACACGGGTTCGAGCCTTGGTGGAAGCAATGATTAAATTGATTTAATTAGTATTTACTGAATTAGTTGAATTAATTAATATCTAATTTTCTAATTTAAGTAAAGGAAAATTAGATTTTTAATAATAAAATTAATATGAGGAGTCCTAGTTTGACTAAGTCTCCACCTAATCTCCTAATCCTAAACTAACTCATTCTCACGTTTCTCTCTACTCTCACCTTATTTACACGCTCAATTTCTGTAAAACAAGAGATAAGAACAAAAAAAGAAAATATAAAGTTCATCAAGAACTTGATCGCTCAAACTCAACAAGCAAAACAAGCTTCAAAACGAAAAGCAAAAACCAAGTTCTCTACGGATTGTGCTTGTGATTTCGGTGGTGAGACGTTGGCTTAGTGGGGGGATTTTGGCACCATGTAAGAACACTTTGAACGACATTAAGCTATGGGTTTATTCTCTCTTGGTACCTTTCCCAAGAGACCCTTAAGGTTCAGTTTAATCGCGATTGAAAAACTAAGGTTGTCCCCGTTGCATGCCCCTGTCAGATCCTTTGAAAGATTCAAAGCATGCGTTGGTATGTCTTCTGGTAGATAATTTTAAGTCTGCTTGTGATAATGTGTTGAATGTGTATTCAGAAATCATGTAAGGGATGAAAAATATATTCCGGAAAAGTATATTAAGTTGACTGTTTTGAACATGTGTGTGCTAAAAATATACTATGTTTGCTGCCTGAAATTTGTATATTAAAATTTTTTGTTTCGCGTGTATAAAAATGTTAAAAACGTGATGTTCATATAAGGTTAAGGTGGCTGACTGAATGTCACTCAAAATACTACAAAAATCAACATAAGAATGAGAGAAAATTGATTGGAAGAGACCAAAGTTCCAGCTTGCTCGAAATTGGTGGTCTCGGCCATGAATTGAAAAAAATAGGTAGGTTTTAAAAAAATTTAAAAATTGTGAGGTCATTGGGAATTGAACCCAAGACATCACCTAATGTAAACTACATAAAAAATTCATGAGAAAACAAAAGTTCAAATTTTCCTCTTAAAGTAACCTAGATGAAGTAACGACGACGTATGTAGGCTTGTCTCCGACCTATGAGAGGTCAACGACGCTGGTCTCATCTTAGGTCTAGATTCCGATCGTGACACTTGGAAGATGGTTCTTAGGTGAATTTACTAATTATATGTATGTTTCTATAGTGTCTTCGATATTGAAACATCCGCGAAAACATCCCCAAGGACCAAACAAGGGTCCTTGAGGAAGGACCCTTCATAAGAGCTAGAGGTTGTCTAGGCTAGCCCCAATCGACTGAGGCAATAGACGGCCTGTAGGATGGTCGACTGACACACCTGGAAATTCTATGAATTATACTAGAGCCTTATTTGTTGAGTAATTATGGTTTTAGACCTAAATAAGTATAAATAACTTGGTTGAGAAGTATTGGAGCCATAACATTAAAGAAAAGTCTTAACGTCTGGAAACTAATGAAATTTAACTAGTTGACGTCCCTAGGTTTGGTGAAGGTTTCGGAGGGTCATATGAAGTCCAAAACTTGTAATATGACTTTAAATGGGTAAAAACTAGTATATAGGGTTAAAACGTTAAGGTCCGACCACCCAAGGATCGCCCAAATGGTGCACAAAGGGACCCACATTGGACCAAGCAAGCTGCCAAGATGAAGCAGCTTTTGTTCTTGGAGGGAACAAGTCCGCGTCGCGGAATTGGTTCACCCAAGGTAAAAAGTGAAGCTCGCATTGCGGGAAGGAAGCGTACTCCACTGTCTCGAAAATTATATTTGGAATTCTTGCAGGAACTGCTCTGCGACGCGGACTTTTTCCCCGACGAAAAATCTGAAATCTAAATTTGAGTTTGACTTCATTAAATGGTCAACTTAAATGAGAGATCTTGGAACTGTTTTAGGGTAGGGTTACATATTGATTTTCCTTCAGTTTTCCATTACAATCTCTCAGTCAAATCAAAACACAAAACGAATCCCGAAAGCTCTCCCTTCTCTCTACATTCTGTCTGTACTCATCCCCCATTGAGGAAGCTTTGAAGCTTGGAGAAGAAGTTCAAGCTTTCAAGTTTCCAACCCAATTTTGTGGCTTTATCATCTTTCAGGTATGGGTTCTTTCACTCTTGGGATCCTTTTTACCAAGAGGTCCCTCCAAAAGATGATTTCTAAATCACCCAAAATCTAGGTTTTCTTCTACACATGGGTATTCTTTGAAAATTGAAATTTTGAAGCAATTGTGGTTAATTATGATGAATTAATGTTGTTTAAGTATATATTTATGGTTAATTGATGATTTCCTATGAGATTTCCCTAGACCCATGTCTTTTCCCCAATTTCCTGAAAACCTTGAATTGATATGGTTAATTGTGAAGATTATGAATATGTAGATTAACTACGTTGTAGTTAATTATGTAATTGCTTTTTGAATTTACCTTTTTTATGTAATTGGTTATGTATTAATTAGAATGGAAGTATGAAGGTTCTTAGAAGGGAAATGAGGTATCTTCATTGGTACTTCTTGGATTCAATTGTGATGTTGATGCTAACTATTCGTCATCCCTAACCCTAATATATTGAATTAGACATGAGTTGTGGATGAATGTTATGATACGATGATATTATTATTGAAAGTAGTTCTTATGATTACATTAAAGTGTTAAGTGAAAGGTTAATTCACATATGAAGTGTTGTCTAAAGTTAAAGGATTGTTCTCACTTGTGATGACCTATGAACTATATATTATGTGATGTTTACATATGGGTCTAGAAGAGATTAATGTGATCTTGTATGATGAGATAATATGATTACTCATAAGAATAATTTCTTAGCACTGAAAGGGCATGTAAATTAGATGGAGGTCTCACGTTAGTAAGTCCGGTCTCCGACATGTGTTTCCTCACGTAAGTAAGTCTGAATTCCCTAATTGTGTGTTGTCTCATGAGATTGGACCCTCCACATTAGTAAGTCAAGATTTCTAGAAACAATCTCCTTGACTCTTAACTATGTTCCCACATAGGCCTCTAGCTTAGTGGATCCACCTAGATAGCTACGTACCAACTGTTACACCTTAGGCATGTGTTAACCCTCTCTTTTCGGTGTGGGAGTAGAACATCGATTTCCATGCAGCTCACATGTTCTGATGTCAATTATGGCACTTATTTCCCCAATGTAAAAGTAAATGAATATGTTAAGTATGTGAACTCTTAATAAGGTTGTCATGAAGACTTCTACATAGGGTAAAGGAGGGTATGGGACTTCTCTTACTCATTGCACATGTGGGGTCATATGGGATAGTTCTATTAGTGTTCTTTGATGATTATGATTATGTTGATAATCTATGAGTACTATTTATGTATGAAGCATCATATATATAAGAATATGTCGTAAGTAAGAACTGGTTTGATATTACTACCCGAGGGTATTGATGTATGAAGCATCATATATATAAGAATATGTTGTAAGTAAGAACTGGGTTGATGTTACTACCCGAGGGTATACCCTAGAAGTTATGGTATTCTATAATCCTAACACGGTGTCGTTGACCTCTCGGAGGTCTAAGAAAAGCCCTTAGACATATTTCATTGCATAATCGTAAAAATAGTAGAAAATTTAAAACTTTTCATAGCACATCATATGCTAGAACATTGCTTCGTATATATATAAAATATCATAATAAATAGTTAGACTCAAATGTCTCTTTGCCATCTCAAGACACAACCCAATAGAATAGAATAGGGACAGAACCCTTCACAATATAAAATATAAATCTAAGCTATTACATCAACTTGAAAAAAATCTTGACATAGGAAACCCTTGACTCATAAGAGCTCCTTTACTTGAACTTGGGAGATCTATCACAACTCTTCACTTAGGAGATATCCTCTAACTATCACCACCTACATTTTGTGTAAAAAGATAAAGAATAATTGTATTAGTACAAGCATACACTAAATATGACAACGATGCAAAAACATGCATTTAAAGAGGACATTTCATTTGAAATCATGCAACATGTCTTTTTGGTAAACTTCATGAACATAGGAACATATAATCTCAATGTAGTTCACATATATCATACAGACATGGATAATACTCATAATAGCACATAAATCCATTTATCATACCTATAAGTATATTCAATACACATCATACATTACCTCTCTTTTATTTTACTTCTTTCATAAGTAAGCCTCAAGTGTACCTAGTACAATGCGTCACCTTGAGGGGACCTTACAATAATCTTTCATAATATACTTCATAAACACAACCACATATATTCACAAGTCATAAGCACATAAAGACATCAACTTCACATAAGGACCATCACCTTAGACAACTGCTAAGTAACACTAGTTCAATGTGTAGGTAGCATCCCAGAATAATACTTCCACCAAGTGTACCTAAGAAGTCACCCTTGACTAGGCATAACATGCTCCCCAAGTCATAACATATTCAACAACTCATAACAAATTAATTTACAACAAGCAATAAGGCCACATATTTCATATAATCATATAAGGACTCTTTCCTTTACTACAACATAAGTCATAAATCATTTAATTCAAATGATAGGTAAACTACCCTCATAACCCTTTCACAAGCATACTTGTGCAATGTACACATGGAGTCTCATACCCCAAATATACTAAGTAAACCCATTTAGAAGCCACAAGTTTAATTCACATGCATAGTCATATTTCATGTCCTAACATAACAAGGTCACTTAACATGCATTCATACAAGTCATGCATAACATAAGTTTTTACTTCTTAAGGATCTCCAATCCTATCCTTTCTTGAAGTCATCTAGTTCAATGTATTGGTAGTGTCCATAGTACTGCTACACCAAGTACATTTCTCAAGGAATTTAGATTAGGTTTCATATTCTTATTTAGTTAATTATTAACCTTCGGGAGACATAGCCATAAACAACATAGACCATGTGCGCTACATGGAATTCGGTGTTTAACTCCCACAACGAAAAGAGAGGGTTAACACTTACCGAAGGTGCAACCATTCGTACATAGCTATTCTAGGTGGATCCACTAAACTAGAGTCCTATGTGGGCACATAGTTATAAAACGAGGAGATTGCTTATAGAAACCTTTACTAACTAAGCGTGAAGGTTTCCATATCATAAGACAACATCTAGGTTGGGAACTCGGACTTACTAACATGAAGGTTCTCTTGTGGAAAGCCGGAATTACTAGACGTCAAGCTCCCACACTCATTTGTCATGTTCACTCGGTGCTAAGAAATAACTCCCTTTTTAAACATCATTAAGCCTTTAGATAACATTAGTTCATAACGAATAGGCCTTAGGGGCTTACTCACTCATATATCATATAGTTCAAAGGTATCGAGGGTTGGAATTCTACATTCACCATAGAGAGTACCTTATGTGAGAATGTCCTTTCACGTAATCATATCATATTCATACTTGCATGTATGTATGTACATATATGTGTGATCTACCTTCACATAAACACATTTAGGCATACATGTTCATAACTTCATAAATCATACACTTTAAATGCATAGAAATATGCAATGATGCATACGAGAACTATCCTTTCCTAAGTCATTATAAATCTATCCTACTCATAAATATGCATGAAGTGTGTGTGTACATTGGTCAACATGGTCACATAATCGTTATCACATAGCATCGAGCAAGCCACCCTCTAAATATCAAAATACACGTACAACATTCTTCAAGTCTCAAGTCATACACACATATAGATTATTAGGGACTATAGACTACACAACTCACATTACATCATAAGAGGCAAGTACATATTGAAAAATAGAATAAAATACTCCTAGAATACTTTGATCAGACATTCATATAGAGTTCATATGGGTAGGGGTCATGATACAAGGATATTCATTATCATTAGCCATATAGACGAAACCTAACCCTAACATGATCATCACACATACAAATATAACATTATACCAACACATAGATTAGGCAAGTAGTGTAGAAGACTATACACATAACATCACATAACATCAATTCACTTAGACATGATATTAGAGTCAAGGCTTAATCCTTTAACTTCCTAAACATGGAAATTATCATATAAACTCATATTGAATATGCATACCTTAAAGTCCATGATCATATCACATAAACATGTATATGAATGTAAACACCACCAACATAAGTGGAACAATACAATCAACACAATTAAATATACATTCTAAGCTAATTAGAGGAAATAAGTCAACTTACCAAATCTCAAAGATAACGATCACCTTGATATATTCCCTACAATTCATAATCAATGATATAGATAAGACTAGAATTAATCATTATACTACAATCTAATAACAATTGAATCACAATTTAGTC
Organism: Solanum lycopersicoides; assembly: GCA_022817965.1. Lineage (NCBI taxonomy): Eukaryota > Viridiplantae > Streptophyta > Magnoliopsida > Solanales > Solanaceae > Solanum > Solanum lycopersicoides. The sequence continues at coordinate 68,327,108 of CM040622.1, read as the reverse complement.
AAGATCACAAGACCCATAACATAACATAATTTGAGAGGGTAAGGAGGTCATTGGTTCTTCATAATATTTGATTGAAAACCATGTATAAACCATAGATTAATAATAAAATCACCATTAGAATGATTTTGAAATGACTTTGATAATGAACCTATGGCTTGATTGAAATATAGGATGTTTGACTTAGAATAATGTTTTGAAAACCTTCGAAAGGACTCAATAGATCAATGGTTATCTATGGATGAAGGATCACCATACCTTATACCTTAAAAAGCCCATGAAAATATGAGAACAATGATTCAAGAATCCAACTCCATAGCTTGTTCTTGAGCTTTGTCTTTGAATGAGGTTTTGGGGTTTTTTGAAGAAAAGAGAACTTTGGTAATTGATTTGTTAATGGGTGTTGGGGTTTTGGCTTCGGAAAGGGTTTAAAAGGTTCTAAAACAGTTAATTAAACATCCCCTAAGTTACCAAAATACCCCCACACAAATTGGGACTCTTAGACATGTCAAAATTTATTTAAAAATGATGCAACCGGATCTGGGAGTGGGCTGCGCGTCGCTGGGCTACTCCCAATTCTGACCCAACTAATTTTTGAGGCAATGAGGTTCGTTATAGGTGCACGTCGCGAGGGCAAGGTCTCATTCTTGCTCTTGAACGCTGCCTTGGGCAGCCTCTTGTCCAAGGTTTGGGTCCTCCTCTGGGGCCCTTCGGGTGGTCCCTGGGAAGTCGTACCCGGAAGTTTTGACCCTTAACATTTCTATTAATGTACTAGGGTAAACTACACTATTTCTCATCTCCAAACAACACATAAAATAAAGCTAAACATACAAGGACCCACAAGAACGTCTAAAGACCAACTTTCGAACATCTAGGACGATCTTGGATGTTTGAACTCCAAATGACTTCAAATCAATTATACAATCTATAAAACACTTAATTAACCTATTAATAACATTTTTAGACACTTGTGAGTCTCTAGATACCTTATCTCATTTTGAGGGCGTGTCAATACTCCCCCACCTAGAACAGCATTCGTCCTCGAATGACACTAAAACAATTTAAACACTTACTAAGAATACCAACTTCATTCTAGCATGCATTCAAAGCAACATAATCAACTATATGGACTACTTCTATAATTCACTCAGTGCACACATACTTCTTCATATTCATTGCCATTTGGTGGTACTACAACTTTAGGCACGTTCATTATTTCATCAGAAGGTTAAACATACTATGGATTCCAATTCCACACTTGTGCATAATCCACACTTCAACTCATGAGAAAATTTTAAACAACTAATTTAGTTGCACAAAAATTATGAATAAGATAGATTAACTACAATCTTATAGTCTAAATATAATACTATCAAGGTCATATATGACGCTACCATGCTTAGCTTTGTTCAAAGATGAACTACCTTCTCCTACTCACAACATATACACATGGCATCATAGAGTTCACGTAAAATCAATGCATAGAGTTTAATTCATATTAAGGAGGATTTCCATACTCCAAACCACATTATGCTTATAATTCCTTCTTTATGAAATCAACATAGTAGGTCATGCAAAGCATATCACCACATTAGGAAGTAAATTTACAGCTTTCTGTTTCTAGCACATCACTATATTTCATAGGCATGCATCATTTAGGGAAATTTATCATAATTTTTAGGCACACCAATAAACATAGGCTATACAAACCATTACTCCTCAAGAGAGAGCCTATAATAACACTTCCCAAGTCTCAAAAGTCACACATTTTTCAAAGAGACTCATCTTATCTTATTTAAAGGAAACTCAATTTCTCATTATGAGGCCAAAAATCATACATCATAAGTGACATCAAGCATTCTCATTAAGCTATTTCATGAAATCAAATTGAACACTTACCATATAAAGATGCACAACAACATGAGAAACATGCAATTTATCAAAAAATCTTTTTCATACAATAATGACCTTTCATAATATGCATAACATACTGTCATTTAAGACATGCATAACATATGGATAACATGCAACTTATCATCTTATGCAAGACTCCTAACATGAACAAGCTACTTAGGAATACTTTTGGTTTCAAGCTTGAGTAAAAATATTAGGAAAATATAGCGATATCTAAAACTTTATTACTCAATCATCCTCCCACACTTAGGATAAACTCATTTAAGAGGAACTCCTCACAACTATAGGGGAATAATAGCTTACCAACCCTATTAACTAAGCACATCATCCCTCTCTTGTGATCTAAACTTATGAAAATCCTTCTCACCAACACTTCATGGTTATTCTCAACCTACAGAAGTTCAAGGGAACTCAACATAGGGACATCAAGGGCTCTAAAAATCTTCCCATGTATGCACACTATACCACACTTGGGGTAAGCGTAATCATGTCATGTCCTCAGATTTCAAAGTCAAGGCAAGTCAAGACCAATCTACAAGTTTTATCACTTTTGGTTGAACTTTCTAAAAAGCCATTCCGAGGTACAATCTAAGCACTTCCTGAATTAACCATATTTAAATTCAAGCTTAAAAGACAACTAACAACTTCAAAGTAGGTCAACCTCCATTCTCTCCTTCTCTTGAAGAGCTAAGGGGTACATATCAAACATCCATTAGTCACTTTTAGGTAATCATTTTTCTAACTTATGGAGTAAAACTCCTTTTCCCCTTTTTACCACTCTTAGAACATGTTCATAGAGGGAATCATTAACTAGTCATAAGGTTTCTACCATTTGTCACGACCCGAATTCTGGAATCCAAATTGCAACCGGCGTCGTTGACCTCTCAGAAGTCGCACACAAGCCTCTTCTTGTATTCATCACATTCATATAGTTAAGTTTGTGGAAAATTTAAAACTTTTAAAACGTATGAAGTATACATAGACTTCCTATAGTTGTTATATAGATTCATTATATACTAAGCTCAAAATAAAGAAACAACCATCTAACAATTGTGGAATCAATTCAAATCAAAGAATAATATATCATAGTAGTTTCCCAAAACGGCCTTATTACAAAGCTTCGAATAAATGTAAGAAAGGAACGCTAGGGACAAAATCCACTAGCTATGTCTAAAAACTAATGCTAGACTAAAAGTGTAGCATCCTCGAAATCAAGAGGACCTACCAAATGGTCTGGAGAACGTTGAGTACAAACCGCTGCGATGAGTCTTCAATCTGCTCTCTAACTTATACCTATAAAAATTGTAAATTGTATAGGGTTAGTACACCACTTCTACTAAGTTTGGGTGTATGCACACATACATATAAGGGTATGCATGATCAAGGAAAGCTCTTCCTATACAACATGCCATTTCTGGAAAGTGTAGTCATTAGACTTGCCTAATTCGTTAGTTGTGAATTGTGGTATGAATGTGATGTATTTTAATCCTTAAAAGCACACAACTCATTTTCTATATGATTACAATACATTAGTATCATCAACATAATTTTAGAACAACTCGAGCGAAGATTTGAAATTTTGATGTCCCAAACCCGAGAGCTCTGCCTTCTATACTTAGTTTATTTTTTTCAAACTTTTTCTTCTTCTTGTTGTGTAGTTCAATAATTCCTTTGGTACTACCTTTTACTTTCAAGTGCAATGATTCATTGTAGGCCAATACCCACAATGAATCAAGTAAGTAATTCAAGGACTGAGGAATGATTTCACTTTCCTTACAATGGGTCATTCATTATATTATATATTTATTAACACTTCATAAGCCAATCGCTATTGGCTATGTCACTTATTTCATCATTTTCATGTTAGGGAAGTTATGAAGCTTTGATTTGCGATTATGTTTCTACTCACCTTTATTGGCATCATATAAGAAGTCATTATAAGTCAATCTTATTTGGCTTTGCCCATTATTTGCTGAAACTTCATTGGTATTGATATTGGCAATTGACATTCTTAAGCTCTTACTTTCATAGCTCACTTTGAACATACGTTCCATCATCTTTCTTTCTTGCTTTCTTAAAGACATCTTTAGAAGTAAGATCATGCGAGCTAAAATTAAATCCAGTGTCTTCCCCACACCGAAAAGAGGTGATTCACCGATTAAAATTAATCTAGATCAGGTGAGCTACTCATGAAATCCAGTGTCTGCCCTACACCGAAAATGGGTGATTCGCGGCTAAGGCGAATCCGTATAAAGTGTTTACTCCACACCGAAAAGGAGTGGCTCACGGCTATAGTGAACCAAGAACATCTTTTTGAGCATTAACCAACATAGATCATGTGAGCTAAACATGAAATCCAGTGTCTACCCCACACCAAAAAGAGGTGATCTCACTGGCCAAGGTGAGATCGAAACATATCTACCTCTCTTAGGTTGAAACCACAGGCTAGTTCCTATGTTGGCTAGACATAGTTCGAAGACTAGGGACGTAAAAAGACTACTTATACGCCTAGGTGGTAGCCTCTTCTCATGAGACTTACAGGTGCAAGCACATGCTCATTACTAGTCTATCGGTGCTTTGCTCACTTTCTTTATTTTCTTATCTTTTAGAGTTGACTCAAACATTATGGAAGCTTGCTTCTAGATTGAGATTTACTTAATCTATTGATGACTTGTAATCCTTTTCTTTACATTGATGAAATGTGAATTGTCCTTACATAACATCTTTGGTGTTAATGAGACTTGTCTCACACGTTCTAACACCTTCATTCGTGAGTATTTTTAACATTGTAGCTTAGGTGTAAGTGAGGCTTGTCTCACTTCTTTTAATACCTCATTCTGGTTACTTTCTTAACTTAGACATCTTTAGTTATGTTATTACTCACGTTACTCGCTTACTTTCATTTTGTAGCTTCATATCATCGTCTATGGACGATGAGCATTTCATTCAAAGAATTACATAAGTTCATTGTTCATTCTTTTAAAGAATGTTGGGACTTGTACCAATGAATGGCATGCCCTTGGATATGGCTTCATTGAATTACGTTAGATGTGCTTTGTCACCACCGGAATCTAGACCCCAGACGAGACCGGCATCGTTGACCTCTCAGAGGTCGCAGACAAGCCTACTTACGTCATTTTTACTTTACATAGGTTAATTTTAGCGGAAAATTTGAAACTTTTTGTTTCTAAACATTACTTACTAAACACTTCTAATACATTCGTAATTCGTTCCACATCAACCATCTAAATATTAAGAGATAATCAAATGAAAGGAATAGTTCAATAACATAATCGTATAATTGCCAAAATGGCACCCATACATAGTCTGAATAAAATAAGAAAGAAACGCTAGTGGAACATGCTCCACTAGCTCAACTCCTAAACTAAGCTAGAACATAAACAGTAGCATCCTCGAAAGCATGAGGTTCTACCAAAACCGGATGAATGATGGACGTCCGGATAACTGCAGCGATGATCCTATAGCTCTACCGTCCACCTGTGCCTGCACCTATAATAGTAGAGTTTGTATAGGGTTAGTACACACTTGTACTAAGTATGGGTATATGCAAGCACACAACAAGGACATGAATGAGAAAGAATAGCTCTTTCCTAACAACATGATTTTTGGAAGTCAAGTCAGTGGACTTGCCAAATTGAGATTAGGAAAGTTTCCTAATTTGGATTAGGAAAGTAAATGATCTTTCCAAATTTGGATTAGGAAAGTCAGTGAGCTTTCCAAATTTGGAATAGGAAAGTCAATGAGCTTTCCAAATATGGATTAGGAAAGTCATGCCATGAGAGTAACATGCATCATCATACTTATCATATTGCACACATCACATAACATCTTACACATATCACATATCATATTGCATATAGCACATAACATCTTTCATATCGTTCATTCATATGCCATGAGACCTTGGAATCATGGACTTGACATTAAGACTTTCCAAAATGAGGGCTCAACATATGGGACCTCAACTAGGGAGTCTTCACTAGCAAACACAGAGTCTGCTTTGTTCATTCATACGTACTTCATTTCATTTCGTTCATAGTGCAGTGTAACCACCGGTTATACCTAGGATGTAGTTTAAGACTTTCATTAGGTTCGTTGTGCAATGACCAAGAATGACCTAATGTCATTACTTGAATCTAACTCACCTTTTGATTATCCTATCCTAACACCTTTGGTATTCAATCATTTCATTATGTGCATCATTTGAGGCTGGCCTCATTCATTCATTGGGAACTTTAACTTTAACCGACATAGATATTGTGAGAATCATGAAATCCAGTGTCTCCCCCACACCGAAAAGAGGTAGAATCACCGGCCAAAGTGACCCAAAAATATGCTAGCGTACATGTGAATTTAACCCCGCCAGATCCCTATATTGGCAGTATAGGTTCAAAGACTAAAAGATATAAGGAGACCATACCCGGCAAGCCGGACAGTCTCATCTCATGAGAGTTACGTGAACCTCCGCCCTTCCCGAAAGAAGGCATCACCGCTCATAGCTAGTCTATCGGTGCTCAGTACAAAGTTCCATTACATTCATCTCATACGTCATGGAAGCTGGCTTCTAGTATGAGGACATCATAGCTCATTAGATGATTTCTCATCTCATCATTCGTATTGAGTGTGTTAAGCTCAATACTCTCATTAGAGTGTTCATAGAGACTGGTCTCTTCATTAACTTACACTCTCATAGGTGAGTACGTATTGGTAACATTTACTTAGGCTCATTTGAGATTGCTCTCATTATTTACATTAGCCTCATATCATGTTGTTACCACATTCATCATCATTAGCATCTTTGCTTTTCATAGTTATTAACCTCTTATTACGTGAATGTTCATTTCATCATATGCCAATGCACTTGGCCATTTGGTGTGTTTCACACCCTTACTTAACCCTTCTAGGGTTTCATCATTTCATTTTTCATTTCATCATTTCATTGTTCATTTCTTCATTTCATTGTTCATTTCATCATATCATTGTTCATTTCATCATTTCATTGTTCATTTTCATCATTTCATTGTTAATTTCATCATTTCATTGTTCATTTCATTATTTCATTGTTCATTTCATCATATGCCAATGCACTTGGCCATTAAGTGTATTTACACTCATACTTAACCCTTCTAGGGTTTCATCATTTCATTACATACATCTTAGGATCACTTACTTTTAAACGTATGTTAGACTTATGTGTCCATACATACAAGCCATGAGGCTTCATTCATATATCGTCTAAGTGATTCATATCTTCCTAAGATTATGTCATACAAGACTTATGCATCTTGTATGTATGCCAAGATCTCGATTTCGATCTAAGTAGGTGGCATTATTCTTGAACATTTAATTCACGTATGACTTGTGTATCTATACGGAATTTGGGCAAGGGAATCCTATTTTGAATCCCGTGGACAACACTTAATCTTATTTTAAACTTGATAATTATATGTTTCAGATTTGGGAGACCCTAGTTCGATTCCCATCAACCCCATAATATTTCCTTTCTTTTTCTCCTCTATTTTTTTCGTTTAAGTTAAGGAGGTTGTGGGTTCACTCCCCCACAAGCTCATTATTTTTATTTTAATTTATCTCTTAACTTTCTCACCTATCCAAGAGGTTGTGGGTTCAATCCCCACTCTCCACATTTATTTTCTCCTTTATTTTTCTCCTAACTCTCTCATCCATTCAAGAGGTTGGGGTTTCAATCCTCACTCTCCTTTCTCCTTTATTTTTCTCCTAACTTTCTCATACATTCAAGAGGTTGGGGGTTCAATCCCCACTCTCCACATTTAATTTTCTCCTTTGTTTTTCTCCTAACTCTCTCATCCATTCAAGAGGTTGGGGGTTCAATCCCCACTCTCCTTCCTTTTTCTCACCTTATTTCACTGATTTTTAACATGGTGAGGTCACGGGTTCAATCCTCAATTACCTCACTTATTTTTCTTCATTTTTCATAGCTTATTAAAGAACTTTACTTGGCTGAAATTAACCAACAATGTGCTGGAAATTTGAGATACATTTTTCAGCTTCTTTTCATCAACATTTAGAGTTAATTCTTAGGGCATTTCGTGAATCATTTAGCTAATAGTTTTTCACTCAAATCAGCCACTTTATACTTCATATGAACATCACGATTAATACAAGTTTTGCACGTGAAATACAACCCTAAAACAAGTCATTTTCATACTTCAATCGGTGTTCAAAGTCACAACTACACATTGCACACACATAAACACATATTTCGAAAAGCATAGGTTATCATTTGTACAATTCCAAATACACATTCATGAACATATTCATCACGAAAATACACATTACATGCCTAATATCTACCAGCAGACATACCAACCTACAACCATCAATAGGAGCTAGTGACAGGGACATGAAACGGGGAAACAATCCTAGTTTTCGGATTAGAATCGACTGAATCCTAGGGGTCTCTTGGGAAAGGGACCAAGAGTAAGAAAACCCATACCTTGTCTTCTTGTTAAATGTCCAGAATGCTTCCCAAGAACTCCTCCACAAATCAGCCCACACACCCAAAGTCGCACCTTACCCGCCTAGTGTAGTATGTTCTGCTTAACGTTACCGGATTGTTTTCTCTTTGAGTTTCTATCTTTCAAGTTCTTGATGAACTTTTGCCTTGACTTTATTTTCCTTTTGCTGATTGTTTTCTCACGTTTTCATCCAAGAAAAGAGAGTGAAAGAGAGAGAGAATCGTGCAAGAGAGAGTGGGGGAAATGGGAGATAGAAGTCTAGTAGAAGTAGGACTTTGTGGTATGAATTAGTCAACTTAGTAATTAATCAAAATTAATAAAAATCTGATTTCTTTTTCCTAAATAAGCTATTATTAATTATTTATTAAAACTAAGTTAACACATTAAAATAAAAGCAAGTTAAATCTTGGTTCTAGTGGGGTTCGAACCCGGGTGACCCCATTTTGCGAAAATGGGTCACTTCGGGTTGCCCCACTCGAATTTCTTTAGTTTTTTTAACTTAATTAATTAAATAATTAATTACTCAGGGTAATTACAATATTACCCTTGGCCTGGAAAAGACCATTTTACCCTTGGACCCTCAAAACTTAAAATTTCTTCTTTTGAGTCCGGTAAAAACTCTTTTGATTAAATCTTCGTTTTCGTGAGCCTCACATGGATGGTTCCAACCTTTCCAAGCTCAATTAACTCCCCAAGTTAGTTGGCTTGGTCGTAGTAAGGGTTCTGAGGTCTGGTTCTACGCGTATCAATCCGTGTCAACTCTGGTCTAATCATAGGCATTCTTGACACACTAAGCATTTCTTATCTTATCCAATTTCAGGGTTGTTACATGCTTAAGTTGTCATTTAAATATTTTGGCTATCTGTGGTTGACATAAAATTAGTATTGGCCTAGAAAATTTGGAAATGACTTCATAGACAATTTATTGGCACAAGCCAAACATTCAGTCAAATATAATTTCATAAGATTTTAATTAGCCAATTTTATAGCATATTTTGGGCATAACATTATTACCCATTTTGGATAGCCTCATTTGACCAATTTAATGAACATATTAGCTCAAACAAGTCATGTTTAACAGTAAACAAGCTGCCTAACCAAAACATATAATACTCCACTTTATTGGACACAATTAGGTCATACAACCTCCTTTATTTCATGTGACAAATGCTTAGATCATGCAAATCAGTCCACATACTTCATTGGACATTTACAAGTCATAAAAACCTAACATTAAGATCAGCCAGCACCACATACCAACAACATGATCATGATTACATCTACATCAACATTAAGAATCTAAATCAAGGATAACTAGGGGAAAGAATGTTCAACAATATCGTTGGGAAACAACCCTAGTTTTGAGATTTATAGATTCAAGACCATTGAAAATCCTCTTGAAGAAATAATTCAAGGAGAGAAACCCATACCTTATGTAAAACGTAATCTACGAAGACCACCTTGAACGAAACCTTGAAGAACACCTTGAATTCGCCCTAGAGAGTCGATGAACTTTCTGCCTTTTTGCTTACTATTTTAGCATCGTGTTTTCTAAGTGTTTGATCGTGTGTTTTTAGGTTTATGAACTCATATTGACTCATTCAACTTAGTCTAATTTAGTAAATTAAATAAATAAATTAATTAATTACTAAAAAGCCCCTCCTAGATTGACTAGAACTAGGAAAACACATCACTTTGTCAAATCTGAAATTTTTCCTAAGGATTTCGTTTTGGCCCCTTTTAAATTAATTAATTAAATGACTAATTTAATTAATTAAGGAACCTATGGTAATTAATAAAGTACCCCTAAGTCATTGGAACCTTAACTAGCCCTTTTGGACCATCCTAGGCTAAGTACTAGGATGTTTCTTGAGTTATACTAGGTTAGTGTAAGAATTTCGGTTTGACCCCTTTAATTTAATTAATTAACTTGCTAATTCAATTAATTAGGTGACCTGGGGTAATTAATAAAGTACTCTCAAGTCGTTAGGACCATAACTAACCCTTTGGACCATCCTAGGTTAGGTAGTAGGTTGTCTCTTTAACTTACTAGGTTAGTGTCACCCAATTAAGTCTTAGGTTGTTGGGTGTACTAGATAATTTATTGTTGTTTGTCCTAGGTTAGTTAGTTAGTTAGGTCAGTAGGTTAGAATGTAGAGTTAGTTAGAGATCTAGGCGCCACATCGGTGAACCCATGTGCACGCCTGCCCCCTAACTACCCTAACAAAATTCGGTTAGGGTGGTCCCCTCTTGGCCGTTTCTCCCCATGTGCTTGCACATGGGCTTGCACATGGGTTGATTGTACTTTCCTAACTAACTATTATTTATGGTTCATTTTGGAATGTTTAGTTATTGTCCCAAGGATCCTCACTATGTCCTTGGGCACTGCTTAATCTACATGCCCATTTTAATTGGTCATGTGCTATGGTGCCAAGGCTTGACACATGAATGCCTCATATCTATTATGCAAATACTATGAAACATATGTTTTTAGCTTAGGGTCTTTATTGCAGGTACATTTCTTAAACAAACTCATTAATGTTAGAAAATTGGCTAACACCCCTTTAAGCCAATAATTCTAATATGCCCAATATTTTGCTTATATGGGTATTATATATAAATTGGCTAATATCACTTAGCCAATTTTCTATATTATGCCCAATATTTCTCAATATTTGGCATTGGGATGTCTATGTACCCCCAATACACATTCTTAAAGACCTATTGGGCTCTTCACTAGACATGTAATTTCCCAGAATGTCACACCATTAACTAGCGTACTTCACAATCACCTTAGAAGGATCAACACACTATCTCTACTCCTTAAAAGCAAGCCTAAACAAAAGGTTTCAAATCTACACAAGGACAATATGAAGCATTTCACATATACAAAGACAATATTTATCTTTCTCACTATTCAACATATTTTCCAAGATTTTTCAAGCATACACCCTAACATCATGCTACCATCCTACATAATCAAAAGGCATCCTATCACTCCAAGGGGAACTCCATTCAACCATAACAACTACGAAAAAGCTATAACCATAGTATATCATAACTTTTCAACATAACATATCCTTCCACATAAATCAGCTAGAGACATAAATGTCATAACATCAACATATACCAAACTCACCTTCACATATACTCACCAAACCATACAACAAAGTTAAGCATAAAAACTCACCTTTTCTCCCTCAAGCATTGAGACATCATCCCAATCCAAGCAATCACATCTAAAAGACCACAGCACATGGAAACATAAGAGAGAGATCTTATAGAGTTAAGTTCTATGGCACGACATGATAATAGTGAAGAAGGGAAACTCTATCGTCATATAGCCTCCCGTACCATTTGATGTGTCACGACTCACCACTAATGATAAGAGACTCTACTAGACCTGGCAACATGAGACTTTGAAACCTAAAGACAAATCCTACAACTTTATGCTCTGTTATCCAGTTTGTTACAACTAGAGGGTATACCCTATAAGCTATGGTATTCTCGAATCTTAGCACGGCGTCTTTGACCTGTCAGAGGTCTAAAAAAAGTCCTTAGACATCTTTCATTGCATACTCGTAAAATAGCAGAAAATTAAAAACTTTTCATAGCACATCATATGCTAGAACATTGCTTCATATATATATAAAATATCATAATACGTAGTAAGACTCTAATGTCTCTTTGCCACCATAAGACACAACTCAATAAAATAGAATAGGGACACGACCCTTCACAATAAAAAATATAAGTCTAAGCTATAACATTAACTTGAAGAACATCTTGACATACAACCCTTGAATCATAAGGGCTCCTTTACTTGAACATAGGAGATCTATCTAAGCTCTTCATTTAGGAGACATCCTCTAGCCATGACCACCTACACATTGTGTAAAAGATGTAGACGAATGTATTAGTACAAGAATGCACTAAGTATTGCAACCATGCAAAAACATGCATTTAAAGACGACATTTCATTTGAAATCATGCAACATGTCTTTTTAGTAAACTTCATGAACATAGGAACATATAAGCTTAATATAGTTCACATATATCATATATATATGGATAATACTTATAGTAGCACATAAAGTAATTTATCATACCTATATTCATATTCAATACACATCATACATTAGCTCTCTTTTATTTTACTTCTTTCATTAGTAAGCCTCAAGTCTACCTAGTGCAATGTGTCACCTTGAGGTGATTATACAATAATCCTTCATAATATGCTTCATAGAGACAACCACATATATTCACAAGTCATAAGCACATAAATACATCAACTTCACATAAGGACCATCACCTAAGACAACTTCTAAGTCACGCTAGTGCAATGTGTAGGTAGCATCCCATAATACCACTTCCACCAAATGTACGACACCCTAGACTAGGCATAACATGCTCAACAAGTCATAACATATTTAGCAAGTCATAACATATTCATTTACAACTAGAAATAAGGCCACATACTTCACATCATCATATAAGGACTCTTTCCTTTACTACAACCTTAGTCATAAATCATTTAATTCATATGATAGGTAAACTACCCTTATAACCCCTTCACAAGCTTACTTGAGCAATGTATACATGGAGTCCCATACCCCAAAATATACTAAGTAAACCCACTTAAAATCCACAAGTGTAATTCACATGCATAGTCATATTTCATGTCTTAACATAACAATGTCACTTAACATTCATTTATAAAAGTCATGCATAACATAAGTCCTTACTTCTTAAGGTTCTCCAATCCTATCCTTTCTTGAAGTCATCTAGTGAAATGTATAGGTAGGGACCATAGTCGTCCTATACCAAGTACACTCTCCAAGAATTTCGATTAGAGTTCATATTCTTATCTTAGTTAATTATTAACCTTCGGGTGTCATATCCATAACCGACATAGGCCATGTGAGCTACATGGAATACGACGTTCTACTCCCACAACAAAAAGAGAGGGTTAACACTTGATAAAGGTGCAACAATTTGCACATAGCTATTCTAGGTGGATCTAGTAAGCTCGAGTCCTATGTAGGCACATAGTTATGGAACAAGGAGATGACTTATATAAACCCTGACTAACTAAGCGTGAAGGTTTACATCGCATGTGAAAACATCTAGGTTGGGAACCCAGACTTTGTAACATGAAGGTTCTCTTATGGAAAGTCTTACTTACTAGACGTCAATCTCCCACTCTCATTTGTCATGATTAATGGGTGCTAAGCAATAACTCCTTTTTAAACATCATTAAGTCTTTAGATCACATCAATTCATAAAGAATTGGCCTTAGGGGATTACTCCCTCATATATCATATAGCTCAAAGGTATCGAGGGTTAGAATTCTACATTCACCATAGAACCTACATTATGTGAGAATGTCCTTTAACATAATAATATCATATTCATACATGCATGTGTGTGTGTACATATATGTGAGATCTACCTTCAAATAAACACATTTAGGCACAAATGTTCATAACTTCATAAATCATATACTTTACATACATAGAAATAGGTAATGAGGCATAAGAGAACTATCTTTTCCTTAGTCATCATGAATATATCCTACTCATAAATATGCATGAAGTGTGTGTGTACATTGGTCAACATGATAACATAATGTTTATCACATAGCATCGAGAAAACCACCCTCTAAAGATCGCAACACATGTACAACATTCTTCAAGTCTCAAGTCATAAGCACATATCGAGTATTAAGGACTATAGACTACACACACTCACATTACATCATAGGAGGCAAGTACATATTCAACAACAGAATATAAGACTCCTAGCATACTTTGATCACACATTTGTATAGGGTTCATATGGGTATGGGTCATGCTACAAGGATATTCATTATCATTAGCCATATAAATCATACCTAACCCTAACGTGATCATCACACATACACATATAACATTATCCCCACACCTATATCAAGCAAGTAGTGTAGAAGACTATACACATAACATCAATTCACTTAGACATGATATTAGAATCAAGGATAAATCCTTCAACTTTCTAAACATGAAAATTATCATATAAATTCATATTGCATCTAATACCTTAAAGGCCATAATCATATCACATAAACATGTATATGAATGTAAACACCGCCACCATAAGTGGACCAAAACATCAACACAATTCAATATACATTCTAAGATAATTAGAGGAAATAAGTCAACTTACCAAATCTCCAAGCTAATGATAACCTTGACCAGTTCCCAACTATTCATAATCAATTGATATATATAAGACTAGAATAATTCATTATACTATAATCTAATAACAATTGAATCACAATCTAGTCAAGATCACAAGACCCATAACATAATGTAATTTAAGAGGGTAAGGAGGTCATGGTTTCTTCATAAAATTTGATTGAAAATCATATTTAAACCATAGATTAATAATAAAATCACCATTAGGATGCTTTTGAAATGACTTTGACAATGAACCCATGGCTAGATTGAAATATAGGATTTTGACTTACAATCATGTTTTGAAAACCTTCCAAAGGACTCAATAGATGAATGGTTTTCTATGTATGAAGGATCATCATACCTTATATATTAAAAAGCTCACTAAATCATAGAGGAAAGCTGAAAGAATCTAACTCCATAGCTTGTTCTTGAGATTGGTCTTCAATGGAGGTTTTGGAGATTTTGGAAGAGAAGATAACTTTTGGAATTTGATTTCACAATGGGTGTTGAGGTTTTGGCTTGGTAAAGGTTTTAAAAATGTCCTAAAACTGTTAATAAAACTTCCCCTAAGTTACAAAAACACCACCACACTAATTGGGATTCTTAGACATGTCAAAATTGACTTAAAAACTACACAACTGGATTTGGGTGTGGCCTGCACGTCGCAGGGCAGCTTCCCAATTCTGCCCCAAATAATTTTTTAGGCAGTGAGGTGAGTTATAGGTGTGCATCCCGAGCGCATTGTCTCATTCTTACTCCTGCACGCTGCCTTGTGCAGCCTATTGTCAAAGGTTTGGGTCCTCATAAGGGGCCCTTCCGCTGGTCCCCGGGGAGTCTTACCCAGATGTTTTGACCCTTAACATGTCTATTAAGGTACTAGGGTCAAATACACTACTCCTAAAATCCAAACAACACATAAATTTAAGCCAAAAAGACAAGGAAACACTAACACGTCTTAAGAACAACTTTCGAACGTCTTGGACGTTCTTGGACGTTTGACCTCCAAATGACATCAAGTAAATTATAAAAGATATAAAACACTTAATTAACCTATTATTTACCTTTTTAGGCACATGTGAGGCTATAGCTACCTTAGCTCATTTTGAGTGCCTTTCAGTTGCTTAATGTGATACTTAGGTTTGGATAGGGTTATGGGTCTTTATTCTTGGTATTGCACGAGTGTTGCTTGAGTTACTTGTACGTTGGAATTACTATGAGGTTACATATATGTGTATATTTAATTGTTTGTCATTGTGCATGGTTTTGACTAAATTGTGCCTTTTCTCATGGATTGATGGTTTTTATGCAAAGGGAGCATACTTATTACATGTGTTTTGTACTAACCCATATCTATTCCAATTTTTACCAAACATTGTAGGTTCGAGTCGTTGAGGTATCATTGAGTCTAAAGCAAGAAGGCTTGGACAAGACTCTCCAAGTTTTTGTATGCCATTTAGTTCGAGGATGCTACCACACACACTATCTTAGTAGTACTTGTGTTGTCTAATATACATTCATTTGTTTCCTCTTGTTTAAGATATTGATGTTAGTCCTATGTGGAAATTAAGAAATTGTGTAAGGGCTTTTCCAGGATTGTTTGACTTCGTTGAGATTTTTTATATGAGACAAAGATTAAGACTAAATTCCTATATGTTGGTATGTTGTGTATGTGAGAAGCCTAAGTATGCTTACAATGTAGAGGTCTATGTAAACCACATTACTATATATGTAATGTTTTAAATATTTTCGTGTTTTCGCCTATGATGTGCTATGATGTATGCTAAGGGGTTGTCTTAGTTCTCTTAGAGGTCAATGACGCCGGTTACGCCTAGGGGGTACTTTGGATCGTAACAAGGTTGGTATCAGAGCATGAGGTTAAGAAATCTTAGGATTGATGTCTCACTAAACCTTTTCTCTGTAGGGTGTTATCCATAATTGTGAAGCGTGCCACACTTTTAAAAGAGAGACTATGTGATTCTTAGGAACTAACACACTCTTGTTATTCCTTAGTCGTGCCCAAGAGTCTTAATTTTATCTAGTCCTTTCTTCTAATCCTCTTATTGTGCTTATAGGCAATGAATACAATAATGAACAATTCTCGAAGGGCCAAAGAGGAGAATTTGAATAAGGCGGTTCCCCCTTAAGCTCCTCAAAACCCGTAAGTTTCTATTGAAGAAAGGGATATTTCTAATTTTAAGATAAGGTTGGCCATTCATAGCTTGAATCAAGTTTTGGCTACCCAAGTTTCTAGAGATGCAATGGTGCAAGTGAACCCAAATGATAACACTACCGCTTCAAGGAATTGGTATTTCACAAGGATGAATCCCCCTACTTTCTATGGTTCTAAGGTGAAGGAGGACCCACATGGGTTCATTGATGAAGTGTTCAAAGTTCTTGATGCTATGAGTGTTGCTTCTCAAGAAAAGGCGGACCTATCCACCTACGAACTCAAAGACGTAGCTCAAGTTTGGTATGAGCAATGGAAGGATGAGAGGACGGTTATAGAAGTCCAAATTACTTGGGATGCTTTAAAAATGACTTTCCTCAATAGGTTCTTTCCCTTGGAACTAAGGGCGAGGAAAATGCAAGAATTCATCAACCTTCGTCAATGGGGTATGAGCGTGAAGTAGTATAGCCTCCTATGGTTGTGGATTCTAGGGCCAAGATGAAAAAATTTGTCATTAGAATATCCGATCTTATGGTTAATGAATGTAGGTCGGCTATGTTTATTCCTAGCATGGACCTCTCTCCTCTCATGGTTCATGCCGAACATATTGAAGAGCAAAAGCTTAAATAAGTTGGTAAGGAGTTGAAGAAGGTGAGAACTAAAGAGGGGAAGTTTTCTAAGAGTAGGTTTGAGGTACAAGATAAACCAAGGTTCAAAATAAGGTTTACCAACCAAGGCCCTCCTAATGCTACAAGGGCCAACAAGAGTAAGGTGTCTACTCCAAAGCCCCAAGAGGGGAAAGGTGGTGGTTCTTATGTTGAGAAGCCTCTTTGTTCAAAATGTGGTATAATGTCTATGATTGTATAAAGATTGGTTACATGAAGAGAGATTTACCTATGATGAAGACTCAAGGAAGGGAAAATACTCAAGCACAAGCAAATGCCCCAAATCCAGATGCTCCTAAAAAGTATCGCTTTTGTGCTCTCCAATCCCGAGGTGATCAAGAGAGCTCACCGGATGTGGTTAAGAGTATGTTAGAATTAATTTCCTTTGATGTATATTCTTTGTTAGATTCGGGAGCTACATTGTCATTTGTCACCCCTCTTGTAGCCATGCAGTTTATATACTACCCGACATATTAGACGAACCTTTTTCAGTTTCTACCCCATTGGGTGATTCCGTGGTGTTTAATAGTGTCTATAAAGGTTGTATTAATTCCTTTCCCAATAGAGTTACATTAGTTGACTTGATAGAACCTTATATGCTTGATTTTGATGTCATATTGGGAATGAATTGGTTGCATGCTTGTTTTGCCTCTATTGATTGTAGAACAAGGGTAGTCAAATTTCACTTTCAAAATTAACCTATTTTTCAGGAATGGAGGAAACTGAAATCCTAGGTGTAAGATCATTTCATGTTTAAAAGATTGAAAATTGATTGAAAAGGGTTGTCTTTACCATATTGTAAGAGTTAGGGATCCTGAATCGGAGGTTTGTCCAATAGAGTTGGTACCCGTAATGAGGGAATTTCGTGAGGTATTTCCCGATGACCTTCTCTGAATTGCTTCCGAATGGGAGATTGACTTCGGCATAGATTTATTGCCGGATAAATACCCTATTTCCATCCCTCCTTATCGGATGGCGCTGACCTAGTTGAAAGAACTAAAGGCTCAACTCAAATATTTGTTAGATAAAGGTTTTATTCAAACAATCATATGTCCATGTGGTGCCCCAGTATTGTTTGTTTAGAAGAAAGATGGGTCTTTTAGAATGTGTATCGACTATCGTCAATTGAACAAGTCACTATAAAGAATAAGTACCCGCTCCATAGGATTGATGATTTGTTTGATCAACTTCAAGGAGCGAGTTTCTTTTCAAAGATTGACTTGAAGTTGGGTAATCATCAACTTAGAGTGTGGGTTGTGATTTTCTGAAAATGCCATTCCAACCAAGATATGGTCACTTTGAATTCCTAGTGATGTCATTTGGTCTAACAAATGCCCCGACGACATTCATGGACCTTATGAATCGAGTTTTTAGAAATTATCTTGATTTTTTTTGTGATTGTTTTTATTGATTACATTTTCATGTACTCTAGGAATGAGAATGATCATATGAGACACTTGAGGATAGTTTTGAAATTTCTCAAGAATAACCAACTTTTGCTAAGTTTAGCAAGTGTGAGTTTTGGTTGAAGTCGGTCTCTTTTCTTGGTCACATTGTCTCTAGTGAAGGGGTAGAGGTTAATCCACAAAATAAAGAAGTGGTCGAAAGTTGGCCTAGACCGTTTAGTTCTACTTACATTAGAACTAAACATAGGAGGATGTCAAGGAACTTGAAAAGGAGTGTTTCTAGTGACCAAGTGCAACCTAGGTTCAAAAAGAGGGATCAAACTCAAGAAGAATCTAGGGGTGCTAAGTTCAAGGTTGAGAGAGGAGGTAGTTCCAAAGATGGCAAACCTACATGTTCCACTTGTGGTAAGAGACATTATGGTGACTGTCTAGTGGGTAAGGGTAATTGCTTTGGATGTTGGAAAGATGGGCACAAAGTGAGACATTGTCCAAACATTGCTTCTAGGAAGGAGGGTAAGAAAGTTGATTCTAGTGTTCCAAAGGAAGATTCTCCAACAAAGAGGTGTTTCTATGCACTCCTGACTAGAATTGAGAAGTCGGGTGATGGTGATGATGATGTTGGTAAGTTCTTGTTTCTCTTTTGATAGTATGATTTCCTTCTATGTGGGGGAGTATGGTTGGAAGTGTTGCATGTGCATGACGTTTAGGAGTTTGGTTGAAATTGAATTTCATTAACTTCTTGCATTGTGTGTTTTATTGAGCTTTGAGAATGTTGTAAGAGGTTTTTATATGATGTTACTTTGCATATTAGCATGTTTATATCATGAATTGCCAAAAAGTTGCATCTTTGAAAAATTTAGTAAAATCACTGTAGCTTCAAACTGCTTACTGTAAAAAATTGGGCGAAATTGACTATTTGATTTGTTGGTAAAAAATTCTTTTTATGTGGTTAGAACTGATGTGTATGAGTATATTAATGAATATAAAATTGAGTTTTTGCTAATTGGAATGAAGCATGTGAGTTTTGTAGCATAATGAGTTATAGAATTGTTTTATAATTTCTTGTTTGGTTGTGAATCTCTTGATTATGGTAAATTGATGTTTTCTTCTTGATTATGTGTTGTATGGTTTGGTTATATGCTTCTATTTGATTCTCTAATCTTGGAAATGTTTGGAGGGTGGCAAGTGTTATTCGAGGACGAATGTTGTCCAAGTGGGGGAGAATGTAAGACCCCGAAAATGATTTAGGTTATCTGGAGCCTAACATGTGGGTAATGGTTGTCTAAGGTCGTAATGTGGTCTATAATATGGTATAGAGGCAGTAGCTAAAGTATTAGGTGTGTTGGAAATCAAACATCAAGGGATGACTAAGACGTTCGACGACTAAGTCACCTAAATGCCTCATATGTGGTTTTATGTGTTTATGTGTGATTAATGAGGTTTTAAGGTACTCAAATGAGTTATTATAGCATGTATAGGAAGTGTGTTGAGTTTTGAGAAGTTTGGAGGTCAAACGTCCAAGAACGTTCATGTCGTTCGAAAGATATGCCTTGAATCGACCTTGTGTGTCTAGGCGTATTTCGTCGAGTTTTACGTGTTCGTTTTAGATGAAATTTATGTTATAGGTGTTAAACTCATAGACGATTGTATTTGAGTTTGAAACGTCCGGGAAATTATCCCTAAGGACCATCCAAGGGTCCTTGAGGAAGGACCGAAGACTTGGTGTCCAGGCTGCCCAATACAGCCCAAACCACGGAGGTAGTCGACCTCCAGTGGCTCAATCGACGCCCCTTAGGCAGGGTTTCGTTTGTAGGGACTTAGTCTGGGGAACGAAGTAACCAAGGACCAGCCTCAATCCCAGACCACGGACCAACAGAACGGTCCGTTGGTCTGGAGACGGTCCGTAGGTCCCTCCGTCTGTGGAGACAAGTTTCCTGCGCAGTTCACTGCCAACTTAGGGATGAATTGGTATATTCACACCACTTCAAAATAAATGTATAGGAGGTTTATTATGGGTCTTTTGGGTATTTTAAATGAGTATACAAGTGTTTAACACTTAGAATAATTCATTCTTCCAAAAACAAAAATCTCAAAGTCCTTAAGAAATCCCAAAGACTCCATTGAACTCCAAAATCAAGGAAGAGCTTGGTGTGACGTTTTGAGTGGAGATTCTTCATCAAAGTGAAGAATTAGCTTCATTGAGGTATGTCTTTTGATCCTTGAAACACGTTTCATCAAGGAGACCAACTTTCAATGATGTTTTCAAAGTTTTCAAAGAGGAATTGTCAAATTTCATGATTCTACCATGGTTTCTTGCATTAACGGTTTTCAAACGTCTATTATGGATTATATTGATGTTGTATTGATGATTTTAACCTATATTACCTATGAACCCATGAAATTGATGAACATAAGATTCTGACTAAATTATGGGTTACTTGATATTGGCTTAATGTTGATGAATTCATGTGTAGTTTCTTATGGGCTCTCTGTTGATGTGAGAATTGTATTCAATTGTTATCAAATTGATATTGGATTGTTGTATCTATGTTGAATTGGTTTAGATTTCATTCATTTCTATAATTGTGCATTGAATTGATGTTAATGCCTTGGGTAAGGGTCTTGTGTTATCAAATTGAGTAAGCTGACTTGAATTGAAGTGTTGATGATGGAATGGAGGTATGCTGCCCCATTTCATTTATTTTAATGATAATTATACTTCAATTATGTTATGATTGGTTTGGTCCACCTTTGGTGGCGGTGTTATGTGAATTGATGTGGCCTTGTCGGCGTTACTTTCTAGTATATTGATGATCATGGCCTTGTCGGCACTACTTGAACTTATATGACTATTTGTGTAGTTGATTTAGTGATGTATAATCATATCTACCTACATGTGGAAGTATGTGCTAGATTATTGCTACTATATAGTTAATCATGTTGTGCTTTGACTATTGTTAATTGTAGTCTTAGAGTTGATACATGATTATTCCTAATTTGGCTATATGAGTCTAAAATTTTTAAGTTGATGATTGTAAGGTAATGAATAGGTTGAATAAATAAGGTTAAGGGTCATTCCTAAGAGTCTAAAGAAAGATAGGCTATATGTATTAAATGGAAGTATGTTGTGTCTTGTTTAGGTAGACTTGTGTCCCTTACTTGATGCTTATGTGAATATGTGATGTCTTGACTTAGGAACCTAAGGGGTCATAGTATTGAATATATGAATATAGGTGAGACCTTGAATGATGATAAATGGGTCATTTATGTGGAACCTTGAACCAAGTGGTAAGGTTTTTGTGAAGTAGTTAGCCGTAATAGTATCCTTCATGTAATGAGTGATGGACTAAAGGTTGATTGACTGGACTGGAATCATATCATACCTTAGGAAAGTCGCGATGAGCTTCTTGTCGCCATAGTGAGATATACCTAATGTACCTCGCTTTGGTAGGGTAAATGTATTTGGGTCATGAACATGATATGGGACTCATTTGTATGAACCTTAATGTAAATTGATGTATGAGAATTACGGCTAGCACCGAGTGAGTATGGTTAAGGGAAGTAGTTCTAGTTAAGTATGAGACTACAATACAAAGTACACCCTTCATATTCCTTAACCATGTTCCTACATGGAATCTTTATGTTCTACCATTGGCAAGTAGAACACCTCATCGAAGTAGGATACAACTTCAGATTCCATGCTTTGCTACCATGGTCTATGTCGGTTATTGCCTATTCTCATCATATGGAATACCTATTAGCATTAGAGAAGTTTATGAGGTTTAGGTGGTGATATGAGACGCTACTTAGACATTGCACAATAGACTTTGATGGTATTATTTGGAGTTCCTAGGTCTTGTCTAAGACCACTACTTGAATGTCCTTTATGTGATGTATGTCTTCTAAATGAACTAATAAACTAATGACTTGTGTTAGAAAGTATATAAATGAATAAGTACAATCTAAAGTAACTTAAGGACTCCTTAGCTAAAGTGTGAAGAGGGCATATGTGATGATCTCTTTATGACTTATCTTTGGAAGTCTTGAGTACGACTCTAGTTAAGGAAGATGTTTGGTGTTGTAGACATGATCTAAGCCTTAGGTAGTCTCATGGCTTATTAGGTAATATCGAAGAGGTCAATCATGGACGTTATCTTCTTGATTCACTTAAGTAGGTCTTTTTGATAGCCTTTGGAAGGAGAATTTCATATCATCTATGTGTTTGTGTGTTTAGTGTGAAAGATTCTATCCTAGGGAGTCTATAGGATCTCTTGAGTGGGTGTGTAAGGGATTGTATGGGCGGTTGCTTCACAACTCACTCAAGTGAGACTTAGAGTCTTACCTTTGGTAGAAGAATCTTACCTTGATGTTTAAGATTCTTTGTATGTGTGTATGTGTCTCATTATGAGTAATCTTAAGGGTCGTTTAGACATATCTAGAGAGGGTGTATGGGCGGTCTCTCATTGTGTGACTTAAGTGAATCTTAGGATGACTTTAAGTGAGGAAATTACATGCTAGAAGTCATTGAAAGGAGAAGTGAAAGTAGTTCACTGTAACAGTGAATAATTCACAGTACAGTGAATATAGTTCACTGTAAGGTGTTCTTAATAATTGATATTTTTGGTTAAATGTTTCCTTATGTGTTTATAAGTTTCTATATGTTTTTATTATGATTAAAATATGATTTATAAAATGAAAAGATGCATATTTCCAATAAAGTCCATTTTCATGATTTTTATGCATAATGTCATACTTAGTACATGTGGTTGTACTAATTCCATGCTTTACTTTCTATCTATAGTTCTTAATAGGTGAAGAGCTTTGGGAATAAGACTTGGAAAAGGAAATCGTTTAAGAGAAGTTGAAGTATGTCCTCATTTGACTCGAGGGCATATATGTCATTTTATGTTTCTTTAATGATGTTTTGTAATAGACTATATAGTAGTATGTTTTAAATTCGTATGGGCCGTGTCCCAAGTATTATCGTGTCTTAAGATGATGATCGAGACTTAGTGTTTTCCTATTTCTACATATATGAGAGAGTTTAAAGACTTCTATATTTGTTTATGAAAAGTTTTATTTCTACACTACTTTTCGTTATGTATATGCGATGAATGATACGAGAGGCTTGTATGAGACCTCCGAGAGGTCGAATACACCGGTCGCAATCCAAGATTGTACCCTAACTTCTAGGGTGTGGTTTAGGGATGTGAAAAGCTTGGTATCAGAGCATAGGTTAATGAAAGTAGTCTTAGGTATCAAAAAGTCTCGAAAAGTCACGTCTAGTAGAGTCTTGACCATCGGTGTGAATTGCGATACATTTATGGGCGAGAGGGTATAGGACGATAGTGTTTCCCTTCATTTCTACTCCTATGTTAGTGTGGAAGAGTTATGTTATGATTATCCTTCTTATGAGTTTACTTGGGTTTCTAGGAGATGAATACTAGAAAGATGGCTGCTATAAGGATGGAAGAGGGAAGGGTTGATGAGGAAGTTCATCCTCATGTTGAGCAAGTGCTTCATGATGGGAAAGGTGTCCAAGGTGCTCAAGTTCCTCCTCAAGGTGATCATGCCCCTAATGTGGGAGGAGGTGATGAAGTGCCAGAGTTGTCTAATAGGGTGATTGGAGAGGCTTTGCTTGCTTTAGCCCGAGCCGTAACGGCTCAAGCTAACTTGAACATGGTGCCTAGGGTTAATGCTATGGAGAGCACTATGTAATCTAGGTTGAGAGACTTTGTGAGGTTAAATCCTCCAATCTTTCTTAGTTCTAAGGTGAATGAGGATCCCCAAGAATTTCTTGATAATGTTTACAAAGTTTTGAGTGCTATGGGGGTTACGTGTAGGGAGAAGGCCGAGTTGGCTTCTTATCAATTGAGAGATGTGTCTCAAATTTGGTACACTCAATAGAAGGACAATATGCCGATGGAGTCGGGTCCTATTGAGTGGGAAGAATTCAAGGAAGCTTTTCTTGGTAAGTACTTTCCCCGTGAGAGGAGGGAAGTGAAAGTAGAGGAGTTTATCAATCTCAAGCAAAACAATATGAGTGTTGAGGAATATTATTTGAGGTTCTCAACTTTGTCTAGGTATGCACCTTCCCTAGTGTCAAATCCAAGGGATGAAATGTGTCGCATTGTGACGGGTGTAGCTGACTAGACTCATGGTGTATGCACAATCAATTGAAGAGTCTAAACTTAGGAGGATGTCAAGGAACTTGAAAAGGAGTGCTGCTAGTGACCAAGTGCAACCTAGGTTCAAAAAGAGGGATCAAACTCAAGAAGAATCTAGGGGTGCTAAGTTCAAGGTTGAAAGAGGAGGTAGTTCCAAAGATGGCAAACCTACATGTTCCACATGTCGTAAGAGACATTATGGTGAGTGTCTAGTGGGTATGGGTAATTGATTTGGATGTTGAAAAGATGGGCACAAAGTGAGAGATTGTCCAAACATTGCTTCTAGAAAGGAGGGTAAGAAAGTTGATTCTAGTGTTCCAAAGGAAGATGCTCCAACAAAGAGGCGTTTCTATGCACTCCGGACTAGAATTGAGAAGTCGGGTGATGGTGATGATGATGTTGGTAAGTTCTTGTTTCTCTTTTGATAGTATGACTTCCTTTTAAGTGGGGGAGTATGGTTGGAAGTGTTGCATGTGCATGACGTTTAGGAGTTTGGTTGAAATTGAATTTCATTAACTTCTTGCATTGTGTGTTTTATTAAGCTTTGAGCATGTTGTAAGAGGTGTTTATATGATGTTACTTTGGATATTCGCATGTTTATATCATGAATTGCCAAAAAGTTGCATGTTTGAAAAATTTAGTAAAATCACTGTAGCTTGAAACTGCTTACTGTAAAAAAAATTTGGCGAAATTGACTATTTGATTCATTGGTCAAAAATTCTTGTTATGTGGTTATAACTGATGTGTATGAGTATATTAATGAATATAAAATTGAGTTTTTGCTAATTGGAATGAAGCATGTGAGTTTTGTAGCATAATGAGTTATAGAATTGTTTTCTAATTTCTTGTTGGGTTGTGAATCTCTTGACTATGGGAAATTGATGTTTTCTTCTTGGTTATGTGTTGTATGGTTTGTTTATGTTTTGCTAGTTTATTCTCTAATCTAGGAAATGTTCGGAGGGTGGCAAGTGTCATTCGAGGATGAATGTTGTCCAAGTGGGGAGAATGTAAGACCCCAAAAATGACTTAGATTATCTAGAGCCTAACATGTGGGTAATGGTGGTCTAAGGTCCTAATGTGGTCTATAATATAGTATATAGGTAGTAGCTAAAGTATTAGGTGTGTTGGAAGTCAAACGTCAAGGGATGACTAAACGTTCGATGACTAAGTCACCTAAATGGCTCATATGTGGTTTTATGTGTTTATGTGTGATTCATGTGGTTTTAAGGTCCTTAAATGAGTTATTATTGCATGTATAGGCAGTGTGTTGAGTTTTGAGATGTTTGGAGGTCAAACGTCCAAGAACGTTCATGTCGTTCGAAAGATATGCCTTTAATCGACCTTGTGTGTCTAGGCGTGTTAGTTTTACGTGTTCGTTTTAGATTAAATTTATGTGAGAGGTGTTAAAATCATAGACGATCATATTTGGGTTGGCAACGTCCGGAAAATTATCCCCAAGGACCATCCAAGGGTCCTTGAGGAAGGACCAAAGACTTGGTGTCAAGGCTGCCCAAGACAGCCCAAACCACGGAGGGAGTAGACGCCCAGTGGGTCAATCGACGCCCCGTAGGTAGGGTTCCGTATGTAGGGACTTATTCTTGGGAAAGAAGGAACCAAGGACCAGCCTCAGTCCCAGACCACGGACCAACAGGACGGTTCGTTGGTCTGGACACGGTCCGTAGGTCCCTCCGTCTGTGGAGACAAGTTTCTTGTGTAGTTCACTGCCAACTAAGGGGTGAATTGGAAAATTTACCACACTTCCAAATAAATGTATAGGCTGTTTATTAAGGGTCTTTTGGGTATTTTAAATGAGTATATAAGTGTTTAACACTTAGAATAATTCATTCTTCCAAAAACAAAAATCCCAAAGTCCTTAAGAAATCCCAAAGACTCCATTGAAGTCCAAAATCAAGGAAGAGTTTGGTGTGACGTTTTGAGTGGATATTCTTAATCAAAATGAAGAATTAGCTTCATTGAGGTATGAATTTTTATCCTTGAAACTCGTTTCATCAAGGAGCCCAACTTTCGAAGATGTTTTTAAAGTTTTCAAAGAGGAATTGTCCAATTTCATGATTCTACCATGGGTTGTTGCATTAAAGGTTTTCAAACGTCTATTATGGATTAGATTGATGTTGTATTGAAGAATTTAACCTAAATTACCTATGAACCCATGAAATTGATGAACCTAAGATTTTGATTAAATTATGGGTTACTTGATATTGCTTAATGTTGATGAATTCATGTTTAGTTTCTTATGGGCTCTCTATTGATGTGAGAATTTTATTCAATTGTTATCAAATTGATATTGGATTGTTGCCTCTATGTTGAATTGGTTTAGATTTCATTGATTTCTATAATTGTGCATTGAATTGGTGTTCATGGCCTTGGGTAAGGGTCTTGTGTTATCAAATTGAGTAGGTTGACTTGACTTGAAGTTTTGAAGATGGATTGGTGGTCTGCTTCCCCATATCCTTTATTTTGATGATAATTATACTTAAATTATGTTATGATTGGTTTGGTCCACCTTTGGTGGCGGTGTTATGTGAATTGAGGTGGACTTGTCGGTGTTACTTTCTAGTATATTGATGATCATGGCCTTGTCGGCACTACTTGAACTTATATGGCTATTTGTGTAGTTGATTTGGTGATGTATAATCATATCTACCTATATGTTGAAGTATGTGCTAGACTATTGCTACTATCTAGTTAATCATGTTGTGCTTTGACTATGTGTTAATTGTAGTCTTAGATTTGATACATGGGTATTCCTAATTTGGCTATATGAGTCTAAAATGGTTAAGTTGATGATGTTAAGGTAATGAATAGGTTGACTAAATAAGGTTAAGGTTCATTCCTAAGAGTCTAAACAAAGATAGGCTATATGTGTTAAATGGAAGTATGTTGTGTCTTGTTTAGGTAGACTTGTGTCCCTTACTTGATGCTTATGTGAATATGTGATGTCTTGACTTAGGAACCTAAGGGGTCTTAGTCTTGAATAAATGAATATAGGTGAGACCTTGAATGATGATAAATGGGTCATTTATGTGGAACCTTGAACCAAGTGGTAAGGTTATGAATTGTAAGGTAGTTAGCCGTAATGGTATCCTTCTTGTAATGAGTGATGGACTTAAGGTTGATTTGCTGGAACGACATCATATCATACCTTAGGAAAGTATCGATGATCTTCTTTTCGCTATAGTGAGATAGCCCTAATGGACCTCGCTTTGGTAGGGTAAATGTAATTGGGTCCTGAACATGATATGAGACCCATTTATATGAACCTTAACGTAAATTGATCTATGAGAATTAAGGCTAACACCGAGTGAGTATGGTTATGGGAAGTAGTTCTAGTTAAGTATGAGACTAGAATACAGAGTACGCCCTTCATATTCCTTAACCATGTGCCTACATGGAATTTTTATCTTCTATCATTGGCAAGTTAAACACCTCATCGAAGTAGGATAGAACTTCGGATCCATGCTTTGCTACCATGGTCTATATGGGTTATTGCCTATTCTCATCATATGGAATACCTATTAGCATTAGAGAAGTTTATGAGGTTTATGTGATGGTATGGGACGTTAATTAGACATTGCACAATAGACTTTGATGGTGTTATTTGGAGTTCCTAGGTCTTGTCTAAGACCACTACTTGAATGTTCTTTATCTGATGTATGTCTTCTAAATGAAATAATAAACTAATGACTTGTGTTAGAAAGTATGTAAATGAATAAGTACCTAATCTAAAGTAACTTAAGGACTCTTTAGCTAAAGTGTGAAGAGGGCTATGGGATGATCACTTTATGGCTTATCTTTGGAAGTCTTGAGTACGACTCTAGTTAGGGAAGATGTTTGGTGTTGTAGACATGATCTAAGCCTTAGGTACTCTCAAGGACTATTTAGGTAATCTCTAAGAGGTCGATCATGAAAGTTATCTTCTTGATTTACTTAAGTAGGTCTTTTTGATAGCCTTTGCAAGGAAAATGTCATATCATCTATGCGTTGGTGTGTTTAGTGAAAATGATTCTATACTAGGGAGTCTATAAGATATCTTGAGTCGGTGTGTAAGAAATTGTATGGAAGGTTGCTTCACAACTCACTCAAGTGAGACTTAGAGTCACCTTTGGTAGAAGAATCTTACCTTGATGTTTAAGATGCTTTGTATGTGTTTATGTGTCTCATTATGAGTAATCTAAAGGGTCGTTTAGGCACATCTAGAGAGGGTGTATGGGCGGTCTCTCATTGTGTGACTTAAGTGAATCTTAGGATGGCTTTAAGTGAGGAAATTACATGCTAGAAGTCGTTAAAAGGAGAAGTGAAAGTACTTCACTGTAAGAGCGAATAATTCACTGTACAGTGAATATAGTTCACTGTAAGGTGTTCTTAATAATTGATATTTTTGGTTAAATGTTTCCTTATGTGTTTCTAAGTTGCTAAATGTTGTTATTATGATTAAAATATGATTTATAAAATGAAAAGATGCATATTTCCAATAAAGTCCGTTTTCATAATTTTTATGCATAATGCCATACTTAGTACATGTGGTTGTACTAATTCCATGCTTTACTTTCTATCTATAGTTCTTAATAGGTGAAGAGATTTGGGAAGAAGACTTGGACAAGGAGATCGTTCAAGAGAAGTTGAAGTATGTCCTCATTTGACTCGAGGGCATATATGTCATTTATGTTTCATTAATGAAGTTTTCTAATAGACCATATAGTAGTATGTTTTAAATTCGTATGGGCCGTGTCCCAAGTATTATCGTGTCTTAAGATGATGATCGAGACTTAGTATTTTCCTATTTCTATATATATGAAAGAGTTTAAAGACTTCTATATTGTTTTACGAAAAGTTTAATTCCGAACTACTTTTCGTTATGTATATGCGATGAATGATACAAGAGCTTTGTATGAGACCTCCGAGAGGTCGAATACGCCGGTCGCAATCCAATATTGCAACCTAACTTCTAGGGTATGGTTTCGGGATGTGACTGTATCGACTATCGTCAATTGAACAAGTCACTATAAAGAATAAGTACCCGCTCCATAGGATTGATGATTTGTTTGATCAACTTCAAGGAGTGAGTTTCTTTTCAAAGATTGACTTGAAGTCGGATAATCATCAACTTAGAGTGAGGGAGGTTGATATTCCGAAAATGATATTCCAAACAAGATATAGTCACTGTGAATTCCTAGTGATGTCATTTGCCTAACAAATGCCCCGACGACATTCATGGACCTTATGAATCGAGATTTTAGAAAGTATCTTAATCTTTTGGTGATTATCTTTATTAATTACATTTTCATATATTCTAGGAGTGATAATGATCATATGAGACACTTGAGGATAGCTTTGCAATTTCTCAAGAATAACCAACTTTTTGCTAAGTTTAGCTAGTGTGAGTTTTGGTTTGAAGTCGGTCTCTTTTCTTGCTCACATTTGCTCTAGTGAAGGGGTAGAGGTTAATCCACAGAAGACAGAAGTGGTTAAAAGTTGGCCTAGACCGTTCAGTTTTACTGACATTCGAAGTTTTCTAGGGTTTGTTGGTTATTATAGGAGGTTTTCTGAGGGGTGTTCGTCTATCACATCTCCATTAATGACCTTAACAGAAAATAAGTCAAAATTTGAATGGTCGGAATCCTGTGAAAAAAGTTTCCAATTATTGAAAGATGGACTCACCTCCACTCCGGTATTGACCTTACCGGAGGGTATCGAAGGGTTTCTGCTTTATTGTGATTCCTCCCTAGTCGTTCTAGGATGTGTGCTCATGCAATAGGTCAAAGTCATAGCGTATGCTCTAGAAAACTCAAGCCACATGAGAAGAATTACCCAACTCATGACCTTGAGCTTGCGTATGTGGTATTTGCATTGAAAATTCGGAGACATTATCTCTATGGGGTGCATGTTGATGTATTCACCGATCATAAGAGTCTACAATATGTGCTTACCCAAAATGATTTGAACCTACGTCAAAGAAGATAGTTGGAATTTTTAAAAGACTATGACATGAGTGTCCTTTACCATCGCGGAAAAGCTAATATGGTAGCGGATGCCTTGAGTAGAGTGTCCATGGGTAGTGTGACTCATTTAATTGATGATAAGAAAGATTTAGTAAAATAGTTTTTTCATAGGTTGGCTTGTTTGGGCATCCGATTAGAAGACTTTCCAAAGGGTGGTTTCATGGTTCACCACAACTACGATTTATCTTTAGTGGTTGTGGTGAAATTTAAGAAAAACCTTGATGCTCTATTGATATAGTTGAAGGAAACGGTCCTTAGTAAGTCTAATGAGTCTTTCTCTCAAGGAGAAGATGGGGTGCTTAGGCACCAAAGAAGGTTGTTTGTATTGGATGTGGATGGCCTATGGGAATTGGTCAAGGAAGAGTCTCATGGATCCCGCTATTTCAGCCATCCGAGTTCCACAAAGATGTACCGTGACTTACGAGAAATTTATTGGTGGAATGGTATGAAAAGGGACATAGCGAATTTTGTTGCTAAATGGCCAAACTGCCAACAAGTCAAAGCGAAGCATAAAGGCCAGGTGTCTTGACCCAAAATATAGATATTCCTAGATGGAAATGAGAGGATATTAACACGGACATTGTAGTAGGGTTGGCTCGTACTAAAAGGCAACATGACTCGATATGGGTTATCGTGGATAGGCTAACCAAGTCCGCATATTTTCTTCTCATCAAAGTCACATATTCGGCAGAAGACTATACCAAATTGTACGTCAAAGTGATCGTGAAGTTACATGGAGACCCTTTGTCCATCATTTAGGATAGAGGTAATAAATTTACCTCCAATTTTTAGAAAGCTTTCCAAAGTGGGATTGGTACGAAGGTGAAGCTTAGTACCGCTTTTCATCCCAAGACGGATGGTCTAGCGGAACGCTCTATGCAAACCCTTGAAGATATGTTGATGGCTTGTGTCATTAACTTCAAAGGTAATTGGGATAACCACCTACCTTTGATAGAGTTATTCTACAACAATAACTACCATTCGACTATCTCTATGGCACCTTTCGAGGCACCTTTTGGGAGAAGGTGTAGATCTCTGGTTGGGTGGTATGAGGTAGGTGAGTTTTCTCTACATGGTCCCGACTTGGTCTATGTATCCCTTGAGAAGGTTCGAGTTATAAGAGATAGATTAAAAGCAACTCAAAGTCGACAAAAATCATATGCCGACAATAGAAAGAGGGACCTTGAATTCAAAGTAGGAGATTGGGTCTATTTGAAAATTTCACCCATGAAAGGGGTGATGAGGTTTGGAAAGAAGGGGAAGCTTAGTCCTCGTTATATGGGACCTTATGAAATTTTGAAGCGAGTTGGGAGTGCCTATGTGTTGAGGTTGCCAAATGAGTTGGACATGATTCATCTGGTAATCCATGTTTCCATGTTCAAGAATAGTATAGTGGACCGGTTTACATTCTTCCTCTAGAAGGTTTTGGGGTAAAAGATGATCTTACTTATGAGGAGGTCCCGGTTAAGATCTTGGATATTCAAGTTAAGAAATTTAGGAATAAGGAGGTCGCCTCCGTAAAAGTTCTATGGAGGAACCACCTTGTTGATGGCGCAACATGGGTGGCCAAGGCCGACATGAAGAGCCGCTATTCTCCTATTTTTTCCCTTACTCCTAGCCAGGAATGAGGTTAGTAGTTCCCTAAAAGGCTTTTATGAATAATATTTAGCTTATCATGTTTTTTCAAATTTATGTGCATATTATAGTACAAGTTCATGCCTAAGTTGAGTACTTTTCGTTCCATGAAATATGTTTATTATGTTGGCTTTCACTTCAGTGTGTTGTGTGCTATAAGTACTCATGGAAAACTATAATGAGCATGTTTGATATTGTTTTGATGAGGAATCATCATGTCAACTTTTAATGTTCATATTGAGCTCATAATAAAATGGAGAAGGTAGTACCTTCTTATGTGATATGAAAAGTTTAAGTTTTGTTATGGTATGTGTGGATTAAGTTCCTATTTGTTGATGCTATGTTATGTGTTGAAACGATTTGAGATTTCCTCCTATGAACTGTGACTCATTATGATATTGTTGGTTTATTGGCTGCTCGTCTTGAGTCTTATCTTTGTATAAAAAGGTTTATAGTGTAATTCGGGGACGAATGTTCCTAAAAGGGGAGTATTGACACACCCAGAAATTCTATAACTTATACTGAGCCTTATATGTTGATTAATGATGGTTTTATAGCTAAATAAGTATCAATAACTCGGTTGAGAAGTATTGGAGCCGTAGCATTAAGAAAAGTCTTAACGTTCGGAAACTAGCGAAATTTAACTATTTGACGTACCTAGGTTTGGTGAAGGTTTCAGACGGTTATATGAAGTCCAAAACTTGTAAAATGACTTTAAATGGGTAAAACCTATTATATAGGGTGAAAATATTCAGGTACAAACCCCCAAGGATCGCGCAAGAGGTCCACGAAGGGACACCACATTGGACCAAGCAAGCTGCAAAGAGGCAACAACTTTTGTTCTTGGAGGGAAAAAGTCTGCGTCGCGGACTTGGTTCACCCTACGTCAAAACTGAAGATCACATTGCGTCATGGTAGCGGACTCAATTTTCTCGAAAATTATTTTTGGAAATCTTGCGGGAACTGGTCCGCGACTCGAACTTGTTCCCTGACGAAAAATCTGGAATTTAAATTAGAGTTTAACTTCATTAAATGGTCAACTTAAATGAGTTTTTTTTTTGGAATTTTAGGGGAGGGATACATATTAAATGTCCTTCAGTTTTCCCTCACAATCTCTCACTCAAATCAAAACACCAAAACAAATCCGAAAAGCTCTCCCTTCTTTCTACATTCTCTCTCTACTCATCCCCCATTGAAGAAGCTTTGAACCTTGGAGAAAAAGACAAAATCTCTCAAGATTCTACTCAATTTTATGGTGATTCATCTTTAATGTATGGTTTCTTTCATTCTTGGTATCCTTTTCCCCAAGAGGTCCCTCCAAAATATGATTTCTAAATTCCCAAAAATTTAGGTTTTCTTCTACACATGGGTCTTCTTTGAAAATTGAAATTTTGAACCAATTGTGGTTAATTAGGATGAATCAATGTTGTTTACATATAAATTGATGGTTAATTGATGATTTCCTATCATATTTCCCTAGACCCATGTCTTTTCCACAATTTCATGAAAACATGGATTGATATGGTGAATTGTGAATATTATGAATATGTAGATTGACTACGTTTGTAAGTGCTTCTTGAATATACCTTGTCTATGTAATTGGTTATGTATTCTTCTTAATGAAAGTATGAAGGTTCTTGTAAGGGCAATGAGGTATCTTCATTGGTTCTTCTTTGATTCAATTACGAATGACAAGTTACTTAGATAGTAATGCTTCTAAGTCTAATGTGTGGTTGTGGTGTTGAGGTTAAGTATTACTCATCCCTAACCCTATGATATTTAATTAGACATGAGCTATGTATGTATGTTATGATACCATTATTGTATGATTGAAAGTAGTTATTCTGATTACAATAAAGTGTTAAGTGAAAGGTTTATTCACTTATGAAGTGGTGTCTAAAGTGAAAGGATTTTTTGTAACAACCCTAAAAATGGATGTGATAAATAAGGCTTAATGTGTCTAAAATGTCTACGATTAGACCGGGTTCACACGGATTGATGCGCGTAAAACCAGACCTCTGAACCCATGCTACATCCAAGCCAACTAACTTGGGGAGTTAGTTGAGCTAGGAAAGGTTGGGTCCAGCCATGTAGGGCTCTCGAATGTGAAGATTTACTCGTATGAGTCTTTACCAGACTTAAAAAGGGAAAATCTTAGGTTTGGAGGGTCTAGGGGTAAAATGGTATTTTTCCAGGCTAAGAGTTGTATCGTAGTTACCCTAAATATATAATTAATTATTTAATTAATAAGGTGGAGGGGAATTTTAGGTAGAGAGGGCCGAAAATTGGATCTTGAAGTGAAGTCTTGCTCCACCAGGGTTCGAACCTAGGTGGAAGCAATGAATTAAAGTTGTTTTTATTTAAGTTGGTAAATTAATGTAATTAATTAATATTTATTATTTATTAGCTGATTTAAAATAAAAGGGAAATCAGATTTTTTGTATTTAATAAAAATATTATTTGACTAATTCCTAAACTAGACTCCTGAGTATAAGATAACTCTCTCCTCTCACGTCTATCTCTCAACACACGTTCAATCTCTCTTCTTTTTCACGTTCTCTCTGCCAAAATAACTTCCAGAACAGAAAGATAAACCAAGTTCTTCACACTTGAAGAACTCACCATGAAAATATAAGAAAACAAACAAAATCAATCACGTAGGCAAAGAGAAGGTTGTCCGTCGAGTTTGGTGTTGAACTTTCGGTGTTGGACATGTGTTTGGAGGAGTTATTTGGGAAGCAAGTCGAGGTTTGAATGCCAAAAAGGTATGGGTTCTCTTCTCTCTTGGTCCCTTTCCCAAGAGACCCCTAAGGTTCAGACGAATCTATTCCGAAAACTAGGGTTGTTCCCCGTTGCATGTCCCTATCACTAGCTCCCATAGAATCATAGGTTGGTTATGTTGCTGGTAGAAAACTAGGGATGAAACGTATTTTCGTGATGATTATGTGTTTATATGTATGCTCGGAATAATGTGAATTATGTTGATATTTTTCCGAAAATGTAACTACGTGTGTTTGGGTGTGTTGCCGTGGCTACTGTTTACGGTTTAGGGCTTGAAATGGCATGATAGTTCTTTGTATTTCATGTACACATGTTTATGTAAATCGTGATGTTCATATGAGTTGAAATGTGGCTGATTTGAGTGATAATCTCTTGGCTAAACGAATCAATGAAAATGCACCTAAAACGTTCTAAATGCACTAGGAAATTTCCCTAAGAACTAATGTGTAACTTGATGAAAATATGCTGAAAAACTACAAAATTTCCAGCTTCAAGTTATGAATTTCGATCAAGTTAAGAGGGTTTAAAATGTTGTGAAAAATGAATTAAAACAAGTGAGGTCATGGAGGATTGAACCCGTGACCTCACCATGTTAAAAACCATGAAAATAAAGAAGTAAAAAGGAATGTGGTGAAGGGGATTCGAACCATGGTCTTGGCTGGAAAATGAATTATGAAAATAAGAAATGAGAGGAGTGGGATTCGGACCCACAACCTCTCAGACATCTTAAGGAAAAATGAAAAGAAAAGAAGTGTGAGGCATGGGAATCGAACCCACGACCTCTAGGCAGTAAAGAATTATTAAAAGAAAAATAAAGTGAGGCTGTGGGGGTTCGATCCCACAACCTCATGGTCAACTCGAGATAGTCAAGGAAAAATAAATAAAAAAATAAAAGGGGTTGTAGGGGATTCGATCCCACAACCCCTCGGCCAAGGAAGAGAATTTTCAAAGGATAGAAATAAAAAGGAAACATTGATGTTGGGGCTCCATCTAGGGTCCCAATGTCATGTGGACCGAAATTAAATAAAAGAACAATGTAAAGTGTTGTCCAAGGGATTCGAAACCAGGTTCCCTTGCCCTAATTCCGTATTGATACTTAAGTCATACATAAATTAGATATTCAAGAATAATGCTGCCTACTTAGATCGAAATCGAGATCTTGGCATATATACAAAATGCATAAGTCTTGTACCACATAATCTTAGGAAGACATGAATCACTGAAACGAACTATGAATGAAGCCTCATGGCTTGTATGTATAGACCCATAAGTCTAGCATACTTTTAAAAATAAGTGAACCTAAGATGTATGTAATGAAATGATGTAACCCTAGAAGGGTTAAGTAAGAGTGTAAAACACACTAAATGGCCAAGTGCAATTGGCTTACGACGAAATGAAGATTATGTAGTGAAATGATGAAACGCTAGAAGGGTTAAGTAAGAGTGTGAAACACACAAATGGCCAAGTGCTTTGGCATATGATGAAATGAACATTAACGTAAAAAGCGGTGAGTAATTATGAAGAGCAAATGTGCTAAGGTTAATGAATGTGGTGACAACATGATAAAAGGATAATGTGAAATATGTGAGCAATCTCAAATGAGCCTAAGTAAATGTTACAAAAATGTTCTCACCTATGAGAGTGTAAAGTTAATGAAGAGACCAGTCTCTATGAACACACTAATGAAAGTATTGAGAGTAATGTATACTTATTACTAATGATGATATGAGAAATCATCTAATGAGCTATGATGTCCTCATACTAGAAGCCAGCTTCCATGATGTATGAGTTGAATGAAATGGAACTTTATACTGAACACCGATACACTAGCTATGAGAGGTGATGCCTTCTTTCGGGAAGGGCGGAGGTTCACGTAACTCTCATGAGATGAGACTGTTCGGCATGCCGGGTATGGGCCTCCTTTTATCTCCTAGTCTTCGAACCTATACTGCCAATATAGGGATCTGGCGGGGTTTAATTCCCATGTGCGCTAGCATGTTTTGGGTCACTTTGGCCGGTGATTCCACCTCTTTTCGGTGTGGGGGAGAAACTGGATTTCATGATGCTCACATGATCTATGTCGGTTAAAGTTAAAGTTTCCAATGAATGAATGAGGCCAACCTCAAACGATACACATAATGAAATGAACGATACCAAAGGTGTTAGGATAGGATAATCAAGAGGTGAGCTAGACTGAAGTAATAATAGTAGGTTATTCTTGATCATTGCACAGAAAAACCGATGAGAGTCTTAAACTCCATCCTAGGTATAGTTGGTGTTTACACTAGCTTATGAATGAATGAACTGAAGTACGTATGGATGAATGAATCAGACACTATGTTTTCTAAAGAAGGCTTCCTAGTTGAGGTCCCATATGTTGATCCCTCATTTTGGGAAGTCTTAATTGTAAGTCCATGATTACGAGGTCTCATGGCACATGAACGAATGATATGAAAGATGTTATGTTCTATATGCAATATGTTATGTGCTATGTGTAAGATATTATGTGTTGTGTGCAATATGATACGTATGATGATGCATGTTACTCTCATGGCATTACTTTCCTAATCCAAATTTGGAAAGCTCACTAACCTTGCTAATCCAAATTTGGAAAGCTCACTAACTTTCCTAATCCAAATTTGGAAAGCTCACTCACTTTCCTAATCCCAATTTGGCAAGTCCACTGACTTGACTTTCCATAATCATGTTGTTAGGAAAGAGCTATTCTTACTCATGCATGTCTTGGGTGTGTGCTTGCATATACCCATACTTAGTACAAGTGTGTACTAATCCCATACAAATCTATATTTTTAGGTGCTGGCACAGGTGGACGCTAGAGCTTACAGGTTGACGTTGCAGTTATCCGAACGTGGAGCTTTCATCCGGACTTGGTAGGCCCTCATGCTTTCGAGGATGACTACCGTTACTATCTAGCATAGATGTAGGCTTTAGCTAGTGGAGTGTGTTCCACTGGTGTTTCTTTCCGTTTTTATTTCAGACATTGTATTAGTGCCATTTTGGCAATTATACATTTAATGTAGTATTAAACTATTTCTTTCAGTTGATAATCTTAATGTTAGATGGTTGATTGTGAACGTTATGAATCTAAGTAGAATGATGTTTATGCATTTTAAGAAACAAAAAGTTTCAAATTTTCCGCTAATATTAACCTAGATGAAGTAAGAATGACGTAAGTAGGCTTTTCTGCGACCTCTGAGAGGTCAACGATCCGGTTTCGTCTGGGTCCTAGATTCCGGTCGTGACAAACTTTGTATTAGAGCACTAGGTTAAATTCCGAGTATAATAAGTTCACATCATCCATATTGAGTAGTTTCTAAGTCATGGTAGTGAAGTGCACCACTATCCTGAATTAGAGACTGCATGATGCGTAGGAAAATTTCTCTTCTTCTAATCTTATCGTGATTTTCCTAATGTCTAATTTCTTGGTGTTATGAGCGTTTCTAACATCAATTCTTATTGTTTTCAGAGGATGAATACTAGGAGAACCATTGGTCAGAGGAGAGGAGGAGCAGCTGCTGGGGACAATCAGGTTCCACCCCAGGCTCCAGCTGAAGGAGTGGCATTTTGGTTAACCCATCTGGGTCGACTGATGAGGAGGTACGGGCATCTCTGGCCCAGATGGGACAGGACATCACTATGCAGGCCCAGGCCATGACTGACAAGGTCAACCGACAGAATGTTTAGAGGGAGAACCCACGGTTCGTAGCATGGATGACTGGCTGAGAGATTTTGCGGGGATGAATCCTCCTATTTTCACAGGGTCTAAGACT
Organism: Solanum lycopersicoides; assembly: GCA_022817965.1. Classification (NCBI taxonomy): domain Eukaryota; kingdom Viridiplantae; phylum Streptophyta; class Magnoliopsida; order Solanales; family Solanaceae; genus Solanum; species Solanum lycopersicoides. The sequence goes on along the minus strand of CM040622.1, from coordinate 68,287,829 downwards.
TCAGAGGACCCCCAGGAGTTTGTGGACGAGTTACATAAGATTTTGGTGGCTATGGTGGCCACAAATACTTAGAATGCTGAGCTCGCTTCCTATCATCTCAAGGATGTAGCACAGACTTGGTGCAGGATGTGGCAGGATAGTCGATCTTTGGGCGGAGTTCCGATCACTTGGGAGCTGTGTAAGACATCCTTCCCGGCGAGATTCTTTCCCAGGGAGATGAGGGATGCCAAGGTTGAGGAGTTTATCTACCTTAAGCAGGGATCATTGACAGTCAGGGAGTATTCCCTAAAGTTTGTTAAACTATCCAGGTACGCTACTTTCCCTTGTATTTAACAGTAGGGATAAGATGAGTACTGAAGTTTGTTAAGCTATCCAGGTATGCTACTTCCCTTGTATCTAACAGCAGGGATGAGATGAGCAGCTTCCTCACAGGAATCACCGAAGATCTGGAGGAGGAAGGTCGGTCTACGATGCTCTACGATAACATGGACCTCTCAAGGTTGATAGTGCATGTCCAGTAGGTGGAGGACAGCCGGAAGAAGAGGGGAGTTCGTGATGCTAGGAGGCCTAAGTCTCAAGATCAGGCAGGTCCCAGCCATGGAGGCCACAGAAACAATTTTGGCGTCCGTAAGCAGCCCAGGTTAAAAAAGGGGCAACAGAGTTCTGGGAACTCTAATTCTCAGAAGAGTACAACACCTAGAAGAGGCAGACCTGAGCCCAAGAAGGGCAATGGAGGTGAGATGCAGCGTCCCAGAAAGGACTGTGCTATGTGTGGCCGTGCTCACAGTGCATTAACATTGCACTAATGCCTGATTCGGTTGTTGTAAGAGTGGGCACATGGTTAGAGACTGCCCACAGAACAGAGGTCAGGTTGGATGTAATGCTCAGCCTAGGCATAATCCACAGGGTGCAGCAGCAGCCGAGCCTCCTAAGAGGAACAAGTTCTATACCCTGAAGGGCAGGGAGGAGCAGGAGAAGTCCGCTAATATGGTCAGAGGTATGATGCAAGTATTTTCAATTTCTGTTTATGCTTTACTTGATACAGGGTCTACGCTTTCCTTTCTAACTCCTTTGCTTGCTCTTACTTTTGAGATATTGCCTGAAGTTTTGCATGATCCTATAGTGGTTAATACACCCTTAAGAGAAAATGTAAGAGCTGATAGAGTGTACAAGGATTGCCCAATAGTTGTATGTGGTAGGACTATGTGTGCAGACTTGGTTGAGTTACTTGTGACTGATTTTGACATCATTCTTGGCATGTACTGGCTTCATAGTTGTTATGCTTGTGTGGATTGTCGTAGTAGGGTTGTGAGATTTTGTTTCCCTAATGAGGTAGAGATGGTCTGGGAAGGGTACAACTCGAGTCGTCCTAATCCCTTATTTCGAACCTTAAGGCCAATAAAATGATGTCCAAGGGGTTATTGTGTCATCTTGTGAGTGTTAATGATTTAGATCATGACATTCCTTCCATAGACTCATTGCCTATAGTGAATGAGTTCCTAGATGTATTTCCTGATTATTATCCTGGAGTCTCTCCCCCTCGAGAGATTGACTTTGGTATCGACTTAGAACCCGATACTAAACCAATTTCGATTCCTTCTTACAGAATGGCTCCAGCTGAATTCAAAGAGTTGAAGCTACAGTTGAAAGATCTCACTGATAAGGGTTTCATTCAGCCGAGCATATCCCCTTGGGGCGCTCCAGTGTTGTTTGTGAAAAAGAAACATGGAACCCATAGAATGTGTATCTATTATCGGCAGCTCAACAAAGTCACTATAAAGAATAAGTATCCACTTCCCAGAATAGATGATTTGTTCGATCATCTCCAAGGGTCTAGTTTCTTCTCTAAGATTGATCTTCGTTCAGGGTATCATCAGCTTAGGGTTAGGGATGGAGATATCCCAAATACATTCTTTCGTACCCGTTATGGTCATTATGAGTTCATAGTTATGTCATTTGGTCTCACAAATGCACCTGCTGCATTTATGGATCTCATGAACAGGGTCTTCTGTGAATACCTTGACTCTTTCATCATAGTATTCATTGATGACATTCTCATCTACTCTAGGACCAAGGAAGAGCATGAACAACATTTGAGACTAACCTTGCAGGTACTCAGACAACATCAGTTGTATGCCAAATTTAGCAAGTGTGAATTCTGGCTTAGATCAGTGACCTTCCTGGGTCATGTTGTGTCCGATCAGGGTGTGTAGATGGACCCCAGGAAGATTGAGGCTATTGAGAACTGGACGAAATGTCTTACTCCCACTGACATTCGTAGTTTTCTGGGATTGGCTGGTTACTACCGTAGGTTCGTGGAGGGCTTTTCTTTGATTGCTGCCCCACTGACAGCTTTGAATAAGAAGAAGGCCAAGTTTGAATGGACGAAGACTTGTGAGAAGAGTTTCCAGGAGCTCAAGGACAGACTCACTTCAGCACCGGTGCTTACTTTGCCTAAGTGTGGTGAGAATTATACTGTTTATTGTGATGCATCTAGGGTTGGTTTGGGTTGTGTTCTTATGCAGGTTGGTAAGGTGATAGCTTATGCGTCCAGACAACTCAAGGTTCATGAGAAGAATTATCCCACTCATGACCTGGAGTTGGCAGCTGTGGTGTTTGCACTGAAGCTGTGGAGGCACTACTTGTATGGAGTGCATGTGGATGTGTTCACAGACCACAAGAGTCTCTAGTACGTGTTCACGCAGCGAGAGTTGAATCTACGTCAGCGGAGATGGTTGGAGCTGTTGAAGGACTATGACATGAATGTTCACTACCATCCAGGTAAGGCTAATGTTGTAGCTGATGCTTTGAGCAGGATGAGCATGGGAAGTACAACCCATGTTGAGGATTAGAATAAGGAGTTGGTGAAATATGTACACAGACTGGCCAGACTGGGTGTGCGATTGGTTGACTCTACTAGTGGGGGTGTTTCAGTTCATCCTAGTTCTGAATCATACTTGGTAGTCGAAGTCAAGGAGGGTCAGCATCTCGATCCTGTGTTGATGGAGCTGAAGGACTTAGTGTTGATAAAGATTAATGAGTCTTTTGCTTTGGGAGGTGACGGCATACTTAGATACCAGGACAGGCTGTGTGTACCAGATGTGGATGATTTGCAGACTAGGATTGTTGCAGAGGCCCATGGTTCTAGATATTCCATACATCCAGGTTCCACCAAGACGTATCATGATCTTAAAAAGATTTATTGGTGGGATGGCATGAAGAAGGACATTGCAGAATATTTGGCCAAGTGTCCTAATTGTCAGCAGGTTAAGGCAGAACATCTTAAGCCTCACGGTTTTACTCAGATTATTGAGGTTCCGACTTGGAAGTGGGAGGCCATTAATATGGACTTCGTGGTTGGTCTTCCGAGGACTAGGAGATAGCATGACTCTATATGGGTTATTGTGGACAGGATGACTAAGTCTGCCCACTTTATCCATGTGAAGTCTAGTTACAGAGCCGAGGATTATGCGAGACTCTATATTGATGAGATTGTGATATGGCATGGGATTCCATTGTGTCACAACCCGAAACCATACCCTAGAAGATAGAGTGTAATCTCGGATTGCGACAGGCGTCGTCGAACTCTCAGAGTTCTAAGACAAGCCCGATTCATATCATTCATTGCATATACATAGTGAAAAGTAGTGCAGAATTAAAACTTTTCACAAAAACATAATATAGTCTTTAAAAATCTCTTTCATATAAAAGTAACAGAAATGCTAAGTCTCAATCTCATCATCTTAAGACACAAGAGTACTTTGGGACACGGCCCATACTTCAATACGTAAATAGAAAGACATAGTCTATTACAATACTTCAAAGAAAACAATAAAAGACATATGCCCTCGAGTCAATTGAAGACATACTTCAACTTCTTCTTGAACGATCTTCTAAGTCCAAGTCTTCACTTCACAAGATCTTCACCTACCAAGAACTATAGATAGAAAATAAAGCATGGAATTAGAACAACCACATGTATTAAGTATGGCTATATGCATAAAATCATGAAAACGGACTTTATTTGAAATATGCATCTTTTCATTTAGAAATAATAGTATAAACATAAGAACATCATTTAGCAATTAAGAAACACATAAGATAAAAATTAACCAAAGATAACATTTTAAAGGCTCACTGTACAGTGAAGTCCCTTCACTGTTACAGTGAAGTCCAAACCTTCCTTTTAACATCTCCTAGCCTGTAATTCTTTCACTTAAAGTCATCCTAAGATTCACTTAAGTCACACAAAGAGAGACCGCCCATACACCCTCTGTAGATGTTCCTAAATGACACTTAAGATTACCTAGGATGAGTCACATACATACTTAGAAAACAATCATAAACATCTATGTAAGATTCTTCTACCAAGGGTCAATTCCAAGGTTCACTTGAGTGAGTGTGGAGCGACCGCCCATACAATCTCTATCACACACAGACAAGAGATCCTATAGACTACCTCAAATAGAATCATTCTCACTAAACACACCAACATTTAAAATTAGAAGTCATTTTCTTTCCAAAGCCTATCAAAAGACCTACTTAAGTAAATCGAGAAGATATGTCCATAGTGCAATGACCTCTCCAAGATTACCTAAATAGTCCTTAAGAGTTCCTATGGTTTAGATCATGTCAACAAGATTAACCAACTTCCCTAACTAGAGTCATTCTCAAGACTTCCAAAGATAACACATGAAGAGACCATCCTTTCATGCCCTCCTCATACTTTAGCTAAGGAATGCTTCAGTCACTTTAGATTAGGTACTCAACCATTCACATAGATACTAACATACGTCATTAGTTCATTAGTTCATTAAGACTCATATATCACATAAGACACTCACATAAAGCATCACATAAGACACTCACATAATGGTCTTGGACAAGACCTAGGAACTCCACATAACACGTTCAAAGTCTATTGTGCAATGTCTAGATAGCGTCCCATACCACCACCTAAACCTCATAAACTTATCTAATGCTAAAAGGTATTCCACATGATGAAAATACGCAATAACCGACATACACCATGATAGCAAAACATGGAATCCGAAGTTCTATCCTACTTCGATGAGGTTGTTCTACTTGCCAATGGTAGAACTTGGACACATCCCATGTAGGCACATGGTTAAGGAATATGAAGGGTGTACGAAACATTCAATCTCTTATTTAATTGAATCCACTTCCCCCTTGCTCATACTCACTCGGTGCTAGCCTTAGTTCTCATAGATTAATTCACATTAAGGTTCATATAAATAGGTCCCTTATCTAGTTCATGACCCACTTTACATTCACCCTACCAAAGAAAGGTCCACTAGGGCATAACTCACTTTGGCGACAAGAAGCTCATAGCGACTTCCCTAAGATATGATATGATGCCGTTCCAACCAATCAACCTTAAGTACATCACTCATCACATTAAGGATACCATTACAGCTAACCACTTCACAATTCATAACCTCGCCACTAAGTTCAAGGTTCCACATAAATTGACCTTCTTATCATTAAGGCCTCACTTATATTTATTTATTCAAGACTAATAGTTATGACACCCTATATCAAGATATCACATATCCATAATCATATATACATCAAGCAAGATATACAAGTCAACTAAGACAAGACATCACATACTTCACTTTTAACCCATAATACAAGCTATTCTAGAAACACTTCTAAAACAACCTAACATATTCAAGTCATACTATATATCATCATAACATAATTAATATACTCCACATATACTCACAAAGTCAAGTAGGAATAACCAAGACTTAACCTAACACTACATTCATAATATCAAGTCAAAGTCTAACATGATCACTTAAGGCAACATAACTAGAAGAATACATACATGACTATATAACTTAAAATGTAGATAAGAAATGTCATACTTCACATCATCAACTACACAACTAGCCACATAACTTCAAGTAGTTGCCAATAAGGCCATGCTCATAATATTGCATAAAGTAACGCCGAGAAGGCTACATCAATTGCAAGTAAAACACATAACACCACCACCATAAGTGGACCATACCAATCACAATAGAATCAAAGTATAATTAATATAAAATTAAGGAAAATGGGGCAGCATACCTTCATCCCCATATCCACATCTCAATTCAATGCCAAATCAACCAATTCAACATCACAAGGCCCTTACCCATGTCCATGAACAATAATTCAAAGCAGTAACCATAAAACTCAATGAATCTACATCAATTAAATCTAGTTTTAACAATCTAAGATCAATTAATATCAATTGAACACAATTCTTATATCATTAGAAAGCCCATAAGAAACTACACAACAATTCATCAACATTAGCTTAATATCAAGTAACCCAAAAAGTAGTCAAACTAGGGTTCATTAATTCACATGGGTTCATAGGTAATTTATGTTGAAATCATAAATACAATATCAATTAGATCATAATTCAATGTTTAGAAATTATTTATACAAGAACCCATGGTAGAATCCCGAAATTGGACAATTCACTTTAGAAAACTTTGTAAAACACTTTGAGGATTGGGATCCTTGATGAAATAAGTTTCAAGGATTAAAAGCCATACCTCAAGGATGATAATTCTTCACTTTGATGAAGAATTTCCACTCAAGAACCCCTCACCAAGCTGCCTCTTCAATGGGTCTTCAATGGAGGTTTTGGGAAATATTCTAAGAGTTTTGGGTTTTTAATTTTGAAGAATGAATTATTCTAAGTGTTAAACACTTATATACTCATCTAAAATACCCATAAGACCCTTAATAAACCGCCTAAACTCTTATTTGGAAGTGGGGTGAATTTACAAGTTCACCCCTGACTTGGCAGAAAATCTGCGCACAGGGAACTTGGCTGCGACGACTTGCTTGTGACGGAGCGTCACGGGTGCAACGGCCCATCATGGACATCCGTTGCAATCTACAGTGGCTTGCCAAGGGTCCCCTCTACACCCTCAAACAAGTCCCCCACTACGGAACCTTGTGACGGGGTGTCACAGCCATGACTGGCCGTCGACTGCTCCGTCGCCAAGGCTTCCTGGGACAGCCTGCTCACAGACTTTTGGGTCCTTCCTCAAGGACCCTTTGATGGTCCTTGGGGATAATTTCCCAGACGTTTCCAATCCAAATATAATAATCTATAAGTTTAACACCTCTCAAATGAATTTAATCCAAAACGAACACGTAAAACTCGACGAAACTCGCCTAGACGTACAAGGTCGACTCAAGGCATATCTTTCGAATGCCTTGGACGTTCTTGGTCGTTTGATCTCTGAACTTCACGAAACTTTAACCACTGCCTATACATGCTATAATAACTCTATAAGAACCTTAAAACACCATTAAACACACATAAACACATAGAACCACATAAGAGACAATTAGGTGACTTAGTCGTCAAACGTCTTAGTCGTCCCTTGACGTTTGACTTCCAACACCTATAATATTTTAGCTACTACCTCTATACCACATATTAAACATATTTAGGACCTTATAAAACTAAGACCAACATATTAGGATCTAGAGCACCCAAGCTATTTTCAAGGTCTTACAATCTCCCCCACTTGGACAACATTCGTCCTCGAATGACACTTGCCACTCTCCGAACACTTCCAAGATAAGAGATTCAACTAGCAGAACATAACCAAACCATGCAACACATTATCAAGAAGAAATCTTCAATTTCACATAATCAAGAGATTCACAACACAACAAGAAACTAGAAGACAATTCTATAACTCGTTGTGCTACAAAACTCACATGCTTCAATCCAAATAGCAAAAACTCATTTTACATTCAACATCATACTCATATACATCAGTTCTAACCACATAACAAGAATTTTAGACCAAAGGATCAAATAGCCATTTTTACAAAAACTTTACAGTGAACAGTATATCAAGCAATAGTGATTTCAGCAAATTTTTTCCAAAAATGCATTTTTTAGGCAATTCTATATATAGACATGCTAATATGCAAGATAAAATCATGTAAACACATCATACAAAATTCTCAAAGCTTCATAAAACACACAATGCAATAAGTAAATGAAATTCAATTTCAACCAAACTCCTAAACATCATGCACATGCAACAAATCAAGGAATTCTATCCCATTTACAAATCATACTCCCCCACTTAGAAGGAACTCATATTATCAAAAGAGAAACAAGAACTTACCAACATCATCATCACCATCAACCTACTTCTCAATTCTAGTACGGAGTGCATAGAAACTCCTCTTAGTTGGAGCATTTTCCTTTGGAACACTAGGCTCAACTCTCTTACCCTCCTTCCTAGAAGAAACGTTTGGACAATCTCTCACTTTGTGCCCATCCTTTCCACATCCAAAGCAACTATCGGTACCCAATAAACACTCACCATAGTGTTTCTTTCCACAATTGGCACAAGTAGGCTTGCCATCCTTAGAGCCACCTCCTTTCTCAAACTTCTTCTTAGGAACACTAGGTACATCTTGAGTTTGAACCCTCTTTTTTGACCTGGGTTGCACTTGGTCACTAGCAACGCTCCTCTTCAAGCTACTTGACATCCTCACAAGATTGGATTCTTCACATGATTGTGCATACATCATGTGTCTAGATAAGGCCACATTATCATGAAGCATAACGGTACGACATTCTTCCTTCACCAAATTGGCTACTCTGGTACAAAAGCGACTCATTTCATCTCTTCGATTGGACACAAGAGAAGGAGCATACCTAGACAATGTCGAGAATTTCAAAGAGTACTCGACAACACTCATATTGCCTGGCTTGAGATCAATAAAATCCTCCACCTTGACTTCTCTTCTCTCTCGGGGAAAGTACTTGCCAAGAAAAGCTCCCTTAAACTCTTCCCACTAAATAGGACCCGAATCTTCCGGCCTATTGTCCTTCCATTGAGTGTACCAAATTTGAGAAACATCTCTCAATTGATAAGAATCCAACTCCGCCTTCTCCCTAGATGTAACCCCCATAGCACTCAAAACTTTGTACACACCATCAAGTAACTCTTGGGGATCCTCATTCACCTTGGAACCAAGAAAGATAGAAGGATTCATCCTCACAAAGTCTCTCAACCTAGAAGTCATACTGCTCTCCATAAACATAGGGACCATACGCAAATTGATTTGAGTAGTTACGGCTTGAGCTAAATCCCTCAATGCCTCTCCAATCACCCTATTAGACAAATCCGGTACCTCATCACCTCCTCCTACATTAGGGACATGATCACCATGGGGAGGCACTTGAGCACCTTGCCCACCTTGGACACCTTGCTCACCTTGAACACCTTGCTCAACTTGAGCAACTTGGGGAAGAACTTCCTCATTCACCCTCTCCTCTTCCAACCTTCTAGCGGCCATCCTCCTAGTAAACACAAGGAAACTCATAAGAAGGATAGTCATAACATTTACTCTACCGCACGATATAGGAGTAGAAAAGAAGGGAAACTCTATCGTCCTATAGCCTCTCGCCCATAGATGTGTCCCGATTCACACCGATGGTCAAGACTCTACTAGACGTGACTTGATGAGACTTTTTGATACCTAAAACTACTTTCACCAAACCTATGCTCTGATACCAACTTTGTCACATTCCGAAACCATACCCTAGAGGATAGGGTGCAATCTCGGATTGCGACCGGCGTCGTCGAACTCTCAGAGTTCTAAGACAAGCCTCATTCATATCATTCATTGCATATACATAGTGAAAAGTAGTGCGGAATTAAAACTTTTCACAAAAACATAATATAGTCTTTAAAAATCTCTTTCATATAAAAGTAATAGAAATGCTAAGTCTCAATCTCATCATCTTAAGACACAAGAGTACTTTGGGACACGGACCATACTTCAATACGAAAATAGAAAGACATAGTCTATTACAATACTTCAAAGAAAACAATAAAAGACATATGCCCTCTAGTCAATTGAGGACATACTTCAACTTCTTCTTGACCGATCTTCTAAGTCCAAGTCTTCACTTCACAAGCTCTTCACCTACCAAGAACTACAGATAGAAAATAAAGCATGGAATTAGTACAACCACATGTACTAAGTATGGCTATATGCATAAAATCATGAAAACGGACTTTATTGGAAATATGCATCTTTTCATTTAGAAATCATAGTATAAACATTAGAACATCATTTAGCAATTAAGAAACACATAAGATAACAATTAACCAAAGATAACATTTTAAAGGCTCACTTTACAGTGAGTTCACTTCACTGTACAGTGAAGTCCAAGCCTTTCTTTTAACATCTCCTAGCATGTAATTCCTTCACTTAAAGTCATCCTAAGATTCACTTAAGTCACACAAAGAGACCACCCATACACCCTCTCTAGATGTGCCTAAACGACCCTTAAGATTACCTACGATGAGTCACATACATACTTAGAAAATAATCATAAACATCTATGTAAGATTCTTCTACCAAAGGTCAATTCCAAGGTTCACTTGAGTGAGTGTGGAGCGACCACCCATACAATCTCTATCACACACACACAAGAGATCCTATAGACTACCTCAAATAGAATCATTCTCACTAAACACACCAACACTTAAAATTAGAAGACATTCTCTTTCCAAAGCCTATCAAAAGACCTACTTAAGTAAATCGAGAAGATATGTCCATAGTGCAATGACCTCTCCAAGATTACCTAAATAGTACTTAAGACTTCCTAAGGTTTAGATCATGTCAACAAGATTAACCAACTTCCCTAACTAGAGTCATTCTCAAACTTCCAAAGATAAGACATGAAGAGACCATCCTTTCATGCACTCCTCATACTTTAGCTAAGCAATGCTTAAGTCACTTTAGATTAGGTACTCAATCATTCACATAGTTACTAACATAGGTCATTAGTTCATTAGTTCATTAAGACTCATACATCACATAAGACACTCACATAAAGCATCACATAAGACACTCACATAATGGTCTTGTACAAAACCTAGGAACTCCACATAACACCTTCAAAGTCTATTGTGCAATGTCTAGATAGAGTCCCGTACCACCACCTAAACCTTATAAACTTATCTAATGCTAAAAGGTATTCCACATGATGAGAATAGGCAATAACCGACATAGACCATGATAGCAAAACATGGAATCCGAAGTTATATCCTACTTCGATGAGGTTGTTCTACTTGCCAATGGTAGAACTTGGACACATCCCATGTAGGCACATGGTTAAGGAATATGAAGGGTCTACGAAGCATTCAATCTCTTATTTAATTGAATCCACTTCCCCCTTACTCATACTCACTCGGTGCTAGCCTTAGTTCTCATAGATTAATTCACATTAAGGTTCATATAAATAGGTCCCTTATCTAGTTCATGACCCCCTTTACATTCACCCTACCAAAGCAAGGTCCACTAGGGCATAACTCACTTTGGCGACAAGAAGCTCATAGCGACTTTCCTAAGATATGATATGATGCCGTTCCAGCCAATCAACCTTAAGTACATCACTCATCACATGAAGGATACCATTACAGCTAACTACTTCACAATTCATAACCTCGCCACTAAGTTCAAGGTTCCACATAAATTGACATTCTTATCATTAAGGCCTCACTTATATTTATTTATTCACGACTAAGAGTTATGACACCCTATATCAAGACATCACATATCCATAATCATATATACATCAAGCAAGAGATACAAGTCAACTAAGACAAGACATCACATACTTCACTTTTAACCCATAATACAAGCTATTCTAGAAACACTTCTAAAACAACCTAACATCTTCAAGTCATCCTATATATCATAATAACATAATTAATATACTCCACATAGACTCACAAAGAAAAGTACGAATAACCAAGACTTAACCTAACACTACATTCATAATATCCAGTCAAAGTCTAACATTATCACTTAAGGCAACATAACTAGAAAAATACATACATGACTATATAACTTCACATGTAGATAAGAAATGCCATACTTCACATCATCAACTACACAACTAGCCACATAACTTCAAGTAGTTACCAATAAGGCCATGCTCATAATATTGCATAAAGTAACGCCGACAAGGCCACATCAATTGCAAGTAAAACACATAACACCGCCACCATAAGTGGACCATACCAATCACAATAGAATCAAAGTATAATTAATATAAAATTAAGGAAAATTGGGCAGCATACCTTCATCCCCATATCCACATCTCAATTCAATGCCAAATCAACCAATTCAACATCACAAGGCCCTTACCCATGGCCATGAACAATAATTCAAAGCAGTAACCATAAAACTCATTGAATCTACATTAATTCAATCTAGTTTTAACAATCTAAGATCAATTATATATCAATTGAACACAATTCTTATATCATTAGAAAGCCCATAAGAAACTACACAACAATTCATCAACATTAGCTTAATATCAAGTAACCCAAAAAGTAGTCAAACTAGGGTTCATCAATTCACATGGGTTCATTGGTAATTTATGTTGAAATCATAAATACAATTTCAATTAGATCATAATTCATTGTTTAGAAATCATTTATGCAAGAACCCATGGTAGAATCCCGAAATTGGAAAATTCACTTTAGAAAACTTTGTAAAACACTTTGAGGTTGGGATCCTTGATGAAATAAGTTTCAAGGATCAAAAGCCATACCTCAAGGATGATAATTCTTCACTTTGATGAAGAATTTCATCTCAAGAACCCCTCACCAAGATGCCTCTTCAATGGGTCTTCAATGGAGGTTTTGGGAAATATTCTAAGAGTTTTGGGTTTTAAATTTTGAAGAATGAATTATTCTAAGTGTTAAACACTTATATAATCATCTAAAATACCCATAAGACCCTTAATAAACCGCCTAAACTCTTATTTTGAAGTGGGGTGAATTTACAAGTTCACCCCTAACTTGGCAGAAAATTTGCGCACAGGGAACTTGGCTGCGACGACTTGCTTGTGACGGGGCGTCACGGGTGCAATGGCCCATCATGGCCATCCGTTGCAAGCTCCAGTCGATTGCCAAGGGTCCCCTATACACCCTTGAACAAGTCCCCCACGACGGAACCTTGTGACGGGGTGTCACAGCCATGACTGGCCGTCGACTGCTCCGTCGCCAAGGCTTCCTGGGACAGCCTGCTCACAGACTTTTGGGTCCTTCATCAAGGACCCTTTGATGGTCCTTGGGGATAATTTACCGGACGTTTCCAACCCAGATATGATCATCTATAAGTTTAACACCTCTCACATGAATTTCATCCAAAACGAACATGTAACACTCGACAAAACTCGCCTAGACGTACAAGGTCGACTCAAGGCATATCTTTCGAATGCCTTGGACGTTCTTGGTCGTTTGACCTCCAAACTTCACGAAACTTTAACCACTGCCTATAAATGCTACAATAAATCTATAAAGAACCTTAAAACACCATGAAACACACATAAACACATAGAACCACATAAGAGACAATTAGGTGACTTAGTCGTCAAACGTCTTAGTCGTCCCTTGACGTTTGACTTCCAACACCTATAATATTTTAGATAATGCCTCTATACTACATATTAAACATATTTAGGACCTTAGAACACTAATACCAACATATTAGGCTCTAGAGCACCTAAGCTATTTTCAAGGTCTTACACATTGTCTATCATTTCAGATAGAGGAGATCAGTTCACTTCACATTTCTGGAGATCCTTCAAGAAGAGCTTAGGCACGCAGGTAAAACTTAGTACTGCCTTTCATATTTAGACTGATGGGCAGGCAGAGTGCACCATTCATACATTAGAGGACATGTTGAGAGCGTGTGTGATTGACTTTAGGGGTAGCTGGGATGACCATCTGCATTTGATAGAGTTCTCGTATAATAATAGCTATCACTCCAGCATTGGGATGGCACCGTTTGAGGCACTGTATGGTAGGAGGTGTAGATCTCAAGTTGGGTGGTTCGAGGTTGGAGAGTCTTCCATTTTGGGTCCACATATCATTTATGAGGCCTTAGAGAAGGTCAGGGTGATTAGGGACAGGTTGGCTACTACTTTCAGTAGGCAGAAGTCATATGCAGATAACAGAAAACGACCCTTAGAGTTTGATGTTGGTGACTAGGTCTATTTGAAGATATCACCTATGAAGGGGGTGATGAGGTTTGGCAGGAAGGGGAGGTTGAGTCCTAGGTATGTTGGGCCATATGAGATCCTACAACGTGTGGATGAGGTGGCCTATGAGTTGGCATTGCCTGCGGTGCTAGCTTCTATACATCAAGTCATTCATGTATCCATGTTAATGAAGTGCCTAGGTGATCCAGCATCGATTATACTTGTGGAAGGTTTGGGGGTCGATGAAGACTTGTCCTACGAGGAGGTACCTGTTGAGATCTTAGACAGACAGGTCAAGCGGCTGAGGAACAAGGAGATTGCCACAGTGAAGGTATTGTGGAGGAATCATCTTGTTGAGGGTGCTACGTGGGAGGCTGAGGCCGATATGAGATCCCGCTATCCTCATCCTTTCAGCTCTTGAGGTTAGACTTCCTACTCTTAAGTATAAGTTTTCTTATCTCTCCATTCTTTGTTGCTATTGCTTGAATGTGCATAGTGATTATGTTATGTTATGCTGGCATTGTGCTAGTTAGTTAGTAGTGTAATTGGGGGACGAATGTTCCAAAGGGGGGGATAATGTAACAACCCTAAAAATGGATATGATAAGTAATTCTTAATGTGTCTAGAATGCCTACGATTAGACCGGGTTCACACGGATTGATGCACGTAGAACCAGACCTCTGAACCCTTGCTACAGCAAAGCCAACTAACATGGGGAGTTACTTGAGCTACGAAAGGTTGGGTCCATCCATGTAGGGCTCTCGATTAGTTGAGCTAGGAAAGGTTGGGTACATCCATGTAGGGCTCTCGAATACGAAGATTTGCTCGAATGAGTCTTTACCAGACTTAAAAAGTGGAAATCTTAGGTTTGGAGGGTCTAGGGTAAAATGGTCTTTTTACAGGCTAAGGGTAGTATCGTAGTTACCCTAAATATATAATTAATTATTTAATTAATAAGGTGGAGGGGCATTTTAGGGAGAGATGGCCGAAAATTGGCTCTTGAAGTGAAGTCTTGCTCCACCCGGGTTCGAACCTAGGTGGAAGCAATGAACTAAAGTTGTTTTTATTTAAGTTGGTAAATTAATGTAATTAATTAATATTTATTATTTATTAGATGATTTAAGATAAAAGGGAAATCAGATTTTTAGTATTTAATAAAAACCTTATTTGACTAAGTCCTAAACTAGACTCCTAAGCATAAGATAACTCTCTCCTCTCACATCTATCTCTCAACACACGTTCAATCTCTGTTCTTTTTCACGTTCTCTCTGCCAAAATAACTTCAAGAACAGAAAGATAACCCAAGTTCTTCACACTTGAAGAATTCACCACGAAAATATAAGAAAACAAAAAAAATCAATCACGTAGGCAAAGAGAAGGTTGTCCGTCGAGTTTGGTGTTGAACTTTTGGTGTTGGACGTGTGTTTGGAGGAATTCTTTGGGCAGCAAGTCTAGGTTTGAACGTCAAAAAGGTATGGGTCCTCTTATCTCTTGGTACCTTTCTGAAGAGACCCCTAATGTTCAGCTCTCAGACATGAGAGGACTGGGATTCGAACCCACAACCTCTCAGACAACTTGAGGAAAAATGAAAAGAAAAGAAGTGTGAGGCATGGGAATCGAACCCACGACCTCTAGGCAGTAAAGAATTATTAAAAGAAAAATAAAGTGAGGCTGTGGGGGTTTGATCCCACAACCTCATGGTCAACTCGATATAGTCAAGGAAAAATAAAAAAAAAAATAAAAGGGGTTGTGGGGGGTTCGATCCCACAACCCCTCGGCCAAGGAAGAGAATTTTCAAAGGATAGAAATAGAAAGGAAACATTGATGTTGGGGCTCGATCTAGGGTCCCAATGTCATGTGGACCGAAATTAAATAAAAGAAAAATGTAAAGTGTTGTGCAAGGGATTCGAAACCGGGTTCCCTTGCGCAAATTCCGTATTGATACATAAGTCATACATGAATTAAATATTCAAGAATAATGCTGCCTACTTAGATCGAAATCGAGATCTTGGCATATATACAAAATGCATAAGTCTTGCACCACATAATCTTAGGAAGATATGAATCACTTAAACGAACTACGAATGAAGCCTCATGGCTTGTATGTATAGACCCATAAGTCTAGCATACGTTTAAAAATAAGTGAACCTAAGATGTATGTAATGAAATGATGTAACCCTAGAAGGGTTAAGTAAGAGTGTAAAACACACTAAATGGCCAAGTGCATTGGCAAACGACGAAATGAATATTATGTAATGAAATTATGAAACCTGAGAGGGGTTAAGTAAGAGTGTGAAACACACAAATGGCCAAGTGCTTTGGCATATGATGAAATGAACATTAACGTAAAAAGCGGTGAGTAATTATGAAGAGCAAATGTGCTAAGGTTAATGAATGTGGTGACAACATGATAAAAGGCTAATGTGAAAGATGTGAGCAATCTCAAATGAGCCTAAGTAAATGTTACCAAAATGTACTCACCTATGAGAGTGTAAAGTTAATAAAGAGACCAGTCTCTATGAACACTCTAATGAAAGTATTGAGAATAATGTATACTTAATACTAATGATGAGATGAAAAATCATCTAATGAGCTATGATGTCCTCATACTAGAAGCCAGCGTCCATGATGTATGAGTTGAATGAAATGGAACTTTATACTGAGCACCGATAGACTAGCTATGAGCGGTCATGGCTTCTTTCGGGAAGGGCGGAGGTTGACGTAACTCTCATGAGCTGAGACTGTTTTGCATGCCGGGTATGGGTCTCCTTATATCTCCTAGTCTTCGAACCTATACTGCGAATATAGTGATCTGGCGGGGTTCATTTCCCATGTACGCTAGCATGTTTTGGGTCACTTTGGCCGGTGATTCCACCTCTTTTTGTGTGGGGGGGAGACACTGGATTTCATGATGCTCACATGATCTATGTCGGTTAAAGTTAAAGTTTCCAATCAATGAATGAGGCCAGCCTCAAATGATACACATAATGAAATGAACGATACCAAATGTGTTAGGATAGGATAATCAAGAGGTGAGCTAGACTCAAGTAATAACACTAGGTTATTCTTGATCATTGCACAGCAAACCCGATGAGAGTCTTAAACAACATCCTAGGTATAGTTGGTGTTTACACTAGCTTATGAATGAATGAAATGAAGTACGTATGAATGAATGAAGCAGACTCTGTGTTTGCTAAAGAAGCCTCCCTAGTTGAGTCCCATATGTTGAGACCTCATTTTGGGAAGTCTTAATGTTAAGTCCATGATTCCGAGGTCTCATGGCACATGAAAGAATGATATGAAAGATGTTATGTGCTATATGCAATATGTTATGTGATTTGTGTAAGATGTTATGTGTTGTGTGCAATATGATACGTATGATGATGCATGTTACTCCTATGGCATGACGTTCCTAATCAAAATTTTGAAAGCTCACTAACTTTCCTAATCTATATTTGGAAAGCTCACTAACTTTCCTAATCCAAATTTGGAAAGCTCACTCACTTTCCTAATCCCAATTTGGCAAGTCCACTGACTTGACTTTCCATAATCATGTTGTTAGGAAAGAGCTATTCTTACTCATGCATGTCCTTGGTGTGTGCTTGCATATACCCATACTTAGTACAAGTGTGTACTAATCCCATACAACTCTATATTTTTAGGTGCAGGCACAGGTGGACGCTAGAGCTTACAGGTTGACGTTGCAGCTATCCGGACGTGGAGCTTTCATCCGGAATTGGTAGGCCCTCATGCTTTCGAGGATGACTACCGTTACTATCTAGCTTAGATGTAGTCTTTAGCTAGTGGAGTATGTTCCACTAGTGTTTCTTTCCGTTTTTATTTCAGACATTGTATTAGTGCCATTTCGGCAATTATACATTTAATACATTATTGAACTATTTCTTTCAGTTGATAATCTTAATGATAGATGGTTGATTGTGAACAGTATGAATGTAAGTAGAATGATCTTGATGCATGTTAAGAAACAAAAAGTTTCAAATTTTAAGCTAAAATTAACCTAGATGAAGTAAGAATGACGTAAGTAGGCTTGTCTGCGACCTCTGAGAGGTCAACGACGCCGATCTCGTTTGGGGTCTAGATTCTGGTCGTGACATTTTTCTCACTTGTGATGACCTATGAGCTATATATGTTAGGATGTTTACATAGGGGGTTAGAAGAGACTAATGTAAACTTGTATAATGACATAATATGATTACTAACGGCAACAATTTCTTAGCACCGGAAGGGCATGTAAATGAAATGGAGGTCTCACGTTAGTCTGTCCGACCTCCCACATGGGTTTCTTCACATTAGTAAGTTTGGCTTCCCTAATTATGTGTTGTCTCATGACATTGAAATCTCCACGTTAGTAGCTCAAGGTTTCTAGAAACAAACTCCTTGACTCTTAACTATATGCCCGCATAGGACTCTAGCTTCGTTGATCCACCTAGATACCTACGTATGAATGGTTACACCTTAGGAAATTGTTAACACTCTCTTTTTGGTTTTGGAGTAGAACATCGGGTTCCATGTAGCTCACATGGTCTCATGTCGATTATTGCACTTATTTCCCTAAAGTAAAAGTAAATGAATAAGTTAAGTATTCTCATTAGGGTTGTCTTGAAGGCTTCTACATAGGGTAAGGTAGGGTATGGGACTTATGTTACTCATTGCACACATAGGGTCCTAAGGGATGGTTCTAGTAGTGTTCTTTTATCATTATGATTATGTTCATAAGCTATGAGTAGTATTGATGTATGTAACATGATATATATTAGAATATGTTGTAAGTATGAAATGGGTTGCTTAATGTGATACTTAGCTTTAGATAGGGTTATGGGGCTTTAATCTTTGCATTGCATGAGTGTAGCTAGAGCTACTTTTACGTTGGTATGACTATGAGATTCCGTATATGTGTATATTGATTGTTAATCATGGTGCATGGTTTTGACTAAATTGTGTCTTTTCTCATGCATCGATGATTTTTATGCATAGGAACCATACTTAGTACATGTGTTTTGTACTAACCCTTATCTCTTTCCTTTTTCTCAAACATTGTAGGTTCGGGCCGTTGAGGTATCCTTGAGGCTAAAGTAAGAAGACTTGGACTAGAGTCTCCAAGTTTTGGTATGCCTTTTAGTTCTAGGATGCTACCACACACTCTATCTTAGTGGTACTTGTATTGTCTAACCGACATTCATTTTTCCCTATAGTTGAAGACATTGATGTAAGCCCTATGTGGAAATTATGAAATTGTGTAAGGGCTTTGCCCGGATTGTTTAACTTTGTTTAGATGGTTGATATAAGATAAAGATTTAGACTAAATTCCTATATGTTGATATGTGGTGTATGCGAGAAGCGTATGTATGCTTCCTATGTAGAGGCCTATGTAAACCTCATTACTATATATGTAAAGTTTTAATTTTTTTCGTATTTTGACCTATGATTGGGTATGATGTATGCTAAGGGCTTGTCTTAGTCCTCTTAGAAGACGACGATGCCGGTTATGTCTAATGGGTACTTTGGATCGTTAAAGAATTAAAGAGGCCCTGATGGCCGAGTCTCCTATATTATTTCTCATATGGTTTTCATGACCCTTGCTATTCATGGTATAGTTGAGACCTTATGTGGTTTGGTAATATGACCTAACTTGATGAGTATGGATTTCTTTTTGGTGTTAGTCGAAGAGGAATGATGATGATGGAGTTAGTATGCTCATTAATATGAGATTAGGAGTGGGAACCCTCAATATATGTTAAACCTTCTTGTGTGAGGAGTATAAAGGTAGGTTTTAACTTGCGTTGACCTTGGTGGTTAAGGGCATGATGTGATTAGGATCACCCTATGTGGGGGATAATGTGCCTAGATGGTAAGGTTTAGAGTGCCCTTGTTGTTCCTATGTTGAGTTCCTTTGAACTTCTTTGTGTGGGAAATCACTTTTAGGTGATATTGATAGAGGGTGTTCTTAAGCTTTAAATCCCAAGAGTGGGGTGATGTGCTTAGTCGTTAGAGTTGGTGAGATAAAGTTCACCTAAGGTGGACTTAAGTTTCTCTTAAATGAGTTTACCTATGTGGGGGATAGTTATGTGAGTAGTAAGGTGATAGATGTCCCTATCTTGTCCTTCTGTTCTTACTTGAGCTTGAAACCAAAGATTTTCTAGTATTTTGTTCATGATATGAGTCTTGTATGAAAGTATAAGTTGCATGTCCTCCATATGTTATGTATGTCTTAAATGACACTATGTTAAGTATGTTTTGATGATTCTAAATTGCATGAAAAAGATTTTTTTATCAAATTCATGTTTTCTCATGTTGATTGTGCATCTTGATATGTTAGTTGTTCATTTAACTTCCTGAGATGATGTAAGGAGCCTATTTGATGTCACTTATAATGTGTTGTGTTTTAAGTCATCAATGAAACTTTATCCTCCTTTAAATGGAAAATGATGAGTTTCTTAAAAATGTGTGACTTTTATGACTTGGGAAGAGTTAATGTAGGCTCACTCTTGAGAAGTGATAGGGGGTTTGGCTAATGCTAATGACGTGTGCGTATAAATTGCATGAATTTCACTAATTGGTGCGTGATTATGAAAACTATTGTCATGCTAGAAGTAGAATTTTTTTAAAATGACTTCTTATTGTTGTGAAATGTGTGATGTGACTTACCATTTAGACTTCACTAGGGAGGAAGTATGAGCATGATTTGGTTAAAAGTTGAGAATTTCTCATTTAAAATTAATTGACCTTAATGCATTGCTTTTGTATGAACTCATGAAGACATGTAAGTGTGTTGAGGAGAAGGACATTCCTCCTTAAACATAACTAAGCATAGTATGGTTGAGTATGACCTTCATGTCAATATTCCTATGTGATAAGGATCTTTGTTGATCTACTTGACTCAATTTTATGTGCATTGACGTGTGAGTGGTTATTTGCTTCTTCAGTGATGTTGAACTTGCCTATGTGTGACTTAAAGGTTGTCGCATAATGATCTCTTTATCAAATGAGGTGTAAGGACCATGTTATTATTAGGATAAGTATGTTCCTCCTATGAACATGACAAGAACCTATGTGTTTGATGCATTAAGGAGTGAGTGAATAAAGTTTTACTTGCTTGTGTTGGTTCGAGTGCAATTCGTATGAAAGTTAGTGTTCCCTGTAAGTTGGTGCATTGACTTCTATATGATAATGTGTTTAATGTTGTTAGCTTCTATATGGGTCATTGAAGTCCTTGAAGTGTTTGAAATGTTTCAAGTGTCATTCGAGGACGAATGTTACCAAGTGGTGGATATTGTAAGGACCCTCAAAATGAATTAAGGTTCTGAGAGCTTCATATATTCCTAAAAAGGCTTAATATGATTTAAATAAGTGCTTTACAATATATATACTTGATTTGAAGTCATTTACAGGTCAAACGTCCAAGAACGTTCGAGACGTTCGAGTTGATCTTTAGACGTGCATGTGTATCTTTGTGTGCTTTTGCATGTTTTATGTGTCATTTGGTGCTAACATTGATAGGATAGGACCCTAAAATATATACGAGTTATTTATGGTCGAAACTTCCGGGTACGAGTCCCTCAAGACCGCCGTAGTGGTCCTATAGGAGGACCCAACCTTGGGGCAACGAGGTACCCAAGGCAGCAACGTTTTGTTCATGAATGAAATTTGTCCGCGTCGCGGAAAAGGTTGTCCTTGGTCCAAATTTTTTTTTTGCGTCGCGGACACAACACAGACTCTACCATGCATATCATCATATTAAGTAGAGAAAAATACAATGTAATGCATAAGAAATATAAACATAGTCATATACATTAGAACACCTTCCTAAAACTCCTTTCAAGAGCTACTTGTGAAATGCATAGGTAAAGTCCCATAACCTCACCTACACTAAGAGACTTCCCTTAGGTTATCCTAGTTAGGTTCATTACTTTACTTCCATTGTCCATTTTACTTTAGGGAAACTATAGCCTTAACCGACAATAAGACCATGGGTGCGAAACATGGAATTTGGTGTTGTAGAACCTTACATAAAAGGGAGGTGATCTTTCTTTCAAAGTAGAACATTAACATCGTGCTAACATATTAGGTGATATCACTTTCTAGATACTATGGGGCAAACAAAGTTTATGGAACTTGGAGGCATATATGGAATACCTCTTTATGCCTATTTATTCATTGTAGTTATCCACCTCCTAAAGAATATGGTGAAGAAGCCTTCCCACATTGGGAAGGGGAAACCCTCATCTATGTTCACTCGGTGCTAAGCTAAGTTCCATTTATATAAAACATAGGGTTTATGAGAGTTAAATCCTTATATGCTTAGCTCATAGGTCATAGATGAGAGAGTCCTTTCATCAACCTAAATCATGTGAGAAAACCTTTCACATGGACATAGTATATTCAAGCACCATCTAGTTTAGGATACAATTGAGAACACCTTTCAAGAGACCCTTCATTTACTGATTATCCTACAAGCATCATAGACATGCTTTCATGTTTGTGTATGTGTTCATGTATGTGAGAAAACCTTTCACATAAACACTCTTAACAATACGTGTTCAGACTTTGCTTCATTAATGCATAAGTGTATGGGTGTAACTATATGAGCAATCCTTTCATATAAACATATTAAGACTCTATACATATTCATAACATACTCATGCATTCATATTCATGTACATAGATAACAAACCTAGGAACTATCCTATCAAGGCACACATGTGCAATGCATAAACAAGGTCCCCTACCCTTGTCTATACTAGTACACCTATCAAGTCATCCTATTTAAGGGATACATAACATACTTCATGGACATATACTCTACATGCATAGTAGTAGACACAATTACATATGAGAATACCCTTTCATTAGACACCATGAGCCTATACTACTTGTAAGCATGAACAAGGGGTGTGTGTGGAAATTGTACAACATGATCACATAATGGCAACAATCCTAACATTGAGGAAGCAACCTTAGAAATGTCAGAGTACACATTCAAGTTCCCTAAACAATATATAACTCACACATAGAGTAATATGAACTATATAATATACACAACAACATTATAATATAGGAGACAGTACATCTCTATTACTTGAATCTAAGACTCCAAATCATGCATAAGACCGCAAATTCATGTGGAGGTTCATAGGTAGGGGACATGCTACACAAGATTAACCAATCATCAATATACTTCAACAATGTCTAACGTTTAGGCCTCTAACCCTTACATCTTCATTCACATATAGAAAACATCATCATTATAACCTAGGTCATGAACTAGCACTGAAGACTAGGCATAATAATTCACTATATCTAATTATTATAACTAGACTTTCAAGATACAATTTCCTTCAAGGTAATGATTACATCACATATAGAATCACAATAAAGTAAACACCCCTACAAAAAGAGGACCATACCGAACAATGCCATACAAGGACAATTCAGCTACAAATTCTATACAAAGTAGAGGAAAATAGGGCAATCTTACCAATACTCCAAGCTTTGATCATCATAGATTAATTACAAACAATTAATTATCAATTTACATAAAGGAATATAGAACTAAGCGATTCAATAAATTCTAAACATAATTCAATCATCATCTAATCAACATAAAAAGACAAACATCATATCATAATTACTGAAATTAGGGAGATCATGGGTTCTTCATGGAATTGGATTGAAATTCATATTAAAATCATTTATTAATCATAAATTCATCATTAGAATTGTTTTGAAATCAATTTGACAATGAACCCATGGCTATATTGAAAATTGGGAATTTTTGGTCCTTTAATCACTTTTGAAAATCCTTGATAGAAATCCTTAGATGAATGTATAACTAAGGATAAAGGATCACCATACCTTATTGATTGAATAGCAATGATAAATTTGATAAGAAACCATGAAAATCCAGCCCCTTGCTTGAACTTGAGTTTTCCCTCCAATGGAGGTTTCAGAGAATTCGGAGGAGAAGAGAGTTTTGGGATTTTTTGTATTTTCGTATTCAGTGTTGGGATTTTTGCATGGAAAAAGGGATTAAATAAGTCTTAAAACTTGTTTATAATTGTATACCAATATTAAAAAAACATTCCCACACTTATTTGTACTTTTAGACATGTCAAACTTAAGTTTCATTTTTGAAATTTACATCGGGGAGCAAGTCCGCGAGGCGGAGCTGTTCCCGCATGATTTTTGGAATTAATTGGTAGAACAGTGTAGTCCATATTGTGTCTAAAACAAGGACCAAACTATTTGACCAAGGACACCCTAGTGCGCGATGCGGACGCATTTCATTCATGGACAAAATGTTGCTGCCTTGGGCAGCTTGTTGGCCCAAGGTTGGGTCCTCCTCAAGGACCCCTAGGACGGTCCTTGGGGAGTCGTAACCGGAACCTTCGACCCTAACTACACTCTTATACATGTTAGGTCATATCCTATTAATTTGAGCACCTAAAAAACACAAAAACAAGACACACATGCACGTATAAAGGCCAACTTTCGAACGTCTCGGACGTTCTTGGACGTTTGACCTCCAAATGACTTCAAATAAAGTATACATACTGTAAAACACTTATTTAACCTGCATTAAATCTTTTTAGGCACAAGTGAGACTCTAGGCACCTTAATTCATTTTGAGGGTCCTTACACTTGACATTTTTGAAGTGTTGTTAACTGTCTCCACTCTCTTCTCACATTATTTATCAGCAAAAAGAACAAAAAAAATCAAAGTTCATCACTTGAAGAACTTGCACACAAAAACTCAAAATAAAAACTATACTAAAAACAAAAAGCGAAGGCATCTTTCAAACGGTTTGCGCGTGAGTTTTGTTGGAGAAGCAATTGTTTTTCGTGGGAGTTGGCAGCACTTGAGATCATGTTTGAAAGGTGTTAAATGACAAGAAAAGGTATGAGTTTTCTTTCTCTTGGTCCCTTTCCCAAGAGACCCCTAATTTTCAGTCGAATTCTAATCCGAAAACTAGGAATGTTCCCCGTTGCATGTCCATGTGACTAGCTCCCATCGATTGTTGTAGGTTAGGTAAGTTTTCTTGTAGAATCTAGGGATAGAATGTGTTTTCGTGATGATTATGTTCTATATGTATGTTCAGATTTATGTGGTTATTAATTATGTTTTCCGAAACTATGTGAAAATGGCATGTTAAATTCTTGCGTTTTGTATGCAATAATTTGTAGAAATCGTGATGTTCATATGAGGTGTGTTGTTGATGAATTTAGTGAAAACACTTTGCCAATGTAACCACGAAAAATACACATGATAACGTACGAAATATCCAACGAATTGCTTAAGAATCTAACGTACAAATGTTCAGAAAAATGGACCAAAAACGTGACCAAATTTCCATAAATATGGAAAATTGATCTCGGCTAAGGATGTTTTTTTTTTTTTTTTTTTAAGGTGTGAGGTCATTGGGGATTGAACCCAAGACCTCACCATATGCAAGCTATAAAAAAATTCAATAAATAAAATTAGGTAAGGGGGATTTGAAATGGGGAAAGGCTTAAGTGAAGAGTTAGGAGAAAAATGAAAGAAAAATAAAATGAGTGGTGTGGGGATCGAACCCACAACCTCTCGGATAGGTGCGGAAATTAGGAGAAAAACTAAAGGAAAGTAAAATGAGGTTGTCGGGGATCGACCCCACATCCTCTCGGCCTAAAACAGAAAAGTCAAGAAGAGAAAAGTAAGAAAAGAAATGTAGGCGTTGGGATTTGAACATGGGTCCCTTAGCTGAAATTTTAAATCAAAATTTAATATAAGACTAAGTGTTGCTCAAGGTATTTGAAATCGCGTTCCTGATGTACCATGGTTTCACGGTATTTCTAATGTTTTTTCCTTAAGTTTAGTGTGTGTCGAAAGCCTTTTTGTGTGGATTTTTATGTAAGTTTCTCTTTGTTTGCAGAAAATCTGTCCAAGGATGAACGCGTGAGTTTTTGAGAAAGAAATGCAGAAGAGACCACCTATGGAACCTATGACGGTCCGTCGAGGCTGTGACCGTCCGTAGGTGACATCGTAGTGAAGGGAGAAGTTGCTGAAGGAAAAATGGGGAAGTCTGACCAAGTGTGGGATTACGGAAGTCCATGACGGACCGTCATAGCCACGACGGTCCGTCCTGCTTGTTCGTCGTGATGATCAGAGAAGTAGTTTCAGTACCCAAATTCCAAGAAGTCCAAGTATTTTGGAACGAAGACCCTCGACGGACCGTCGTGCTTGAAACGGTCCGTCATGCCTGTTCGTCGAGGGGAATGAAGAAAGCAACAGAAGAATGGTGAAGTATGGGACGACGGAGTCTATGACGGTTCGTCGTGTCCATGACGGTCCGTCACGTGGTCCGTCGATCCAGACGCGTTTGGACAAATTTTTAGTAAATAGAATCCTTATTTGATTAGACTTTGTTTTTATTATAAATAGTGGAAAAAAACCTCATTTTTGGGGTTAGACTTTCTGGATAATTTTTAGTTTTTAGTTCTTCTATTATATTATTGAATTCTCGATTTTGGGAATTAAGATACTTTCTCGGTAATTGATTGTTGGTGATTTTGTTGATTAATCAAGTTAAATTCTGGGAAATTATTCGTTTTCATAAAAGTAAGTGCATGAATTCTTCCATTAACAATATGAATTGTGTAATTATGAACATGGGTAACTAAACCTCATAGCTAGGGTTGTGGGAACCATGGGTGAATAACAAGGTAAAAATCTAACTTAAATAACAATTCTAGATTGGTGTCTTGCATGTATTGATAATTCTTTCATGTAGAAGTCTTTTTAACGGATGGCCAACGTTAGAACTCGCCTTAATGCTACTTGCCGGACCAAGGAGGTAGATAATAAGAAAAGAATTATCAACATAGATTTATTGTAGACTATCTAATAGGCTAGTATTGGTTGGTACAAGTTAATAACTTAGTCAAATACCGAATACGATGCTTAATATGAGGTAAAGATAAGGAACGTATAGCAACACACGTAGCTGGACCAAGGTGCGGTGTGAAATTCTCTAGATGTCGGATCAAGGATTTAGAGATACGTAACTTATCACTTTACATGCAAGACTGCAATCCCCAATGAAAAGAATGAACTTGTTCCAATGAGACCGGTGACTGGATGGAGGGTGTGTATGGATTACCGGAAATTAAATGCATGGACCGAAAAGGACCATTTTCCCATGCCCTTCATGGATCAGATGTTGGATAGACTCGCTGGAAAAGGGTGGTACTGTTTTCTTGATGGTTATTCAGGGTATAATCAGATTTCTATTGCACCAGAAGATCAAGAGAAGACCACTTTCACTTGTCCATAGGGGACCTTTGCGTTCAAGAGAATGCCGTTTGGGATATTGAATGCACCCGCCACATTTCAGAGATGTATGATGTCAATATTCTCCGACATGGTCGAAGATACTATTGAGGTTTTTATGGTTGATTTTTCAGTGGTTGGTGAATCATTCGAGCAATGTTTGAGCCATTTATCTGAAGTTCTTAAGAGATGTGAAGACTGCAATTTAGTTCTCAATTGGGAAAAATGCCACTTTATGGTCAAAGAAGGTAATGTTTTGGGCCATCGTATTTCAGAAAAAGGCATAGAAGTTGATCGAGCCAAAGTCGAGGTGATAGAGAGACTTCCTCCACCTATCTTTGTAAAAGGTGTGAGAAGCTTTCTTGGGCATGCAGGTTTTTACAGGAGATTCATTAAAGATTTCTCTAAAATTGCACATCCATTGTGCAAACTGTTGGAGAAAGATAGTGAATTTTCTTTTGATGAATCCTGTCTTAAAGCATTCGGCTATCTTAAAGAAAAACTGGTATCTGCACCTATCATTATTTCTCCGGATTGGAGCAGTTCATTTGAGGTGATGTGTGATGCGAGTGGGGTTGCCCTTGGTGTGGTATTGGGACAAAGAAGGTACAAAATCCTTCATCCCATTTACTATGCTAGTAAAGCCCTCAATGAAGCTCAGAAGAACTATACAGTAACTGAACAAGAGCTCCTTGCCGTAGTATTTGCTTTTGAAAAATTTCGCTCCTATTTGCTAGGTACTAGAGTTATAGTGCATACTGACCATTCAGCCCTGAGATATTTGATGGCGAAGAAGGATGCGAAACCGAGGTTAATTCGTTGGGTATTACTACTGCAAGAATTTGACTTTGAGTTAAGGTATAGGAAAGGGACAGAAAATCAAGTTGCTGATCACTTGTCCCGTTTAGAAGATGAAGCTATGAGAGAGTTGGGGGATAAGACTGATATTGATGACACGTTCCCCGATGAGCATGTATTGGCTGCCTCACAAGACCTGATTCCGTGGTTCGCTGATTTTGCGAACTACTTAGCTAGTGATATTGTTCCATCGGACCTGTCTTTTCATCAAAGGAAAAAGTTCATGTACGATGTGAAGAAGTTTTTTTGGGATGAACCATACTTATACAGGAGCTGTGCTGATGGTCTTATTCGGCGTTGTGTGCCAGAAGTTGAGATGCTGAGTATTTTAGAGGCATGCCATTCCTCACCCTTTGGTGGACATCATAGTGGTGTCCGGACTGCTCATAAGATCTTACAAAGTGGTTACTATTGGCCAACTATTCATCAAGATGCTCATGAGTTCGCCAAAGCATGTGATTGATGCCAAAGAGATGGCGGCATTTCAAGAAAGCAAGAGCTCCCTCTAAACCCCATTCTTGTAATTGAGTTATTTGATGTTTGGGGTATTGACTTTATGGGTCCGTTTGTGAGTTCTCATGGAATGAAGTATATTTTAGTAGCAGTTGATTATGTATCCAAGTGGGTGGAAGCCATCGCCCTCGCTAAAAATGAGGGGAAGAGTGTCACTGCATTCTTGAAGAAGAATATATTCTCTCGATTTGGTACCCCACGGGCGATTATTAGTGATGGGGGATCCCACTTTTGCAACAAATTGTTCAAGGGATTATTGGAGAATATGGGGTTCGCCATAATGTGGCCACTCCTTACCATCCTCAAACTAGTGGGCAAGTTGAAGTATCAAATAGGGAGATCAAACAGATTTTGTCAAAAACAGTGAACGCTAGTAGAACAGATTGGTCAAGGAGGCTTGATGATGCTCTTTGGGCTTACCGGACAGCGTATAAGACTCACATAGGTATGTCTCCATACCAACTAGTATATAGGAAAGCATGTCATCTTCCGGTTGAATTAGAGCATAAAGCCATGTGGGCTATGAATAAGCTAAAAATGGACTGGAACGAAGCTGCAGAACAACGGTTAAATGAACTTGATAAATTTTGCCTAAAGGCTTATGAAAGCTCAGCCCTCTACAAAGAAAAGATGAAGAAGTACCATGACCTAAAGATCGAGAAACGAGAGTTTATGATTGGGGATTCGGTGCTTTTATTCAACTCTAGATTGCGCCTGTTTCCGGGCAAGCTCAAGTCTAAATGGACTGGCCCTTACTCGATCACCCAATTATTCCCTCATGGAGCGGGTGAGTTGGAAAACAAGGAAGGTGTGCGGTTTAAGGTGAACGGACAACGTCTAAAAATCTATATAGGTCATGAGGAATCGGCGAATGAGGTGATTGAGGCATATCATCTTGATGAAGTCTGAGTAATCGAGTGTCCTCAGTCGTGCCGCGACGTTAAATCAGGCGCTGTTTGGGAGGCAACCCAATATTTATCATCTAACCACTTTATAGTTTTTCTTTCCAGTAGCGGTAGAAATTTTCTATTAATGGGTTGTAAATTTTCAGGTAGCACATCTACAGGAAGTTCTGCAGAAAAGTTACTCTGCCATATTCACTGACGGATACATCGACGGACCGTCACGCCTGTGATGAACCGTCGCATGACTCCGTCGTGCCAGGTACGCTCTTTAGTAGTTTTTAAGAATTAGGGCACATGCGACGGAACCTATGACGGACCGTCACATATGCGACGGACCGTCATCGGGGTTTCGTCACTTCATTACCCGGTTACCCGACCCGACCCGGCTGATGAATTTCAAAAGTTTTTAAACATTTTAAACCCCCCCACCCCTTCATTTACCAGTTTCTTTCCCTCTTTCCCCCATTTGAGCCTTTCAACTGCTTTCTCTTCCCAAATTCCCCACATTCTCCCATTTTCCCTCCCAAATCTCCCTTCTTGTTCGGAATCTGCTGCTGTGCTTCTCAGTCTTCTCTGTTGGGTGCCATCACTTTCGTCTTATTTTCTCCTCTTCCAAGGTATGTGTTCCTGCAAACTCCACCCATTTACTTAGTTTGTTTTGTTTTTCTTTACTATTAGCATATGGGTCTTTTGCTCTTTGAATATATATTGTCAACCTAGGTTATTAATTCCACAAAATGCCTGGTTAAAACTAGAGAAATTAGGGCTTTAAAACTTGTAAATTTGATAGGTATTTTGGGTCAAGAGTGTTAGAGAATTGTTGGGTCTTTGTTTTGACTCACATGGGGTGAATGTGGCATCCCCCAGTTCTGTCTCTGAATGACAGCACGACAACCCGATGACGGACCGTCGTGCCCACGACGGTCCGTCCTGCACAACCGTCGTGACGGTCAGAGACCCCTGTCCTAAGGGTCTGAACACTTTTTCCAAGTGTCCACTGACGGACACATGTGACGGACCGTCATACCCACGACGGTCCGTCCTGCACAACCGTCGTGACGGTCAGAGACCCCTGTCCCAAGGGTCTCCACACTTTTTCTATGTGTCAACTGACCGGCACATGTGACGGACCGTCATACCCACGACGGTCCGTCC
Source organism: Solanum lycopersicoides (assembly GCA_022817965.1). Taxonomy (NCBI): domain Eukaryota; kingdom Viridiplantae; phylum Streptophyta; class Magnoliopsida; order Solanales; family Solanaceae; genus Solanum; species Solanum lycopersicoides. The sequence continues at coordinate 68,257,000 of CM040622.1, read as the reverse complement.
TGCACAACCGTCGTGACGGTCAGGACCCCTGTCCTAAGGGTCTCCACACTTTTTCTAAGTGTCCACTGACGGACACATGTGATGGACCGTCATACCCACGACGGTCCGTCCTGCAAAACCGTCGTGACGGTCAGAGACCCCTGTCCTAAGGGTCTCCAAACTTTTTCTAAGTGTCCACTGACGGACACATGTGACGGACCGTCATACCCACGACGGTCCGTCCTGCATAACCGTCGTATCGGTCAGAGACCACTGTCATAAGGGTCTCCACACTTTTTCTAAGTGTCCACTGACGGACACATGTGACGGACCGTCATACCCACGACGGACCGTCCTGAACAATCGTCGTATCAGTCTGAGACCATCCTTCTGATAATCTATACTGCTGAGTATTACATGACGGACCGCAGGACGGTCCATCATACGCACGACGGGCCGTCATCAGGTCCGTCGTGCCTTACTGCTACTTCAGAGCTGTTATCACTGGTTTGAGTTTCTGTGTATTATTGTCTCATTTTTTGTCATGTTTTATCTTTCAAGTACTAATGATGATTCGTTACAGGTACTACCTCTCATGGCACCTAAACAAGATCGCGTTTATGCACGTGGGCTTTCTAAATCTGTCGCCCCGTCTGCCTGATTGGTGATAGGCTCTGATGATGAGCATGATCCAGAGTACGTGCCCCCAGGCACTGCTACTACAGCACGAGCTCCACGTGTACCGAGAGTCACGCCCAAGAAGGTGGCGCCCGGCGTAGTCACTACCTCCCAGTCTGATGAGGAGCGCACACTGACCGGCACACATTCTGGGTCAGCTGCCCAAGACGAAGGAGCATCTGGCTCCTTAGGAGTTTCGTGGTCAGAGGAAGCCTCCGGGTCCGCAGAAGCCTCTGCCCCCGCCACAGCTACACAGTCTGCCTCGGATGATGAGGCTGACAGCACTGACTCCACCCCTGGCTCACCAACTAGAGTCCCTGCCCCGGTTGCCGATCAGCCCAACCGGTGGTGTGTCGACGGGCAATAAAAAGTATACTTAGACGCCAAGGTGCTCAATGACAAAGGCGTCATGACACGGACCCTCACACTGGAGAGGCGGGTCCTCATGGGAAGTCTCCCCACCATGCAAGACATTCACACTATTCTCACCAGACACCGGCTGGAGTGGACGGCTCGTTCTTTGGGCCTCTACAGTGAGGAGTTAGTCCGAGAGTTCTATGCCTCTTATGTGGCCACTCTCCGTTCACAAATAGATAGGCGGTCTGCCCCCGCCAAACAAGCCCCACTTGAGCACGTCCGAGTACGCAGCATACAGGTCGACATCTCCCTACCAGCCATCCGCCGATATCTGTACGGCAGGGATAGTGACACCACCAGCACACCTCTCACCGCCGAGTTCGATTACCGGTGAGAAATTGTCAAAGAGGGCCGGTTCTTACGCGAGCCTTCACTAGAAGAGACCACCAAGAGGTGGATGGCCTGCACTTATCTATTGATGGAGAGGCTGCGGATTGGGTGATGGAGCCGAAGGGAGACATCAGGAAGGCCAACTTGACCTTTATGGCCAAGTTTCTTTGGTTGATAGTCCGCCATTGTCTCTCCCCCACTGCTGCTGATAATATCGTCACCTGGGATCGTGCAGTTCTTATGGCCGCAATGATGGCAGGGTTCGAGGTCGATTTCGCTTGGCTTCTCCAAGTGGTCATGCATGAGAGGGCCTTCAAGGTCACCACGACTTACCCTTTTCCTTGCATGATTTTCTCTTTGTGCAGATCCGCAGGCGTGCCCATTTGGCACATTGACCAGCTCCGGACCCCGCAAGGAAATGTTGACATCGGCCTCATCAGGGATGAGGCAAATGAGTTGGCCCCATGCAGAGGGCCCCGCCCGGAGGTGGTTCCACTTGGTGAGAACCTGGCCGACACCATAGAGCATGCCCATGCGGCTTCCAGGATGCCTCTGCACACGCTGACACTACTCCGGTCGAGTCTATCCCGGGTAGTAGCACTGCCCCGAGCTCCTCTCGCTCGGCTCCTTCCGCCACTCTGGTCCCACTTGCTAGGGTCCAGAAACTCGAGGCACAGATGGCTACACTTCTGCATCACATCCAGCCTTGGATGCAGAAGACTATTGCTGAGGCAGAGGAGCGCATGGAGCGCAAAATGGCACAGCACACAGAGAGGAAGATCGCAGAGGTACATCAGCGCTTGGACGCTTTTGAGTTGCGAGTGCTAGCCCGACCAGCACCTCCGGTGGACATGTCGACCCTTCAGGCTGCGGTTGAGAGTCTGCGGGCTTATCTGGATACGATCTTAGAGGCGAGAGTGCCTGAGTCTGAGGCCCCTTCTGCAGAGCCTGCTGATGACACAGTGATGGCTGCTCTTTTTGCCACTTCTGATGTTCCACCACCTCCCCCACGAGAGCATGCCAAGAGATGCAGGGGTCGAGAGGAGGATGAGATTAGGGCGAGGAAGAAGGAGCGCCATGAGATGGAGGCTGCGAGGAGAGCCTCGATTGCTGATGAGGAGGCCCGTAAGTTGAGGGTTGTAGAATTAGCTGTCGGGGCATCTGGCTCCAAATTTGTAGATTATGTGGAGGCACTACTGATGGTGCTGTTGATGCTGACGACATTACTGAGGATGTCCAGACTACGCAGGGAGTGGGTTCCGGTGAACCGGACCCACCTGCTTGCTGATCGCTGGCGCTTAGCGCCTCAGGTTTGCTTCACTTACCCTTTTTACGTTGTTTAGCTCTTTTATGCATTGGGGACAATTGCATATCTTTTATTGGGGGTGGGGTAAATGGAAAGTGAGTACTTGGGTGAATTCTGAGTAGCCCAAGTTCACGATCCTCTTGTGGGGTTTTCTTGCCTGTGTTCTTTTTTCCCCAAAAGACTGATTACTTTTATTGTTGAACCGGCATGTCATATCTTATGTACATAGTATAAATCTGAAGCATGATGGCTAAAATAAATATGATATCTCGATAATCAATTGCATGACTAGGCATAGTAAGTGATAATGTGTGGTTTGAAACATGAAATACAGATACACTACTGCATGATCCTGAATCTAAGATTTGAACTAGGTGTCTAATAATCCGAGAATGAAAGGAATGTCAAGTGAGTGTGAGGTGAATTCGAATGTCCACCATCAATACTGAGCTAGAACTTTCCTGGTTAGTCCTGCTAAAAGTGAGTCAAAACAATAAATTAGGAAAGGATCATAGGCCCTTGTTCGAAATAGTCAATCTTGAGACTAAAAAGAACAGAAAACCAAATGAAGTTAATCCCTTTTTGATCCAAATGAATTGAGCTTAAAATAGATCTTTCTTTTTCACCCCAAATGATCTTCTCTGGGAACAATGTGTTGGCCCTGGTCCCTCCTTGGACATGTGAACCTCAGTTTATGCCAAAAGCATAAGTTGAGGGTGGCTAATGCATAAAGCAACCTTGTTGAGGCCCTGACCCAACCATGGGTATTGTGAACCTTAACTCATGGCAAAATCATGAGTTGAGGGTGGCTGTTATAAGGAAAACCCCGGAAAGTGGGGTTGAAAGAATGAAGAGAAAGAAAGAATAAAACAGAAGTGACTAAAAAAAAAATGAATAAAAAGCAAATTAAACACAAGAAAAGAGAAAAGTCACTTACACATAAGGATAATAAAGGGAAAACAGCAAAGTGAAAAGAAAATTGAGTAATAGGGCGAAATAAAATAATAAAAAGGTGGTTCGCGTAGCCGATATGTCAAGGAGGGCAACAAGTCACTAAAGTATACCTAAATACACCCTACCTGACCCTGAGCCTATGTTACAATCTATAAAAAAAAAAGTCCTATTGTTATCCTAAGAGTTGTATGGCGAACTTGAAGTAGTGAAAATAAGGGCAAGCCTATGGCACTATGTATAAATGAGTTGTGAATTTGTTCTGAGAGTGAGTGTCGAAAAGTGATCCTTATACTTAAACTAAAATCATTGTGTGAAAAATGAGGATGTTATTTGAAGTGAGGACAGGAGTTGCAATACCGGAAATATTAGCATCTCGGTGAGAAGTTGAAGAGGATAGGTATCATCGCGTAGTGAGTCTGGGTCATGGTTTGATTCTACACAAGTCAATGACTAATAGTGAAACCATGCATGAATATAATGTGAATAATCGGGATTGATAGCCAAATGATTGCGGAAGTTAAAATATGGATACTTTTGTACAAAGATTTTGTAGTGAGTCATAGTGCGTCGCTTGAGGACAAACAACGAATTTAAGTTGAGGGTGTTGATGTACCGTGGTTTCACGGTATTTCTAATGCTTTTTCCTTAATTGTAGTGTGTGTCGAAAGCCTTTTTGTGTGGATTTTTATGTAAGTTTCTCTTTGTTTTCAGAAAATTTGTCCAAGGATGAACGCGTGAGTTTTTGAGAAAGAAATGCAGAAGAGACCACCTATGGAACCTATGACGGTCCGTCGAGGCTGTGACGGTCCGTAGGTGACATCGTAGTGAAGGGAGAAGTTGCTGAAGGAAAAATGGGGAAGTCTAACCAAGTGTGGGATTACGGAAGTCCATGACTGACCGTCATATCCACGACGGTCCGTCCTGCTTGTTCGTCGTGATGATCAGAGAAGTAGTCCCAGTACCCAAATTCCAAGAAGTCCAAGTATTTTGGAACGAAGACCCTCGACGGACCGTCGTGCTTGAAACGGTCCGTCATACCTGTCCGTCGAGGGGAATGAAGAAAGCAACAGAAGAATGGTGAAGTATGGGATGACGGAGTCTATGACGGTCCATCGTGTCCATGACGGTCCATCACGTGGTCCGTCGATCCAGACGCGTTTGGACAGATTTTTAGTAAATAGAATCCTTATTTGATTAGACTTTGTTTTTATTATAAATACTGGAAAAAAACCTCGTTTTTGGGGTTAGACTTTCTGGATAATTTTTAGTTTTTAGTTCTTCTATTATATTATTGAATTCTCGATTTTGGGAATTAAGATACTTTCTCGGTAATTTATTGTTGGTGATGTTGTTGATTAATCAAGTTAAATTCTGGGAAATTATTCATTTTCATAAAAGTAAGTGCATGAATTCTTCCATTAACAATATGAATTGTGTAATTATGAACATGGGTAACTAAACCTCATAGCTAGGGTTGTGGGAACCATGGGTGAATAACAAGGTAAAAATCTAACTTAAATAACAATTCTAGATTGGTGTCTTGCATGTATTGATAATTCTTTCATGTAGAAGTCTTTTTAACGGATGGCCAACGTTAGAACTCGCCTTAATGCTACTTGCTGGACCAAGGAGGTAGATAATAGGAAAAGAATTATCAACATAGATTTATTGTAGACTATCTAATAGGCTAGTATTGGTTGGTACGAGTTAATAACTTAGTCAAATACCGAATACGATGCTTAATATGAGGTAAAGATAAGGAACGTATAGCAACACACATAGCCGGACCTAGGTGCGGAGTGAAATTCTCTAGATGTCGGATCAAGGATTTAGAGATACGTAACTTATCACTTTACATGGAAGACTGCAATCCCCAATGAAAAGAATGAACTTGTTCCAATGAGACCGGTGACTGGATGGAGGGTGTGTATGGATTACCGGAAATTAAATGCATGGACCGAAAATGACCATTTTCCCATGCCCTTCATGGATCAGATGTTGGATAGACTCGCTGGAAAAGGGTGGTACTGTTTTCTTGATGGTTATTCAGGGTATAATCAGATTTCTATTGCACCAGAAGATCAAGAGAAGACCACTTTCACTTGTCCATAGGGGACCTTTGCGTTCAAGAGAATGCCGTTTGGGCTATTGAATGCACCCGCCACATTTCAGAGATGTATGATGTCAATATTCTCCGACATGGTCGAAGATACTATTGAGGTTTTTATGGTTGATTTTTCAGTGGTTGGTGAATCATTCGAGTAATGTTTGAGCCATTTATCTGAAGTTCTTAAGAGATGTGAAGACTGCAATTTAGTTCTCAATTGGGAAAAATGCCACTTTATGGTCAAAGAAGGTAATGTTTTGGGCCATCGTATTTCAGAAAAAGGCATAGAAGTTGATCGAGCCAAAGTCGAGGTGATAGAGAGACTTCATCCACCTATCTTTGTAAAAGGTGTGAGAAGCTTTCTTGGGCATGCAGGTTTTTACAGGAGATTCATTAAAGATTTCTCTAAAATTGCACATCCATTGTGCAAACTGTTGGAGAAAGATAGTGAATTTTCTTTTGATTAATCCTGTCTTAAAGCATTCGGCTATCTCAAAGAAAAACTGGTATCTGCACCTATCATTATTTCTCCGGATTGGAGCAGTTCATTTGAGGTGATGTGTGATGCGAGTGGGGTTGCCCTTGGTGTGGTATTGGGACAAAGAAGGTACAAAATCCTTCATCCCATTTACTATGCTAGTAAAGCCCTCAATGAAGCTCAGAAGAACTATACAGTAACTGAACAAGAGCTCCTTGCCGTAGTATTTGCTTTTGAAAAATTTCGCTCCTATTTGCTAGGTACTAGAGTTATAGTGCATACTGACCATTCAGCCCTGAGATATTTGATGGCGAAGAAGGATGCGAAACCGAGGTTAATTCGTTGGGTATTACTACTGCAAGAATTTGACTTTGAGTTAAGGTATAGGAAAGGGACAAAAAATCAAGTTGCTGATCACTTGTCCCGTTTAGAAGATGAAGCTATGAGAGAGTTGGGGGATAAGACTGATATTGATGACACGTTCCCCGATGAGCATGTATTGGCTGCCTCAGAAGACCTGATTCCGTGGTTCGCTGATTTTGCGAACTACTTAGCTAGTGATATTGTTCCATCGGACCTGTCTTTTCATCAAAGGAAAAAGTTCATGTACGATGTGAAGAAGTTTTTTTGGGATGAACCATACTTATACAGGAGCTGTGCTGATGGTCTTATTCGGCGTTGTGTGCCAGAAGTTGAGATGCTGAGTATTTTAGAGGCATGCCATTCCTCACCCTTTGGTGGACATCATAGTGGTGTCCGGACTGCTCATAAGATCTTACAAAGTGGTTACTATTGGCCAACTATTCATCAAGATGCTCATGAGTTCGCCAAAGCATGTGATTGATGCCAAAGAGATGGCGGCATTTCAAGAAAGCAAGAGCTCCCTCTAAACCCCATTCTTGTAATTGAGTTATTTGATGTTTGGGGTATTGACTTTATGGGTCCGTTTGTGAGTTCTCATGGAATGAAGTATATTTTAGTAGCAGTTGATTATGTATCCAAGTGGGTGGAAGCCATCCCCCTCGCTAACAATGAGGGGAAGAGTGTCACTGCATTCTTGAAGAAGAATATATTCTCTCGATTTGGTACCCCACGGGCGATTATTAGTGATGGGGGATCCCACTTTTGCAACAAATTGTTCAAGGAATTATTGGAGAATATGGGGTTCGCCATAATGTGGCCACTCCTTACCATCCTCAAACTAGTGGGCAAGTTGAAGTATCAAATAGGGAGATCAAACAGATTTTGTCAAAAATAGTGAACGCTAGTAGAACAGATTGGTCAAGGAGGCTTGATGATGCTCTTTGGGCTTACCGGACAGCGTATAAGACTTACATAGGTATGTCTCCATACCAACTAGTATATAGGAAAGCATGTCATCTTCCGGTTGAATTAGAGCATAAAGCCATGTGGGCTATGAATAAGCTAAAAATGGACTGGAACGAAGCTGCAGAACAACGGTTAAATGGGTTAAATGAACTTGATAAATTTCGCCTAAAGGCTTATGAAAGCTCAGCCCTCTACAAAGAAAAGATGAAGAAGTACCATGACCTAAAGATCGAGAAACGAGAGTTTATGATTGGGGATTCGGTGCTTTTATTCAACTCTAGATTGCGCCTGTTTCCGGGCAAGCTCAAGTCTAAATGGACTGGCCCTTACTCGATCACCCAATTATTCCCTCATGGAGCGGTTGAGTTGGAAAACAAGGAAGGTGTGCGGTTTAAGGTGAACGGACAACGTCTAAAAATCTATATAGGTCATGCGGAATCGGCGAATGAGGTGATTGAGGCATATCATCTCGATGAAGTCTGAGTAATCGAGTGTCCTCAGTCGTGCCGCGACGTTAAATCAGGCCTGGTTGGGAGGCAACCCAATATTTATCATCTAACCACTTTATAGTTTTTCTTTCCAGTAGCGGTAGCAATTTTCTATTAATGGGTTGTAAATTTTCAGGTAGCACATCTACAGGAAGTTCTGCAGAAAAGTTACTCTGCCATATTCACTGACAGATACATCGACGGACCGTCACGCCTGTGATGGACCGTCGCATGACTCCGTCGTGCCAGGTACGCTCTTTAGTATTTTTTAAGAATTAGGGCACATGCGACGGAACCTATGACGGACCGTCACATATGCGACGGACCGTCATCGGGGTTTCGTCACTTCATTACCCGGTTACCCGACCCGACCCGGCTGATGAATTTCAAAAGTTTTTAAACGTTTTAAACCCCCCACCCCTTCATTTACCAGTTTCTTTCCCTCTTTCCCCCATTTGAGCCTTTCAACTGCTTTCTCTTCCCAAATTCCCCACATTCTCCCATTTTCCCTCCCAAATCTCCCTTCTTGTCGGAGTCTGCTGCTGTGCTTCTCAGTCTTCTCTGTTGGGTGCCATCACTTTCGTCTTATTTTCTCCTCTTCCAAGGTATGTGTTCCTGCAAACTCCACCCATTTACTTAGTTTGTTTTGTTTTTCTTTACTATTAGCATATGGGTCTTTTGCTCTTTGAATATATATTGTCAACCTAGGTTATTAATTCCACAAAATGCCTGGATAAAACTAGAGAAATTAGGGCTTTAAAACTTGTAAATTTGATAGGTATTTAGGTTCAAGAGTGTTAGAGAATTGTTGGGTCTTTGTTTTGACTCACATGGGGTGAATGTGGCATCCCCAGTTCTGTCTCTGAATGACAGCACGACAACCCGATGACGGACCGTCGTACCCACGACGGTCCGTCCTGCACAACCGTCGTGACGGTCAGAGACCCCTGTCCTAAGGGTCTCAACACTTTTTCCAAGTGTCCACTGACGGACACATGTGACGGACCGTCATACCCACGACGGTCCGTCCTGCACAACCGTCGTGACGGTCAGAGACCCCTGTCCAAGGGTCTCCACACTTTTTCTAAGTGTCCACTGACGGACACATGTGACGGACCGTCATACCCACGACGGTCCGTCCTGCACAACCGTCGTGACGGTCAGAGACCCCTGTCCTAAGGGTCTCCACACTTTTTCTAAGTGTCCACTGACGGACACATGTGACGGACCGTCATACCCACGACGGTCCGTCCTGCAAACCGTCGTGACGGTCAGAGACCCCTGTCCTAAGGGTCTCCAACTTTTTCTAAGTGTCCACTGACGGACACATGTGACGGACCGTCATACCCACGACGGTCCGTCCTGCATAACCGTCGTATCGGTCAGAGACCCCTGTCATAAGGGTCTCCACACTTTTTCTAAGTGTCCACTGACGGACACATGTGACGGACCGTCATACCCACGACGGCCGTCCTGAACAATCGTCGTATCAGTCTGAGACCATCCTTCTGATACTCTATACTGCTGAGTATTACATGACGGACCGCAGGACGGTCCATACTACGCACGACGGGCCGTCATCAGGTCCGTCGTGCCTTACTGCTACTTCAGAGCTGTTATCACTGGTTTGAGTTTCTGTGTATTATTGTCTCATTTTTTTGTCATGTTTTATCTTTCAAGTACTAATGATGATTCGTTACAGGTACTACCTCTCATGGCACCTAAACAAGATCGCGTTTATGCACGTGGGCGTTCTAAATCTGTCGCCCCGTCTGCCCGATTGGTGATAGGCTCTGATGATGAGCATGATCCAGAGTACGTGCCCCCAGGCACTGCTACTACAGCACGAGCTCCACGTGTACCGAGAGTCACGCCCAAGAAGGTGGCGCCCGGCGTAGTCACTGCCTCCCAGTCTGATGAGGAGCGCACACTGACCGGCACACCTTCTGGGTCAGCTGCCCAAGACGAAGGAGCATCTGGCTCCTTAGGAGTTTCGTGGTCAGAGGAAGCCTCCGGGTCCGCAGAAGCCTCTGCCCCCGCCACAGCTACACAGTCTGCCTCGGATGATGAGGCTGACAGCACTGACTCCACCCCTGGCTCACCAACTGGAGTCCCTGCCCCGGTTGCCGATCAGCCCAACCGGTGGTGTGTCGACGGGCAATACAAAGTATACTTAGACGCCAAGGTGCTCAATGACAAAGGCGTCATGACACGGACCCTCACACTGGAGAGGCGGGTCCTCACGGGAAGTCTCCCCACCATGCCAGACATTCACACTCTTTTCACCAGACACCGGCTGGAGTGGACGGCTCGTTCTTTGGGCCTACAGTGAGGAGTTAGTCCGAGAGTTCTATGCCTCTTATGTGGCCACTCTCCGTCACAAATAGATAGGCGGTCTGCCCCCGCCAAACAGGCCCCACTTGAGCACGTCCGAGTACGCGGCATACAGGTCGACATCTCCCTACCAGCCATCCGCCGATATCTGTACGGCACGGATAGTGACACCACCAGCACACCTCTCACCGCCGAGTTCGATTACCGGTGGCAAATTGTCAAAGAGGGTCGGTTCTTACGCGAGCCTTCACTGAGAGAGACCACCAAGAGGTGGATGGCCCAGCACTTATCTATTGATGGAGAGGCTGCGGATTGGGTGATGGAGCCGAAGGGAGCCATCAGGAAGGCCAACTTGACCTTTACGGCCAAGTTTCTTTGGTTGATAGTCCGCCATTGTCTCTCCCCCACTGCTGCTGATAATATCGTCACCTGGGATCGTGCAGTTCTTATGGCCGCAATGATGGCAGGGTTCGAGGTCGATTTCGCTTGGCTTCTCCAAGCGGTCATGCATGAGAGGGCCTTCAAGGTCACCACGACTTACCCTTTTCCTTGCATGATTTTCTCTTTGTGCAGATCCGCAGGCGTGCCCATTTGGCACATTGACCAGCTCCGGACCCCGCAAGGAAATGTTGACATCGGCCTCATCAGGGATGAGGCCAATGAGTTGGCCCCACGCAGAGGGCCCCGCCCGGAGGTGGTTCCACTTGGTGAGAACCTGGCCGACACCATAGAGCATGCCCATGCGGCTTCCCAGGATGCTTCTGCACACGCTGACACTACTCCGGTCGAGTCTATCCCGGGTAGTAGCACTGCCCCGAGCTCCTCTCGCTCGGCTCCTTCCGCCACTCTGGTCCCACTTGCTAGGGTCCAGAAACTCGAGGCACAGATGGCTACACTTCTGCATCACATCCAGCCTTGGATGCAGAAGACTATTGCTGAGGCAGAGGAGCGCATGGAGCGCAAGATGGCACAGCACACAGAGAGGAAGATCGCAGAGGTACATCAGCGCTTGACGCTTTTGAGTTGCGAGTGCTAGCCCGACCAGCACCTCCGGTGGACATGTCGACCCTTCAGGCTGCGGTTGAGAGTCTGCGGGCTGATCTGGATACGATCTTAGAGGCGAGGTGCCTGAGTCTGAGGCCCCTTCTGCAGAGCCTGCTGATGACACAGTGATGGCTGCTCTTTTTGCCACTTCTGATGTTCCACCACCTCCCCCACGAGAGCATGCCAAGAGACGCAGGGGTCGAGAGGAGGATGAGGTTAGGGCGAGGAAGAAGGAGCGCCGTGAGATGGAGGCTGCGAGGAGAGCCTCGATTGCTGATGAGGAGGCCCGTAAGTTGAGGTTGTAGAAGTAGCTGCCGGGGCGTCTAGATCCAAATTTGTAGATTCTGTGGGAGGCACTACTGATGGTGCTGTTGATGCTGAGGACATTACTGAGGATGTCCAGACTACGCAGGGAGTGGGTTCCGGTGAACCGGACCCACCAGCTTGCTGATCGCCGGCGCTTAGCGCCTCAGGTTTGCTTCACTTACCCTTTTGCGTTGTTTAGCTCTTTTATGCATTGGGGACAATTGCATATCTTTTGTTGGGGGTGGGGTAAATGGAAAGTGAGTACTTGGGTGAATTCTGAGTAGCCCAAGTTCACGATCCTCTTTTGGGGTTTTCTTGCCTGTGTTCTTTTTCCCCAAAAGACTGATTACTTTTATTGTTGAACCGGCATGTCATATCTTATGTACATAGTATAAATCTGAAGCATGATGGCTAAAATAAATATGATATCTCGATAATCAATTGCATGACTAGGCATAGTAAGTGATAAGTGTGTGGTTTGAAACATGAAATACAGATACACTACTGCATGATCCTGAATCTAAGATTTGAACTAGGTGTCTAATAATCCGGGAATGCAAGGAATGTCAAGTGAGTGTGAGGTGAATTCGAATGTCCACCATCAATACTGAGCTAGAACTTGCCTGGTTAGTCCTGCTAAAAGTGAGTCAAAACAATCAATTAGGAAAGGATCATAGGCCCTTGTTCGAAATAGTCAATCTTGAGCCTAAAAAGAACAGAAAACCAAATGAAGTTAATCCCTTTTTGATCCAAATGAATTGAGCTTAAAATAGATCTTTCTTTTTCACCCCAAATGATCTTCTCTGGGAACAATGTGTTGGCCCTGGTCCCTCCTTGGACATGTGCACCTCAGTTTATGCCAAAAGCATAAGTTGAGGGTGGCTAATGCATAAAGCAACCTTGTTTAGGCCCTGACCCAACCATGGGTATTGTGAACCTTAACTCATGGCAAAATCATGAGTTGAGGGTGGCTGTTATAAGGAAAACCCCGGAAAGTGGGGTTGAAAGAATGAAGAGAAAGAAAGAATAAAACAGAAGTGACTAAAAAAAAAAAAATGAATAAAAAGCAAAATAAACACAAGAAAAGAGAAAAGTCACTTACACATAAGGATAATAAAGGGAAAACAGCAAAGTGAAAAGAAAATTGAGTAATAGGGCGAAATAAAATAATAAAAAGGTGGTTCGCGTAGCCGATATGTCAAGGAGGGCAACAAGTCACTAAAGTATACCTAAATACACCCTACCTGACCCTGAGCCTATGTTACAATCTAAAAAAAAGTCCTATTGTGATCCTAAGAGTTGTATGGCGAACTTGAAGTAGTGAAAATAAGGGCAAGCCTATGGCAATATGTATAAATGAGTTGTGAATTTGTTCTGAGAGTGAGTGTCGAAAAGTGATCCTTATACTCAAACTAAAATCATTGTGTGAAAAATGAGGATGTTATTTGAAGTGAGGACAGGAGTTGCAATACCGGAAATATTAGCATCTCGGTGAGAAGTTGAAGAGGATAGGTATCATCGCGTAGTGAGTCTGGGTCATGGTTTGATTCTACACAAGTCAATGCCTAATAGTGAAACCATGCATGAATATAATGTGAATAATCGGGATTGATAGCCAAATGATTGCGGAAGTTAAAATATGGATACTTTTGTACAAAGATTTTGTAGTGAGTCATAGTGCGTCGCTTGAGGAAAAACAACGAATTTAAGTTGAGGGTGTTGATGTACCGTGGTTTCACGGTATTTCTAATGCTTTTCCTTAAGTTTAGTGTGTGTCGAAAGCCTTTTTGTGTGATTTTTATGTAAGTTTCTCTTTGTTTGCAGAAAATCTGTCCAAGGATGAACGCGGAGTTTTTGAGAAAGAAATGCAGAAGAGACCACCTATGGAACCTATGACGGTCCGTCGAGGCTGTGACGGTCCGTAGGTGGCATCGTAGTGAAGGGAGAAGTTGCTGAAGGAAAATGGGAAGTCTGACCAAGTGTGGGATTACGGAAGTCCATGACGGACCGTCATAGCCACGACGGTCCGTCTGCTTGTTCGTCGTGATGATCAGAGAAGTAGTCCAGTACCCAAATTCCAAGAAGTCAAGTATTTTGGAACGAAGACCCTCGACGGACCGTCGTGCTTGAAATGGTCCGTCATACCTGTCCGTCGAGGGGAATGAAGAAAGCAACAGAAGAATGGTGAAGTATGGGACGACGGAGTCTATGACGGTCCGTCGTGTCCATGACGGTCCGTCACGTGGTCCGTCGATCCAGACGCGTTTGGACAGATTTTTAGTAAATAGAATCCTTATTTGATTAGACTTTGTTTTTATTATAAATACTGGAAAAAAAACCTCGTTTTTGGGGTTAGACTTTCTGGATAATTTTTAGTTTTTAGTTCTTCTATTATATTATTGAATTCTCGATTTTGGGAATTAAGATACTTTCTCGGTAATTGATTGTTGGTGATTTTGTTGATTAATCAAGTTAAATTCTGGGAAATTATTCATTTTCATAAAAGTAAGTGCATGAATTCTTCCATTAACAATATGAATTGTGTAATTATGAACATGGGTAACTAAACCTCATAGCTAGGGTTGTGGGAACCATGGGTGAATAACAAGGTAAAAATCTAACTTAAATAACAATTCTAGATTGGTGTCTTGCATCTATTGATAATTCTTTCATGTAGAAGTCTTTTTAACGGATGGCCAACGTTAGAACTCGTCTTAATGCTACTTGCCGGACCAAGGAGGTAGATAATAGGAAAAGAATTATCAACATAGATTTAGTGTAGACTATCTAATAGGCTAGTATTGGTTGGTACGAATTAATAACTTAGTCACATACCGAATACGATGCTTAATATGAGGTAAAGATAAGGGTTAGTATAGCAACACACGTAGCCGGACCAAGGTGCGGAGTGAAATTCTCTAGATGCCGGACCAAGGATTTAGAGATACGTAACTTATCACTTTACATGCAACATATCAGGATATAATTGTTATAGTTAGATTTACCAAGTTAGGAACCTGTGGGGAACACTAAAGCCCTAGTTACTTTTATAATTTGATTAAACTTCGAAAGATGAATCTGTTAGTTGTCCATTTTTATTTAGTTAATCATTTTCATTAATTTAGAAATAAAATCCCCCTTTTTTGTCTCTTTATTTCTCGGAAAATAGTTGGCTAAATAATAGTAATAATAGAATAAAGTTAAGTCTGAACTATTTTCCTTGTGGGATCGATCTCAACCTCATTAGTTGGGTTCTTTACTTGATACGACCGCTTTACTTCTTATTTGAGAAGTAAATTTGAGCGTATCAGTTCCCTTTCCCAATTTTATATTGATACATAAGTTTTACGTGAATAAATATTTAATGAATGTTGCCTATAGGAATCAAACTTGAGACCTTGGCATACCTACAAGATGCATAAGTCTTGTACCATATAATCTTGGGTAAGTATGAATCACTTTGACGGATTATGAACGAAGCCTCATGGCTTGTACATATGCATCCATAAGTCCAGCGTACGTTTAAAAGTAAGTGAACCTAAGATGTATTTAATGAAATGATGTGAACCCAGGAGGGTTAAGTAAGTGTGTGAAACACACTAAAAGGCCAAGTGCATTGGCATAAGACGAAATGAACATTCACGCGATGAGGTGAGTAATTATGTTGTACTATGATGCTAATGAAAAGAGTGACTACATGACTATAGGTTAGTGCAAGTTAGACAAGATGCATCTACGTCTAACAATCAATGTCACTAAATGAAATTTCTAAGATAGTATATTTATGGTAAACGATGAATAAATCAAGAAAGAGTGGCTACATGAGGCTAGGCTAGTACAAATGAGACAAGCTGTATCTACGCCTAGAATCAATGTCCCTCAAAGTAAATTCGAAGAGAGCACATGTATGTTATACGATGAACAAATAATGAAAGGTGAGTAAAGATGAAATGAAAATATGTTAAGAAAGAACAGGGTGGAATCACAATATTAAGCTAGTGCAAGTGAGACAAATTGTACCTACGCCAATATAAGGTCATCAAAAGTACTCACCTAAGAGAGTGTTGAATATTAAGAGACAAGTCTCAGAAGCAGTCACACTCTATATGTAAGTGTAAGGACAATTCAAACTTAATACGTAAACAAGAGATGATAAATCATCTAATGAGGTATGACTGCCTCATGTTAGAAGCAAGCTTCGACGATGTATCATTTGAATGTAAATAGGTACTTTAAACAGAGCACCGATAGGCTAGCTATCAGTGGTGATGCCTTCTTTCGAGAAGGGCGGAGATTCACGTAATTCTCATGAGATGAGACTGTCCACCAAGGTGGGTATGGGTCTACCTAAATCTTCTAGTCTTTGAACTATGCTGCCAACATAGGGAACTAGCCAGTGGTTTTCCACCTAAGCGAGCTAGGAATGTTTTGGTTTCACCTTGTCCAGTGACTCCACCTCTTTTCGGTGTGGGGAAGACACCGGATTTCATGATGATCACATGATCTATGTCGGTTAATGTTAAAGTTCCTCAAAGTATGAAAGATAATAAAATGAATGATACCAAAGGTCTTTGGATAGGATAATCAAGAGGTAAACTACACTCAAGTAATAACACTAGGTCATTCTTGGTCATTGCACAGTGAACCCGATGAGAGTCTTAAGCAACATCCTAGGTATAGCTGGTGTTCACACCAGCCTACGAAAGAATGAAAACGAAGTGCGTATGAATGAATGAAGCAGACTCTGTGTTTTCTAAGGAAGGCTCCCTAGTTGAGGTCCCATATGTTGAGCCCTCATTTTGGGAAGTCCTAATGTTAAGTCTGTGATTCCAAGGTCTCACGGCATATGAACGAATGATATGTAATATAGGTATGTGCTATATGAAATATGTTATGTTGTGTGTGCAATATGAAAAGAATGATGATGCATGTTACTCTCATAGCATGACTTTCCTAATCTTATTTGGCAAGTCCAACTGACTTCGCTTTCCATAATTCATATCGTTAGGAGAGAGATCTTCTTAATCATGCATGTCCTTGGTGTGTACTTTTATACACCCATACTTAGTACAAGTTTGTACTAATCCCATACATTATACTATTTTAGGTGCAGGTTCAGGAGGGTGTTGAAGACATTCATTGCATCTGTTCGGACATCAGAGCTTTTCAACCGGACTTGGTAGGTTCTCATGCATTCGAGGATGCCTACCGTTATGTTTCAATAGTAATAGGTTTAGGCTAGTGGAGCATGTTCCACTAGTATTTATTTTCTATTTTGTTCAGACTTATGTAATGGTGCCATTTTGGCAATTGTTACTTATGCTATAAGACTATTTATTTCCAGATTGAATGATTCTTTATTAGATGGTTCATACACATGAGCAATGAAATTCTTTATACGCATATGCATGTTGTAACTATGAAGTCTATGTACACTTCAAAAAAACAAAAAGTTTCAAATTTTCCGCTAAAATTAACCTAACGAATATAATGACAACGTAAGTAGGCTTGTCTGCGACCTCTGAGATGTAAACGATGCCGGTTTTGGCTAGGGTCTAGACCCCGGTCGTGACAAACTTGGTATCAGAGCATTAGGTTAAATATCCAAGTCATCAGGCTCATATCAACCACGTTAAGTAGTTTCTAAGTTATGGTAGTTTAGTGCACCACTATCATGAATTAGAGACTGCATAATGCTTAGGAAAGTTTCCCTTCTTCAACTCTTATTGTTCCTTATTAAATTTTGAATTCTTGGTGCTAAGATTCAGGGGTCACTATGATAGGGATTTCGAGCCCAGAGTTAAGAGGAACAATGAAGTAGATACACCTTAGGAGAGGCCCCCATGTAGGAAGTGTGGTAAACTTCATGGAGGAGAGTGTATGCTGGGCTCTAATGCTTGTTACAGTTGTGGTAAATTGGGTCACATGATAAAGGATTGTCCGAATAGGAGAGGCCAAGAAAAAGGGAAGGAGAGAGTTCAGCCGAATGGTCCTAGTGAAGAAGCTCCAAGAAGGCAACGATTCTTTGCACTCAAGTCTAGGGGTGAAGGGGAATACACTCCTGGTGTTGTCTCGGGTGCGTAGCCTTAATTAGTCTTTCATGTGTTTGACTGTGTATGGTTTTATGCACTAATATGAAGTTAATATGTTTGAGTCATCATGTTGGTTGCTGATTTGTGTGACTTATGTGTTTACTTAAGTTGTATGCTTTGATGAGACTATTTTAGGAAAGAGTTCCTTAGTCTATTGATGTGAAGCTGCTAGTAGGTTTCAAGGATGTGCACCATCATGTTAATATGTGAATCAGATATTCACCAATGAGGAGTATTGAATTGCCTATGTATGGATAGTTCTATAGATGACTTACTTGTTGCTAGTAAATATAGTGTCATTCGGGGAATAATGTTCCTAAGGAGGGGATAATGTAACAACCCCAAAATAACTATGTGAAGTAATTCCTAAACGTACCTAGAATGCCTAGATTAGACCGGGTTCACGCGGCTTGATGCGCATTGAATCAGACCTCAGAACCCATGTACAAGCCAAGCCAACAAACTTGGTGAGTTAGTTGCGCTAGGCAAGGTTGGGTCCAGCCATGTAGGGCACCCGAATATTAAGATTCACCCGGATGAGTCTTAACAGGACTTGAAAGGGGTAATCTTAAGTTCGGAGGGTCTAGGGGTAAAATGGTCTTTTCCAGGCTAAGGGTAGTATTGTAATTACCCTAAATATTTAATCAATTAATTAATTAATGTGAATAATGGACAATTCGGGTAGGGTTGACCCAAATTTGACCTTTTTCGCGAGTAGAGCTTCACCCGGGTTCGATCCTTGGTGGAGGCAATGTTAAATTGAATTAATTAATATTAATTATCTTATTTAAGTAAGGTCATGATGAGTCATTTCACCTAAACCTTAAAAAAAATTAGATTTTTAATTAATAAATAACAAGGAGTCCTAGTTTGACTAAGTCTTCAACTAAAACTCCTACACTTACTCTCATCTCTCTCCACTCTCATTCTCACGACTGTCTCCACTCTCTTCTCACGTTATTTATCAGCAAAAAGAACAAAAAAATCAAAGTTCATCACTTGAAGAACTTTCACACAAAAACTCAAAATAAAAACTATACTAAAAACGAAAAGCGAAGGCATCTTTCAAATGGTTTGCGCGTGAGTTTTGTTGGAGAAGTATTTGTTTTTCGTGGGAGTTGGCAGCACTTGAGATCAGATTTAAAAGGTGTTAAACGACGAGAAAAGGTATGGCTTTTCTTCCTCTTGGTCCCTTTCCCAAGAGACCCTATGTTTCAGTCGAATTCTAATCCGAAAACTAGGAATGTTCCCCGTTGCATGTCCCTGTGACTAGCTCCGAACGATTCTTGTAGGTTAGGTATGTTTGCTCGTAGAATCTAGGGATATAATGTGTTTTCGTGATGATTATGTTATGTATGTATGTTCGGATTTATGTGGTTATTAATTATGTTTTCCGAAACTATGTGAAAATGGCATGTTAAATTCTTGCTTTTTGAATGCAATTATTTGTAGAAATTGTGATGTTCATATGAGGTGTGTTGTTGATGAATTGAGTGAAAACACTTGGCCAAATGTAACCACGAAAAATACACATGATAACGTACGAAATATCCAGCGAATTGCTTAAGAATCTACCGTACAAATGTTGAGAAAAATGGACCAAAAACGTGACCAAATTTCCAGAAATATGGAAATTTGGTCTCGGCTAAGGATGCTTTTTTTTTTTTTTAAGGTGTGAGGTCATTAGGGATTGAACGAAAGACCTCACCATATGCAAGATATACAAAAATTCAATAAATAAAATGAGGTAAGGGGGATTCGAAATGGGGAAATGCTCAAGTGAAGAGTTAGGAGAAAAATGAAAGAAAAATAAAATTAGTGGCGTGGGGATCAAACCCACAACCTCTCGGATAGGTGAGGAAATTAAGAGAAAAACTAAAGGAAAATAAAATGAGGTTGTGTGGGATCGATCCCACATCCTCTCGGCCTAAAACAGAAAAGTCAACTAGAGAAAAGTAAGAAAAGAAATATAGGTGTTGGGATTTGAACTTGGGTCCCCAAGCTGAAAATTTAAATCAAAATTTAATATAAGACTAAGTGTTGCTCAAGGTATTTGAAATCGGGTTCCCTTTCCCAATTTTGTATTGATACATAAGTCTTACATGAATAAATATTTAATGAATGTTGCCTATATGAATCGTACTCGAGACCTTGGCATACCTACTAGATGCATAAGTCTTGTACCATATAATCTTGGGTAAGTATGAATCACTTAGACAGATTATGAATGAAGGCCTCATGGCTTGTACATATGGATCCATAAGAACAGCATACGTTTAAAAGTAAGTGAACCTAAGATGTATTTAATAAAATGATGTGAACCTAGGAGGGTTAAGTAAGAGTGTGAAACACACTAAAAGGCCAAGTGCATTAGCATAAGACGAAATGAACATTCACGTGATGAGGTGAGTAATTATGTTATACTATGATGCTAATGAAAAGAGTGTCTACGTGACTATAGGTTAGTGCAAGTGAGACAAGCTGCATCTACGACTATAAATCAATGTCACTAAATGAAATTTCTAACAGAGTATATTTATGCTAAACGATGAATAAAGAAAGAAAGAGTGGCTACATGAGGCTAGGCTAGTACAAGTGAGACAGGTTGTATCTACTCCTAGAATCAATGTCCCTCAAAGTAAATTCCAAGAGAGCATATGTATATTATGCGATGAACAA
Organism: Solanum lycopersicoides; assembly: GCA_022817965.1. Classification (NCBI taxonomy): domain Eukaryota; kingdom Viridiplantae; phylum Streptophyta; class Magnoliopsida; order Solanales; family Solanaceae; genus Solanum; species Solanum lycopersicoides. Next base: position 68,236,479 of record CM040622.1, on the reverse strand, counting down.
ATAATGAAAGGTGAGTAAAGATGAAATGAAAAGATGTTAAGAAAGAACAAGGTGGCATCACAATATGAGGCTAGTGCAAGTGAGACAAGTTGTACCTACGCCAATATAAGGTCACCAAAAGTACTCACCTAGAGAGTGTTGAATATTAAGAGACAAGTCTCAATCAAACTCTATATGTAAGTGTAAGGACAATTCACACTTAATACGTAAAGAAGAGATGATAAGTCATCTAATGAGCTATGACTACCTCATGCTAGAAGCAAGCTTCGACGATGTATTAGTTGAATGTAAATAGGAACTTTAAACGGAGCACTAATAGGATAGCTATGAATGGTGATGCCTTCTTTCGGGAAGGGCGGAGGTTCACGTAATTCTCATGAGATGAGACTGTCCACCAAGGTGGGTATGGGTCTACCTAAATCTCCTAGTCTTTGAACTATGCTGCCAACATAGGGAACTAGCCGGTGGTTTTCCACCTAAGCGAGCTAGGGATGTTTTGGTTTAACCTTTGCCAATGACTCCACCTCTTTTCTGTGTGGGGAAGACACCGGATTTCATGATGGTCACATGATCTATTTCGGTTAAAGTTGAAGTTCCTCAAAGTATGAAAGATAATGAAATGAATGATACCAAAGGTGTTTGGATAGGATAATCAAGAGGTGAACTAGACTCAAGTAATGACACTAGGTCATTCTTGGTCATTGCACAGTGAACCCGATTAGAGTCTTAAACAACATCCTAGGTATAGCTGGTGTTCACACCAGCCTACGAAAGAATGAAAATGAAGTACGTATGAATGAATGAAGCAGACTCTGTGTTTGCTAAAGAAGGATCCCTAGTTGAGGTCCCACATGTTGAGCCCTCATTTTGGGAAGCCCTAATGTTAAGTCCGTGATTCCAAGGTCTCGCCGCATATGAACGAATGATATGTAATATATGTATGTGCTATATGAAATATGTTATGTGCTGTGTGCAATATGAAAAGAATGATGATGCATGTTACTCTCATAGCATGACTTTCCTAATCTTATTTGGCAAGTCCAACTAACTTGGCTTTCCATAATTCATATCGTTAGGAGAGATCTCTTCTTAATCATGCATATCCTTGGTGTGTACTTGCATACACCCATACTTAGTACATGTTTGTATTAATCCCATACATGATACTATTTTAGGTGCAGGTTGAGGAGGGTGTTGTAGACATTCATTGCAGTTGTTCGGACATTAGAGCTTTTCATCCGGACTTGGTAGGTTCTCATGCATTTGAGGATGCCAGCCGTTATGTTTCTAGCTTAGTAATAGGTTTAGGATAGTGGAGCATGTTCCACTAGTATTTTCTTTCCTATTTTGTTATGACTTATGTAATAGTGCCATTTTGGCAATTGTTACTTATGCTACAAGACTATTTATTTCCAGATTGAATGATTCTTTATTAGATGGTTGATACATAAGACCAATGAAATTCTTTATACGCATATGCATGTTAGAACTATGAAGTCTATGTACACTTAAAAAAAAAAGTTTCAAATTTTCCGCTAAAATTAACCTAATTAATGTAATGACGACGTAAGTAGGCTTGTCTGCGACCTCTGAGAGTTAAACGACGCCGGTTTCGGCTAGGGTATAGACCCCGGTCGTGACAATTAAAACATCATAGTATAAGCATAAGAACAACATTTAACACCTTAGAAACATGTAAGATATCATATAAGCATTTAATCAAATATTGAAGAATTTTACATTGAACTATGTCACCTAACAATAACCTCTTTTAGCTTGCATCCTTCTCACCAAAGGTTATCCTAAGACTCAGATATTCCGACCATACACCACCTAAATGATCCTTAAGACTTCCTAAGATAAGATCGTTCTTACATTATTTGTTAAACTTCCTACCTAGAATTACTGTAAGACTCACATAAGTAAGACATGAAGAGACCGCTCATACACCCTCTTCAAACCTACCTAAGCAATCCTCAAAGATACTCTACATAAGTACTTTTTCATTAATATTCCTTTACTTAAGTCATTACGTTCATTAAGTAATTTAGAAGACATATCATTCATTAAAAACATCATATAATGGTCTTCGAAAAACCTAGGGACTCACATACTAACATCTTCAAAGTGTAGTCGTGCAATGTCTAGATAGCGTCCCATTCCACTACCTAAACTTCCTAGTACTTATACAACACTAGTATGTATCCAACATGATGAGAATAGTCAACAACCAACATAGAATATACTATCTAGGCATGGAATCCGGAGTCATAAACCTACTCCGATGGATGGTGTTCTACTTGCCAAGGGTAGAATTAGGAAACATCCCATGTAGGCACATGGTTAAGGAATATCAAGGTCTTTTATGCACTCTAGTCTTATTCTCAAGTAGAGATACATTATACTGTAGTCTCCTTCTCAAGTAGAGCTACAAACCATAACATATTCACTCATTGCTAGCCTTTGTTCTCATAGTATAAGTTCAATATAAATGAGCATATGAAAAGGTACCATCTCTTAGTCATTACCTAGTCATAACGCACTTACTAAAGATAGTTCCACTAGGGATGACACTCAATGGTCTATAAGGAAGCTCATTCTTAACCTTCTCTATATATAGAAGGTACCACATATTAGTCATGCTTAAAAGGGAACAATCTTAGGTCTACCGATCCTAGATTGTCATTCAACATTCATCCATACACATAAAATACAAAGTTGCATAAGCCTACTAAGTCAACATGTTCATATTCATCATATACATGTATCAAGTAAGGGACACAAGTCTACCAACACAAGACACATCATTAATTCACATTAGCACATATATCATATCATTCTTTGAAGCACTTAGAAATGACCCTTATCATCTTTATGTCATCATATACATTACTATAACATCATAAATATAACCATCATAGACTCATATAGTCAAGTAGGAATAATAATGTATCAACTCTAAGACTACACACCTAAACACATAGTCATATTCCAACATGATCACCTAATATACATAGAAGAACACATACTTTCACATTGATATGATCATACTTCACATAATCAATTAGACAAATCATCATAATACTTCAAGTAGTGCCGATAAGGCCATGATAGTCAATATACTTAAAATAACGCCGACGAGGCCACATCAATCACATAACACCGCCACCATAAGTGGTACATACCAATCACATCATAATTGAAGTCTAATTAACATAAAATAAAGAGAATTTAGGGCAGCGTACCACCAATCCATTCTCACCACTTCAATCCATGTCTAAATCATCCAATTCAATACCATAAGGCCCTTACCTATGGCCATGAACACAATTCAAAGTATAAATCATAACACTAGAGGAAACTAGGTCAATGCAATATAGATTTAACAATCTAAGACCAATTAGACATCAATTGCATATAATTTTTATATCATTAGATAGCCCATAGAAAACTACACTATAAATCATAAGTATATAGACATGATCACTTAACCCATAAAATAGTCAAAATAAGAATTGCATGGGTTCATAAGAATTATATTTTTAAAATATTACATTAACATCAATTCAATTCTAAAACATTCATTCAAAACCATTTATACAAGAACACATGGCTAGATCACAAAATTGGAGAATTCATGTTTTAACATGAAAATAATTGGAATTGACTCCTTGAAGAAAGAGATTTGAAGGATGAATAACCATACCTTAATTTTGATGAAAATCCCACAAGGATGAAGAAAAACTTGAGAAACCTATCTTCTTCCTTGGAGCTTTAAAGCTTCAACAATGGAGTTTTGGAGAGGTTTTGTTTTGAGATGAGGGTTTATCTTTAATTATTGAGGTTAGTGGTTTAAATAGGTCCTATAACAGTATATAATATACCCCTAAATTACCCAAAAGACCCCTACATTTATTTGATAAATTAACCAACTCAAATTTGACTTAAAAGCGACGTAACAAAATTAGGGACTTTACTGCGCGTCGCGGAGACACTTCCAAATATTATTTTTCAAAAATTCTTGGATAGAATGGTTCTTGACAACTCCGCGTCGCACGGTAAGAATTTTTCCTACTGCGTGACAGCTCCGCGTCGCGCAGCAACATGCCAAATCTTAGCTGTTTTGCAGCTTCGCTGACCCATGTTTGGGTCCTCCTCGGGGACCCTTTTGATTGTCCATGGGGCGTCGTTCCTAGACGTTTCAACCCTTTGAATTTCAATATACGCGTCGGAACTCTCGGTACTGAATTTCACCTTCAAACCATCCCCCAAAACATCACTACAAAACATTACGACACACTAGTTCAACTTCTACTAGTTTCTGAACGTCTTGGACGTTCTTCGACGTTTGACCTCCAAACACTTTCAAACTCTATATACTGCCTATGAACACTATTTTTAACCATTTTATAACTTTAAAACAGCATGACACAAGTGTTAGGCTCTAGTTCAACCTAGTTCATTTTGAGGGTGTAACAGGTGTAGAGTGATGTTTCCATGATAGCCCCCAAGTTCTATAGACTATGATTGTCACATAGGATATAGCAAGTGATATCACCTAATATGCTAGCATGATATATGTCTGACCTTGGAAAGTAAGATTCCCTCTTTTTGTGTGAGGGGATAACACCAAATGCCATGTTTAACACCCATGGTCTTAGTGTCGGTTAAGGCTATAGTTTCCCTAAAGTAAAATGGACAATGAAAGTAAATGAATAGGATACTAACTAGGATAAATTAAGGGAGGTTACTTAGGATAGGTGGAAGTAATGAACCCATCTAGACATTGCACAAGTAGGTCCTTAGGAAGTCCTAGGAAGGTGACCTAATGTGTATGTTTATGATTGTGTCTTTATGCATAATATTGTAGAAGTTGTCTACTTATTATGAAGATGTGCATGGTATGAATCTATATGATGTGATATTATCCTTATATGCACTATGTTGGTCTAAATTACTATATGATGAAAGTCTTGTATTCATGAAGTTGTCTTTACTTGTTATGAGGATGTATTATTGTATGCTCATGATTTTGATCTTATGAAGAGTTTACTAAGTATGTGTGAGGTTATGGGGCCTCACATGTACATTGCACTAGTAGACTAAGATTGGCATAATGAACAAGGTCTTATATTGATAAATATGAAAAGAAGTAAAAGTATGTGTAAGTTGATGTAGCTTACTGTAATGTCCTATATTCTTGACTTGAATGTGTCTTGTAATGGGCTATACTTCTATGATGAAATGTGTTGTCTTGTGTAAGATGTATGTATGGTTTTGCTTGTGGTCCTAAGGTAATGCATTGAACCAAGTATCACTAAAGGATTACTTGGGAGGTTAATGAATTAAAATAAGGAGTTCATTGTTAAGAAGAATGAGCTCACTGTAAAGTGACCTCAAATGGGACTTAAATTCTATATGTGATATTATGAAATGTTTGACCTTCGAATATGTTTATATAAAGTATTTAAATGATATAAATGCTATTGGATAAAGCTTGTATGAATATTTACTCAAAAGGCATGAAGTACGATTTCAAGAAAATCTCCCTTTTTAATGCATGTTTTTGCATGACTGCCATACTTAGTGTATTCTTGTACTAATCCCATTCCTTTCTACTTTTTACACAAAGTGTAGGTTATGGATGCTTATAGGATGTGTTGAATGGTGAAGAGCTTGATAGATGATTCCCAAGCTCAATAAAAGGAATCCTTAAGTTCAAGGATCTCCTACTTATGTCTTTACTGTAAAGTTTTTAAATATTGTATAGTTATGTAATATGTCTTAAGGGTCGTGTCCCTACTGTATTCTAATATTGATTTAGTCTATGATAGAAAAGAGACTTAAGGTCTAAGTATGTAATAGGATATTATATATATATATATATATATATATATATATATATGAAGTGAAGTTTCTAGCATATGATTTGCTATGAAAAGTTTTAAATTTTCCGCTAAATTTACTATGCCAATGCAATGAAGGATAACTATGGGCTTGTATAAGACCTCCGAGAGGTCAAGTACGCCATGTAACTTCTAGGGGGTTCTCATGGATGTGACATAGATGGTTCCTACGAATAGACTGACATGTAAAGAACTGAGATGTCCGATAACGACTCCCCGAGGACCAGCCAAAGGTTCCTTGAAGAGGACCCAAACATGGGCCAATGAAACTGCCCAAGGCAGTTGAATTTGTACAGGAAAGGAACATGTCCGCGTCGTGAACTTGTTCCTCTCAAGGAAAAATTCTTCCTTTGTGAAGCAGGCACAAGGCGTATTCCACTGTCCCGGCGTTTTTTTTCAAAAATCATGCAGGAGCAGCACCTCATCGCGGACATGTTTCCCGACGAAGATTCAAAAAGTTTAATTTAAGTTAGACTTATCTAAAAGTGTACAATTGATATGGGGGTAGTTTTGGGTACTTGGGTAGTCGGTTAAAAATGGTTTTAGGTCCTATATAACCCCTTTCCCAACACCCAATAGGAAATAAGAATTTAAAACCTTTCTCTCCCAAAGTTCTCCAAAAACCACAATTGAAAAAGATGAGAAATTGCAGGAGCTTTTAGGATGAATTGATCAATGTTTCCAGCTGGATTTAAGGTCCTAATTTAAGGTATGTGAAGCTTATTCATTCATGGATTCTTCCATCAATGAAGCCCCTGTAGTTTCCCTTCAATTGTGAATCCAAAGAACCCTATTCAAGAGTGGGTTGTGATGGCATTGTGGGTAAGGCTTGATTGTGATTCAATCTAGTGGGTAGTATTCAATGATGTTTATATGATAATTATATACAGTTTTTATGGAGATTTCATAGTGAATTATAGTAATTGAAGTTTAAGTTATCATGGTGATCTTAGTCCATTATAGTCCATTATTATATATTAATTCATCATGGTTGTATAACCTAGGTATGAATTGAACTAGACATAATTGATTAAGATTGGTCTTGATGAAATTTAACCTTAAAGATGAATTATGACTATATTCACCTAGTAAAAGAATGTGAGAAGAAACCTAAGGCTAGAAGATCATATAATCAACCTATGAACGAAGATAAAATGAATTCATGAATAATGAACCTTAGGATGGTTTTGTTTTCTGTAGATTTAAGATGATTGAATGGAAGTGATAGATTCATTTGAGCATAGTGAGATTGTAAATGACATCCCTCCATGAGAGAAAAGGTTGATCAAGGCTTGACAAGAAAACCTTAGGGTATATGCTTGACTCCAAGTGGATATGCAAAGTAAGACAGATAGTATAGAAAGGGTACAAACTCCAAGTAGAAAGGAGTGCCACACCTAGTAGTTATGATGACTATCCACTTAGGTCTCATGAGGCGGGACTCCTTTACGTAGTAGAGTGAAGGTATCCTAGTAGAGATCTCCATATCCTATGAGATTAGACGTACTTGAGAAGCATCTCGTATTGTTCAAAGCAATGAATCAATATAGACATGCCCAAAGAGTATCTCGTATTGTTCATAGTTTGTAAATGAACTTATACATGCACAAGTGGTATCTTTTAGTGTTCATAGTGTGTGAATGAACTTAGAAATACCAAAGTAGTATCTCGTAGTGTTCATGATTAAGGGATGAAGACGTAACTTAAAAAGTATTTCGTAGGATCCATATAATTAAGGAACTTAGACAAACTTAAAGAAGTATATCATAGAGTTCATAAGATAAAGATATGGGCTAGGCTACAAAGTAAGAATTAACAAAGAAAGGATCCAAAAGTAGTACCTTGCATGAATGGTGGTATGGGACATCATGAGTGCATTAACAAGGTATAACCTAGGGTCACTAATGAAGAAGAGATTATTGAGAGGATTGGACTATAATTGCCTTTCCAAATATATTAGAGTAAGGATGAGAGAATATTAGTAGATGAAGTTAAGTAATGATGAGGCTATGGAAGGTGAACATTTTGAGGATGGCTTTCAAGATAGCCTTAGTATGTAGTGTAGTATGGGCCCTTATGTACATTTCACAAGCATGTTTCGAGATGACCATAAGGGTATAATACTCTTTAGTATGAAGAACTTAGGTCTTAATTATGAATGTGAACTATAATCAAGCATGACAAAAGAGAGGTACTTAGCTTTGGTAGTAGTATGAGATGCTACCTTAGACATGAACAAGTATGTTTTGATATGGCTTGTGATGTAGTTCATAATTGTACAAAAGACAACGAGAAAAGGATGAATTCTTATATGCTTTATGATGCTTTAATATGATTATGATATTAGTGATATTCTTATGTCTTTATCTCTTATGAGTATGTCTATTGTTGACTAACCGTTTGAGATGTCTTATGTTGGTATGTAGTTTAAATACTAGTACGTATCGTACTAACGCATATTGTGTACATTTTGTCCATGTAGGGTCTTGAGAACATTGAGTTGCTTGAAGGTTAGAGTTCCGAGGTTTCCAATAAGAGAATAAGCGGTGAGTCCTCACATCTTCGAGGACGAACTTTTATGTTCCTTTATGTCTTTCTTTATATTAAAGACTTTATGTGGGCTGCGTCCGAAGATTTTCATTCATGTCAAAGTTAGATGGGTGTTTAAACAATGTTATTAGAGATGCTTCCGCTCTTATGAAGAACCTTTTGGTTTATGGTTTAAGAAAGTTTTTAAATTCCCTCCATTTTTGTATAATGTTATGTAATGATGTCAAGTGGCTTGTACAAGAGTAAGAGAGGTCACGTATGCCGTGTTGCGACCCAAGGGTTTCCCTAACTTCTAGGTTGTACTTGCGGGTCGTGACAGAAAGTACCCCCTAACATTTAGGGCAACCCTTAGGTCAGACAATTGTTTTGTTGACCTTTAAAAGGTCTTGACTAGCCATTAGCTATCATTCACTGCATAAGACATGAAAAGTAGTTCGGAATTGAATCTTTTCACGACAATGATAATAAAAAGAAAATATCTTTTATAAATACTATAGAGTGATCTCATCTTCACAATCCAACTTAATGGCACAACTTAAATATCTTAGGGACACGACCCTTTACATTAAATGAAAATACCTAATAAATTTTAATGCTATAAACTAAGAAATAGAACTATGACGTTGAATGTATGAGGACATACTTAATATTTAGAGAGTCGATTCCCAAGAATTCATCTAGTCTTCAACTTTCCTCCAACCTATAATTATTATGTATAGAAAAGTATGGGGTTTGTACAAAAGAATTTACTAAGTATGGCATATGCAAAAACATTCGAAAAGGGACATTTTAGTATAAATAGAACTTTCATGCCAAATAAGTAAAACCTTTATTAATATTGAATTAAAATAGTATAAGAATCATCATTTAGCATACAATAAAAGATTTCCATAATTTTAGCATAAAGAGTAACATTACAGTGAACTCCAAAAACATTACAGTGAAACCCACTTTACAGTGAACACATTTTATACCACAACATGGTGAACTCATTTCCTTTGAGGTTTCCCTAACAAATTTATCCTTAGACTAACTAAGGTAAGACATGAACGAACCGCCCATACACCCCCTTCAATACACACCAAAGTGATCCTTAAGATTACCAACCATAGACTTACCTCGCACGGGAAACAAGTCCACACTTTAAGCTAAACATTAGAAGACCATTCAAACATTAAGTGTCAAATCAGGGTTTACCCCATAGACTTAACCGGCGTTGTCGTCCTCTTTTAGGACTAAGACTAGCCTCTTTGATTACACCATTACATTCATAGGTCAAAACCCGGAAAAAATTAAAACTTTTCATTGGTTATACTTGGAGGTTTACGTAGACCTCTACATACACATACTATATATATATTGTGAATATGTAGACCCTTCGTATAAGAATATTACTTAGTCTTCTACTTTTATTGCACATAAGTATATAAAAAATAACATTGACATAATAGTCATAATACTCGTCTCATCTCATAACAATCTAATAAGAGTGTAAGAACTTGGGGCACAAACCATACATCAAAGTAAGAATGCCTCACATGGGATATACAATGTTTCATACTAAATGAAAAGAAGAACCATAGAAGTCTTTAACTAAAAGCAACTCCATAATCTAGATAGTGGCATCGCCCTCAGAAATTGAGGACCTACCCTACTTGGATGATCAAGATATCCAAGCCTTCTTCAAGTCGTCTTCAAAAATACTTCAACGACCGGAACTTAAAATGTTGTGGGAAAAGGAAGAAATGGGGCTAGTACGCCACTTGTACTAAGTATGAGACCATATGCACACATATATGAAAACATTCTAAGAAAGAGGGACATTTCACAAAGTATGCACTTTTAATTTAAAATCCTTATGCATATTCAACAAGACCATACCACCCAATAATGCATGTTTGTTAAGTCATAGGCATGTACATCACAAGAACAACAACGTCAAATCTAGTCAAGTCAATAATGCATATCATATAATTAGATACACATTCAAGTAACTTTACCATCAAATCTTATTAACAATAAGCATGAACAAGAGAACATTTCATCATAAACAAAGCAAGACAATTACCCATGAACCCCTATCAAGTCAACAAGTGTCATGACCAAGTAAAGTCCCATAAACTTACTCCATTAAGTAACCAAAAGAGAATCATGACTAACATCCTACGTCACATGTCATAACATTTAAGAGTACATAAAATCATATTACAACAATATAGACCAAGACATATTGATAAGTGACACCAATGAACATATAGTATCAAAAATGACAAGTTATCATATACATGTCATATAGAATTATAAGCATATTCATACATAAGAACATCCTCCTAAGACTCCCCTCAAGTCTAACTAGTGAAATGTTTAGGTAGAGTCCCATACCCCTACCTAGACTAAGCTAGACCACATAGGTAATCTTAGTTAGACTTCAATCCTTTAGTTCATTTTACCATTTTGGGAACATCTTCCCTAACCGATATAGCCCACATGAGCTAATGTGGAATCCAGTGTCATAAAACCCTACACAGAAGGAAGGAGGACTACTTCCCAAGGTAGGACCAAAATATGAAGCATAGAAACTAGGTGGATCCACTAGCTAGTATTCCTATGGGGGCAACATAGTTCAAGAACTAGAATATATAATTGGGACCCTCTTAATGCTACATATATTATAGTCTCCAATCTCAATAGTTCATTAGTCATCCTACCTTCCCTAGGTGGGAAGGGACACTTCTCACTCTAGTTCACTCGGTGCTAAGCAAGATTCCCTTTTAGAAATATCTTTAAGCCTTTATTATCAATAATATCTTAGTTTAGCTCATAGGGTCTACCCCTTATATAATCATCATCATCAATAGCTCAATAAGAATTTCATGATTATAAATCCTTTCATTACAATTCATATAGGTGAGGTTAGCACATTAACATCTTCATATAATGATAAGGCACATTATTAAATCATTCACCCTCCTTATAACATTTACATCTTAATCCAACACCTCACAATCATAATCAAGACATTTAAATTCAACATCGTACCACCCTATAAATCCTAATACAAGGCATACTCCAATACAACATCATGACTTAATCACAATTAACCAAAATTTAAAGTAAAGAATAGGGATCATAAGACTTACAAAGTCTCCTTCATAATTCATCACCAAGGTCTTACCATCAACCCTTACTTCAACCCAATTAGGTCATAACATCGTCATAATCAAACAATAAACATGATAACAAGGCTAGAAGAATGACTACATTACAATACAATACTAGATCATAGCTTAAGACAATATTCTTAGGTCAATTCACAATATACTTTATAACCTAGATCATCTTCTCATGAACTAGAATGAAAGACTACAAATCACCGTAATTTTTTCATGATTAGTGTAACGACATCATCTAGTAGTAATTCAACCAATAACCAAGTCAGTTGAACCAAATACAACCAAATTCCTATCAAGATCAAACCTAGGTTTAAGGGTTAAGTGTCTTCTTCTACAAACTAGAACAAACCATCAAGATATATAATAATTAAGTTAGAATAAATGTTAATCTATTCATAATATCCAAAATCAATAATAAAAAAATCAATTCATAACATATTTTTTGAGATTGAGAAAAACCCACATGAGAACTCAACTTTCGAAAATACTTTGAAGGAACCATCTGAGAAGAGAGGTATCAAAGGTGAATTAGATCCCATACCTCAGTATTTGATTAATAATTGATGGTGAAATCGTCCCTTTATAGACCCCGAGACACTCCCCTAGCTTCGTCTTCAATGGTGTCTTCCAATTGGGAGAGAAAGAAGAAAGAAAGAAGATAGTTTTGTTTTCTGAGGTGAAATTAGTCTAATGGGGTTAGGGTCTTTATATGGGGTGTTATTTAAGTTAATTAGAATTCCCTTAATCCCTAACCAACCACCAAACCCCTTAATTAGTTAGTTAATACTTAGTAAAAAACGTGTAGGAAATTACAAGCCCCATTGACGAGACCACGATCGACGGATCGTTGGTCCATCTACGGCCAGGCCCTCCCTCTGTGCTGCACATCCGTAGTCTTAGTCAGAGACTATGAAAATGAGACCTTCAAATGATTTGGGTAAGTTTTGGTCTACAGATGGCATCGACACCCTACCGATCAACACATGCCTCGTCGTTTGCCTTTGTAGGTGAACACTGCCCAGGCAGTCTTGACCCCAACATACAAGGGTCCTCCTCAAGGGCTCTTGGTTGGTCCTTGGGGAGTCGTACCCAGAAGTTTTGACTATGAGTCATCTTAAACACATGTTAGAAACCCTTCTACAAAATTTCATCATTTTCGGACTTCAAAAAGCTAGTCAAATAGGCTAAGGCACGCTACTACCTCCTTGAACTAGTTTTCGGACGTCATGGATGTTCTTAGACGTTTTTGTTTCTAGACATCCTAATTGACTTATATTCATTAAAATGAACCTTAAAATAATGTCTAAACATTATGTCAATTATTTTAGGCTCTAGAACACCTCTTGGATTTTCGATGTGTTACATTATCCCCCCCTCCCTTATTGAAGGAAGGAATAGACTCAAGACTAGCAGCCCAACCAACAACAATACATAAGAACATGAACCATATCAACTACACAAGGCAATTCAAAACTTCAATTACCACACATAAGGCTGAACATTACATTATGAGGAATATCCTTCTCACAACAACAAGATCTCAACATAACATTTATGACTCAATTATGTCAAATTTCAACTTAACAACATGCTACATATCATTTCATAAGGACTCACCATATCAAAATACACAAAATAACAAAAAACAAGCAAAATTGCAAATTTTTAAAGTCAAAATGCACATTCACTGTAATTCACTGCAAAGATATCAAAAAATGCACCTTTTGCAAAACTTCACTAAAAATCAAAGAAACTTCAATTTTAGTCATTATTTTCATTATTAGTAAGAACTACTAACCTTAGTTATCAAATAGATGAGGTTAATGGGACTTCATATCATCCTCGGCCTCCAATGTTGCACCCTCAACTAGGTCACTCTTCCATAACACCTTTACGAAGCCACCTCTTTATTCCTCAATTTCTTTACTTGCCTATCGATAATTTGAACCGGGACTTTCTCATAAGGGAGATTATCCTTCAGACCAAGACCCTCAATAGTAAGAGTAGACTCGGGATCACCAATACACTTTTCTTTCCAAATCTAACCACCCCTTTAATACGTGAAATTTTCAAATACACCTTATCACCTTCTTCAAACTCGAAATCCATTCTCCTATGATCGGAATAATACTTTTACCGAATATAGGCCGTTCAAAACCGGTTCCTTATGATATGAACTTTCTCCAAAGTCTTATAAATCAAATCGGGATCGAGAAGCAAAGGCTGACCAACTTCAAACCATCAAATAGGAGACCTACATCTCATACCATACAAGCCCTCATAGGGAGCCATGGAGATGGATGAATGAAAACTATTATTATAAGCAAACTTCACCAAAGGCAAATGCTTATCCCAATTCCCTTTGAAATTAATAATACAAGACCTAAGCATATCCTCAAGGGTTTGAATAGTACATTCCGCTTGACCATCCATTTTGGGATGAAAAGCACTCAACTTCATTTTATTACCCAACCCTTCTTGGGATGACATCCAAAACCTATATGTGAATTGTGCACCCCGATCCGATATGATGGATAACGGAATACCTTGGCGACACACAATATCATCTATGAAGATCTTAGCATAATCTTCCGCCGAATAAGTAGACTAGATGGGAATAAAATGAGCGCACTTGGTCAACTTATCCACAACCACCCATATAGATTCATATTGTCCTTGGGTCCATGGCAAACCTACAACAAAATCTATATTGATGTCTTCCCACTTCCCAGTAGGAACTTGGATTTCTTGTAGTAAGCCACCCTACTTTTGATGTTCGACTTTCACTTGTTGGAAATTTTGACACTTAGCAACAAACTCTGCTATGTCCTTCTTCAAACCTTCCCACCAAATCCTTCCCTAAGGTCATGGTATATTTTTTGTCGAACGTGGATGAATGGAGTAGCGGGACCCATGTGCTTCCTCAAGGATCTCGTTCCTCAATTCATCTTCCTTGAGAACACACAATCTCCCTTGGTACCTCAAAAAACCATGCCCCCCTAAGGAGAATGCTTCATTAAGCTCACCAAGGACCGATTCCTTCAATTCTATCAATAATTTATCAAGGTGTTGTTTGGACTTCACCTCAACTACCAATGATGACTCGTAGTTATGATGGACCATAAAACCACCATTCGGAGAATCTTCCAATCTCACACCCAACCTAGCCAACCTATGAACATCCTTCACTAGCTCTTTCTTGGCTTCATCTATGTGAGACACACTACCCATAGTCATACAACTTATAGCATCCGCAACCACATTGTCCTTGCCGGGGTGATAGAGGACACTCATGTCATCTTTCAACAATTCTAACCACCTTCTTTGTCAAAGATTCAACCCTTTTTGGGTAAACACATATTGGAGACTCTTATGGTCGGTATATACATCAACATGGATACCATACAAGTAATTCCTCCATATTTTCAAGGCAATTACAACGGCCGCTAACTTAAGGTCGTGAGTTGGATAGTTTCTCTCATGCACTTTAAGTTGACTAGAAGCATAAGCTATCACATTCCCATGTTGCATAAGCACACACCCCAAACCCACTCGGTATGCATCACAATACACAATGAAACCCTTTACCCTTCGATAAAGTCAACACCGGAGTGGAAGTAAGCCTATCTTTCAACATTTGGAAGATTCTCTCACATGCCTCTGACCATTTAAATTTGTTATACTTTAGGGTCAAAGTAGTCAAGGGAGATGCAATGGACGAAAAACCATCCACAAACCTTCGATAATAACCTGATAAACCCAAGAAACTCCTAATATCGATTGGAGTCAAAGGTCTAGGACAATTTTTCACCGCCTCCGTTTTCCTTGGATCAACCTCAACTCCCTCACTAGAGATGATATGACCAACAAATGTCACCGACCTCAACCAAAACTCAAATTTTCTATACTTGGCAAACAATTGATGTTATTTAAGTACTTTCAACACCACCCTTAAATGGTTCATGTGATCACCCTCATTTTTCGATTATAAAAAGATGTTGTCAATGAGGACAATGACAAATGAATCTATGTAACTTCAAAATAGACTATTCATTAGGTCCATAAACGACGCCGGAGCATTAGTGAGGCTAAAGGACATTACTAAGAACTTATAGTGACCATATCTAGTCCGAAATGCCGTCTTTGGTATATCCTCACCTCTCACCCTATGTTGGTGATACCCCGATCTCAAGTCAATCTTAGAAAATTAGCTTACCCCTTGGAGTTGATCAAACAAGTCATCAATCCTAGGGAGAGAATACTTGTTCTTAATAGTGACTTTATTGAGTTGACGATAATCAATATACATTCTTAAAGACCCATCCTTCTTCTTTACAAACAAAACCGGAGCACCCCATGGAGAAGTACTATGTCTAATGAAGCATTTGTCTAGTAAATCTTTGAGTTGTGCCTTCAACTCATTTAATTCAGCCTGAGCCATATGAGAAGGAGGAATTGAAATGGGATTTGTATCTTGTAGAAAATCGATATCAAAATCAATTTCCCATTCGGGAGGAATACCGTGAAGATCATTAGAAAAGACCTCTGGAAATTCACTCTCTACGGGGACCGACTCAATGGGAGGAATTTCCGAGTCTAAATTTTGGACTCTTACAATATGTTATAGACAACATTTAGAGATCATTTTGCAAGCTTTTAAACAAGAGATGATACGACCTCTAGGAATAGAATTTCCCCCCTTCAACTCTAAAACGTGTTCATTTGTAAAGTTAAACTTCACCACCCTCGTTCTACAATCAATAGAGGCAAAGGAAGCACGCAAGCAATCCATACCCAAAATAATATCACAATCAAGCATATCAAGTTCTACTAGTTCAACCAAACAAACTCTATTGGGAAACCTTATTGGACAATTTCTATACATCCATTTTGCAACAACCGACTCATCCACTAGAGTAGACACTATACAAGTTTCATGCAAAATATCGGGCAAAATGTCAAACTTTTTAGCTACAAGAGGTTTAACAAATGACAAGGTAGCACCGGGATCAAGTAAAGCATGCACATCAATACAAAAGACTTTCAACATACCGGTAACCACATCGGGAGAGGTCTCTTTCTCATTGTAACCACTTGCATGAGCTTGACCACTACCCTTGTCTTGACCCTTCACATTAGGGAAATCCCTAACCATGTGCCCACTTTTTCTACAACCAAAACAATTTTCTGTTCCCTTAATAATATCACCATAGTTCCTTTTGCCACACATTCCACAAGTTGTCTTTTCGGCTGGTGAACTAGTGCCTTTCCCTTCTTAGGCTTAGGGTTAGACACCCTATCACCACTATCATTAGGGAACTTGGAAGGAACTTGATTAGAAAACTGCTTCTTAAATATAGGCTTGTCTTGTATCTCAAGCCTATTCTTTGAAAAAACACCATCAAAAGATCATGCCCTCTTAGCATCCCTAGTCTTCCTCTTAGCACTTGTTTGATCCACATGTTGGGAATGCACCATAAGATGAGAAATTTTCACGTTGTCATGTAGCATAGTCGAATGAAAGTCTTCTTGCAAATCATCTGACACCCCGATCACAAAATGACTCATTTCATCTCTAGGATCGGAAATCAAAGAAGGAGCATATTTTGAAAATTTAGTGAATTTCAATGAGTATTCATGCACACTCATACCTCATTGGCGAAGGTTGATGAACTCCACCACTTTAGATTCCCTTTTATCCATAGCAAAGAACCGATCAAGAAAAGTGTTCTTGAAGATCTCTAAAGTCACCGGTCCACCCCTTAGAGGCCTATTGTCCCTCCATTGGACATACAAAGTTTGAGTCACATATTTGAGTTGGTAAGTGGCTAACTCGGCCTTCTTACTAGTAGACTACCCCATAGCAAAAAGTATCGTGTAGACTTCATCGATGAACTCTTGGGGGTCTTCTTAAGCCTTGGACCCATATAAAGTAGGAGGATTCAGCCGAGTGAAATCCCTTAGATAGGAAGCCATGGTAGTAACTTATTGATTTTGACGGGGTACAACCACCCGGTTATCTTGGGCTATCATAGCTTGGTCATGAGTAGTGGAGGCTTGGGCTTGGGTAGTAATGGCTTGGGCCATTTGGAAGAGGGCAACCCTTATGTCACCATACGTCAAAGGGGGAGGATTCACTAGAGCTTGGTCATCATTAGCATCTTCTTCAAGAGGAGGGAATTGATCACCACGGGGAGGAGCTCCCGCATTGGCAATCTCTTCCTCAAGTCTTCGTGGCACATTCCTTTGAGTATTCATTGCCTATAGCCAAAACACTTGTTTTAGGTGAAATCACATAATAAGTACACTATAGAGGCACCATATTAGATTTCAAAGAAAGAGAGTTTCCTAAGCATTACATAGATTCCTATTCATAATTTTGGAGCGCTTCACAATTCTGAGTGCAAATCAACAAAGACGTGGTTGAGAGAGACATCACCATCAAAGACAATTAACCTCATACTCTGATAAAAAGTTTGTCATATCGGGGTTTACCCCTAGACGTAACCGGCATCGTCGTCCTCTTTAAGGACTAAAACTAGCCTCATAGATTACCTCATTATATTCATAGGTCAAAACGCAGAAGAATTTAAAACTTTTCTTTACTTCTACTTGGAGGTTTACATAGACCTCTACATACACATAGTATATATATATCGAGTATACATAGAGCCATCATATAAGAAGATTAGTTAGTCTTCTACTTTTATTGCACATAAGTATATAAAATATGTCACGACCGGAATCTAGACCCAGACGAGACCGGCGTCGTTGACCTCTCAGAGGTCGCAGACAAGCCTACTTACGTCATTCTTACTTAATCTAAGTTAATTTTAGCGGAAAATTTGAAACTTTTTGTTTCTTAACATACTTATAAAAACATCTTCACTAATACGTAATTGTTCACCATCAACCATCTAACATTAAGAGATAAACAACTAAAAGAAATAGTTCAATTCTTATTAAGTGTATAATTGTCAAAATGGCACCAATACATAGTCTGAATAAAAATAGGAAAGAAACGCTAGTGGAACATGCTCCACTACCTCAACTCTAAAACTAAGCTAGAATATAAAATAGTAGCATCCTCGAAAGCATGAGGACCTACCAAAACCGGATGAATGCTGGACGTCCGGATAACCGCAGCGATGATCCTGTAGATCTATCGTCCACCTGTGCCTGCACCTAAAATAGTAGAGTTTGTATAGGGTTAGTACACACTTGTATTAAGTATGGGTATATGCAAGTACACACCAAGGACATGCATGAGAAAGAATAGCTCTTTCCTAACAACAGGATTTTTGGAAGTCAAGTTAGTGGACTTGCCAAATTGAGATTAGAAAAGTTTCCAAATTTGGATTAGGAAAGTCAATGAGCTTTCCAAATTTGGATTAGGAAAGTCAGTGGGCTTTCCAGATTTGGAATAGGAAAGTTATGCCATGATAATAACATACATCATCATACTTAACATTCTGCACACATCACACAACAGCGTACACATAACACATATTATAATTCATGTAACTCATAACGTTGTTCACTTCGTTCATTCGTATGCCATGAGACCTTGGAATCATGGACTTAACATTAAGACTTCCCAGGAATGAGGGTTCAATAGATGGGACCTCAACTAGGGAGTCTTTATTAGTAAACGCAGAGTCTGCTTCGTTCATTCATACGTACTCCATTTCATTTCATTCGTGGGCCAGTGTAAACACCAGCTATACCTAGGATGTAGTTTAAGACTTTCATTGGGTTCGTTGTGCAATGACCAAGAATGACCTAATGTCATTACTTGAATCTAACTCACCTTTTGATTATCCTACCCTAACACCTTCGGTATCATTCATTTCATTATGTGCATCATTTGAGGCTGGCCTCATTCATTCATTGGGAACTTTAACTTTAACCGACATAGATCATGTGAGAATCATGAAATCAAGTGTCTCCCCCACACCGAAAAGAGGTGGAATCACTGGCCAAAGTGAGCAAAAACATGCTAGCGTACATGGGAATTTAACCCCGCCAGATCCCTATATTGGCAGTATAGGTTCGAAGACTAGGAGATATAAGGAGACCCATACCCGGCATGCCGGACAGTCTCATCTCATGAGAGTTACGTGAACCTCCGCCCTTCCCGAAAGAAGGCATCACCGCTCATAGCTAGTCTATCGGTGCTTAGTATAAAGTTCCATTACATTCATCTCATACGTCATGGAAGTTGACTTCTAGTATGAGGACATCATAGCTCATTAGATGATTTCTCATCTCATCATTCGTATTGAGTGTGTTAAGCTCAATACTCTCATTAGAGTGTTCATAGAGACTGGTCTCTTCATTATCTTACACTCTCATAGGTGAGTACGTATCGGTAACAATTACTTAGGCTCATTTGAGATTGCTCTTATCTTTTACATTAGCCTCGTATCATGTTGTCACCACATTCATTAACATAAGCACATTTGCTCTTCATAATTACTCACCATTTATTACGTGAATGTTCACTTCATCATATGCCAATGCACTTGGCCATTTAGTGTGTTTCACACTTTTACTTAACCCTTCTACGTTTCATCATTTCATTTCTCATTTCATCATTTGATTGTTCATTTCATCATTTCATTTTCATTTTCATTTCATTGTTCATTTCATCATTTCATTGTTCATTTCATCATATCATTGTTCATTTCATCATTTCATTGTTCATTTCATCATTTCATTGTTCATTTCATCATTTCATTGTTCATTTCATCATATCATTGTTCATTTCATCATATCATTGTTCATTTCATCATTTCATTGTTCATTTCATCATAGGCCAATGCACTTGGCCATTTAGTGTGTTTCACACTCTTACTTAACCCTTCTAGGGTTTCATCATTTCATTTCATACATCTTAGGTTCACTTATTTTTAAACGTATGCTAGACTTATGGGTCTATACATACAAGCCATGAGGCTTCATTCATAGTTCGTTAAGTGACTCATATCTTCCTAAGATTATGTAATACAAGACTTATGTATCTTGTATGTATGCCAAGATCTCGATTTCGATCTAAGTAGGTGGCATTATTCTTGAACATTTAATTCACGTATGACTTATGTATCAATACGGAATTTGGGCAAGGAAACCCAAGTTCGAATCCCTTGGACAACATTTAATCTTATTTTAAACTTGTTAATTACATTTTTCAGATTTGGGAGACCCTAGTTCGATTCCCATCAACCCATAATATTTCCTTTCTTTCTCTCCTCCTTTTTTTTTGTTTAAGTCAAGGAGATTGTGGGATCAATCCCCCACAAGCTCATTCTTTTTTTTCTCTTAAATTATCTATTAACTTTCTCACCTATCCAAGAGGTTGTGGGTTCAATCCCCATTCACCTCATTTTATATTTCTCCTTTATTTTCCTCCTAACTCTCTCATCTATTCAAGAGGTTGTGGGTTCAATCCCCACTCTCCACATTTATTTTTCTCCTTCATTTTTCTCCTAACTCTCTCATCCATTCAAGAGGTTGGGGGTTCAATCCCCACTCTCCACATTTATTTTTCTCCTTTATTTTTCTCCTAACTCTCTCATCCATTCAAGAGGTTGGGGGTTCAATCCCCACTCTCCACATTTATTTCTCTCCTTTATTTTTCTCCTAACTCTCTCATCCATTCAAGAGGTTGGGGGTTCAATCCCCACTCACCACATCTATTTTTCCTTGCATTTTTCTCACGAAATTTTTATGAAATTTTCATTTAGTGAGGTCATGGGTTCAATCCCCAATGACCTAACATTTTAAATAATTTTTTTTTAAACGAAGCTCATTTTCTTAAAAATTGGCCGAGACTACAATTTCCAGCAGGCTGAAAATTTAGTCTCTTCCAATCCATTTTTGTCTTAATCTTTTATTGATTTTTTTGTAGCTTTCATGTAATGATGTCTTGGATTCAATCCTTACTGATTTCACTTATTTTACATTCATTTTTCATTGCATTTTGTACCACTTTGTTTGGCTGAACCCAACCTATCAAATGCTGGAAATTTGTTCACTATTTTCAGCTTCATTTTATCATCATTCATACGTTAATTCTTAAGGCATTTCGTGGATCATTTGGTGCATCTTTAAGTGTAATCTTTTTATGATTATATTCAGCCAAGAATTACTATTACATACAGCAACATTACACCACTTTTACATCTCATGATTTACACAAACATTCGCACATAAAATTCAACCATAAAAACATATCATTTTCCACATACTTTCGGTTGACATAACTTAACATGCTTACAATTCTAAACACATAATCATGAACACATTATCAGGAACATCAATCTACATACTTAAACTATCAGCAAACATACCCAACCTACGATTCATTGGGAGCTAGTGACAGGGACATGCAACGGGAACAATCCTAGTTTTCGAATTAGAATTTATTGAATCTTAAGGGGTCTCTTGGAAAAGGGACCAAGAGAGATGAAAACCCATACCTTTATTTTTCTTGTTCAACCAAGAAATTGCTGCCCAAAATACACTCCAAAATCAGTCCAAGTTCAACACTTCAACACCAATAGACGGAAGACTCCTCCCCTTTGCTTAAAGTGATGGATTTACGTTGTTTTTCTTAGATTTTTGGTGTGAGTTCTTCAAGTGTGAAGAACTTCAATATTTTTCTGTTTTTGAACTTGTTTTGGCAGAGAGAAAACGTGAGAGAGAGAGATAGTGAGAGAGAGTGGCTTAAAATTAGGAGTTTTAGTTTGGGAATTTGTCAAACTAGGACTCTTTGTTAAACCTTTAAATAAAAAATCTGATTTTTGTTTTTCTTAAATCAGCTAATATTTATTAATTAATTAAATTAATTTATACATTTAAATAAAAACAAGTTAAATCATTGCTTCCACCTAGGTTCGAACCCGGGTGGAGCAAGACTTCACTTCAAGAGCTCAATTTCGGCTCTCTCTCCCCAAATTGCCCCTCCACTTTATTAATTGAATAATTACATATGTATTTAGGGTAATTACGATATTACCCTTAGCCTGGCAAAAGACCATTTTACCCCTAGACCCTCAAAACTTAAGCTTTCCTCTCTTTAAGTCTGGTAAAGACTCATTCGAGTATATCTTCGTATTCGAGAGCCGTACATGGTTGGTCCCAACCTTTCCAAGCTCAACTAACTCCCTTAGTTAGTTGGCTTGGTTGTAGCAAGGGTTCCAAGGTCTGGTTCTACGTGCATCAATCCGTGTGAACCCTGGTCTAATCATAGGCATTCTTGACACACTAAGCATTTCTTATCTTATCCATTTTCAGGGTTGTTACATTATCCGCCCCTTAGGAACATTCGTCCCCGAATGACACTACTAACTGTCTAGCGTAATGCCAGTCAGATCATAACATAGTTACTAGACACAATCAAGCAATAGCAACAAAGAATGGACATATAAGGAACCTTAGACTTAAGAGTAGAAAGTCTAACCTCAAGGGCTGAATAGATGAGGGTAGCGGGATATCATGTCGGCCTCGGCCTCCCACGTAGCACCCTCAACAAGATGATTCCTCCACAATACCTTCACTGTGGCAATCTCCTTGTATACTCTATCAGCTCTTACATTTCCTCCCATTCGGCCAATCCTTCATAATGTGACCCGATTTGCCACAACTACAACATCATTAGGGTCCATCATACATTATCCTCCATGCATTATGCCACACTTCCTATTAGGTGGCCTCTCCTGGGCTGTAAAGTCTTACAAACTTCAGGGAGTAATCCCTGACTGATATCGAGCCCTGCTTAAGGTTGATGAATTCCTCAACCTTAGTCTCCTTCATTTATCTGGGAAAGAACTGCTCTAGAGTACCCATCTTGAAAAGATTCCAAGTAATAGGACCTCCTCCTAAGGCCTTGCTATCCTATCACACCTTATACCAGCATTGAGCTACATCCTTTAGCTGGTAGGATGTTAACTCAGACTTCTTCACATCAATCAAAACCAACAGCCTGAGCTTGTAAAGTGCTAGCTTGGGACATTTATACCAACGTTGTTCTTACTTCATCATTTGTCAACCCATCTGGGTTAACAGGCATCTCTATTCCAGCAGCTGGATCCTGGGGGACAACTTGGATTACCCCAGCAGCTGCTCCTCCAATATCTCCGCCTGCTCTTCTCCTTGTATTGATCTTTCAGAAACTTCAAGAGTTGATGTTAGACATGCTCATAACACCAAGAAAATCAGACATTAGGAAAAGCACGATAAGATCAGAAGAAGGGAAATTTTTCCTACGCATCATGCAGTCTCTAATTCAGGATAGTGGTGCACATCACTACCATGACTTAGAAACTACTCAATGTGGTTGATGTGAACTTATTATTTTCATAATTTAACCTAGTTCTCTAATACCAACTTTGTCACGATCGGAATTTAGACCCAGACGAGACCGGCGTCGTTGACCTCTCAGAGGTCACAGACAAGCCTACTTACGTCATTCTTACTTCATCTAAGTTAAATTTAGAGGAAAATTTGAATCTTTTTGTTTCTTAACATACTTATAAAAACATCTTCACTAATACGTAATTGTTCACCATCAACCATCTAACATTAAGAGATAAACAACTAAAAGAAATAGTTCAATTCTTATTAAGTGTATAATTGCCAAAATGGCACCAATACATACTCTGAATAAAAACAGGAAAGAAACGCTAGTGGAACATGCTCCACTACCTCAACTCTAAAACTAAGCTAGAATATAAAATAGTAGCATCCTCGAAAGCATGAGGACCTACCAAAACCGGATGAATGCTGGACGTCCGGATAACCGCAGCGATGATCCTGTAGCTCTATCGTCCACCTGTGCCTGCACCTAAAATAGTAGAGTTTGTATAGGGTTAGTACACACTTGTACTAAGCATGGGTATATGCAAGCACACACCAAGGACATGCATGAGAAAGAATAGCTCTTTCCTAACAACATGATTTTTGGAAGTCAAGTTAGTGGACTTGCCAAATTGAGATTAGAAAAGTTTCCAAATTTTGATTAGGAAAGTCAATGAGCTTTCCAAATATGGATTAGGAAAGTCAGTGGGCTTTCCAGATTTGGAATAGGAAAGTTATGCCATGATAATAACATACATCATCATACTTAACATTCTGCACACATCACACAACAGCGTACACATAACACATATTATAATTCATGTAACTCATAACGTTGTTCATTTCGTTCATTCGTATGCCATGAGACCTTGGAATCATGGACTTAACATTAAGACTTCCTAGGAATGAGGGCTCAACATATGGGACCTCAACTAGGGAGTCTTCATTAGCAAACGCAGAGTCTGCTTCGTTCATTCATACGTACTCCATTTCATTTCATTTGTGGGCCAGTGTAAACACCAGGTATACCTAGGATGTAGTTTAAGACTTTCATTGGGTTCGTTGTGCAATGACCAAGAATGACCTAATGTCATTACTTGAATCTAACTCACCTTTTGATTATCCTACCCTAACACCTTCGGTATCATTCATTTCATTATGTGCATCATTTGAGGCTGGCCTCATTCATTCATTGGGAACTTTAACTTTAACCGAAATAGATCATGTGAGCATCATGAAATCCAGTGTCTCCCCCACACCGAAAAGAGGTGGAATCACTGGCCAAAGTGACCCAAAACATGCTAGCGTACATGGGAATTTAACCCCGCCAGATCCCTATATTGGCAGTATAGGTTCGAAGACTAGGAGATATAAGGAGACCCATACCCGGCATGCCGGACAGTCTCATCTCATGAGAGTTACGTGAACCTCTGCCCTTCGCGAAAGAAGGCATCACCGCTCATAGCCAGTCTATCGGTGTTTAGTATAAAATTCCATTACATTCATCTCATACGTCATGGAAGTTGGTTTCTAGTATGAGGACATCATAGCTCATTAGATGATTTCTCATCTCATCATTCGTATTGAGTGTGTTAAGCTCAATACTCTCATTAGAGTGTTCATAGAGACTGGTCTCTTCATTATCTTACACTCTCATAGGTGAGTACGTATCGGTAACATTTACTTAGGCTCATTTGAGATTGCTCTTATCTTTTACATTAGCCTCGTATCATGTTGTCACCACATTCATTAACATTAGCACATTTGCTCTTCATAATTACTCACCATTTATTACGTGAATGTTCACTTCATCGTATGCCATTGCACTTGGCCATTTAGTGTGTTTCACACTTTTACTTAACCCTTCTAGGGTTTCATCATTTCATTTCTCATTTCATCATTTGATTGTTCATTTCATCATTTCATTTTTTATTTCATCATTTCATTGTTCATTTCACATATCATTGTTCATTTCATCATTTCATTGTTCATTTCATCATTTCATTGTTCATTTCATCATATCATTGTTCATTTCATCATTTCATTGTTCATTGTTCATTTCATCATAGGCCAATGCACTTGGCCATTTAGTGTGTTTCACACTCTTACTTAACCCTTCTAGGGTTTCATCATTTCATTTCATACATCTTAGGTTCACTTATTTTTAAACGTATGCTAGACTTATGGGTCTATACATACAAGCCATGAGGCTTCATTCATAGTTCGTTAAGTGACTCATATCTTCCTAAGATTATGTAGTACAAGACTTATGTATCTTGTATGTATGTCAAGATCTCGATTTCGATCTAAGTAGGTGGCATTATTCTTGAACATTTAATTCACGTATGACTTATGTATCAATACGGAATTTGGGCAAGGGAACCCAAGTTCGAATCCCTTGGACAACACTTAATCTTATTTTAAACTTGTTAATTACATTTTTTAGATTTGGGAGACCCTAGTTCTATTCCCATCAACCCCATAATATTTCCTTTCTTTTTCTCCTCCTTTTTTTTTTGTTTAAGTCAAGTAGTTTGTGGGATCAATCCCCCACAAGCTCATTCTTTTTTTTCTCTTAAATTATCTATTAACTTTCTCACATATCCAAGAGGTTGTGGGTTCAATCCCCATTCACCTCATTTTATATTTCTCCTTTATTTTCCTCCTAACTCTCTCATCTATTCAAGAGGTTGTGGGTTCAATCCCCACTCTCCACATTTATTTTTCTCCTTCATTTTTCTCCTAACTGTCTCATCCATTCAAGAGGTTGGGGGTTCAATCCACACTCTCCACATTTATTTTTCTCCTTTATTTTTCTCCTAACTCTCTCATCCATTCAAGAGGTTGGGGGTTCAATCCCCACTCTCCACATTTATTTCTCTCCTTTATTTTTCTCCTAACTCTCTCATCCATTCAAGAGGTTGGGGATACAATCCCCACTCACCACATCTATTTTTCCTTGCATTTTTCTCACGAAATTTTTATGAAATTTTCATTTAGTGAGGTCATGGGTTCAATCCCCAATGACCTCACATTTTAAATAATTTTTTTTTTAAACGAAGCTCATTTTCTTAAAAATTGGCCGAGACTACAATTTCCAGTAGGCTGGAAATTTAGTCTCTTCCAATCCATTTTTGTCTTAATCTTTTATTGATTTTTTGTAGCTTTCATGTAATGATGTCTTGGATTCAATCCTTACTGATTTCACTTATTTTACATTCATTTTTCATTGCATTTTGTACCACTTTGTTTGGCTGAACCCAACCTATCAAATGCTGGAAATTTGATCACTATTTTCAGCTTCTTTTTATCATCATTCATACGTTAATTCTTAAGGCATTTCGTGGATCATTTGGTGCATCTTTAAGTGTAATATTTTTATGATTATATTCAGCCAAGAATTACTATTACATACAGCAACATTACACCACTTTTACACCTCATGATTTACACAAACATTCGCACATAAAATTCAACCATAAAAACATATCATTTTTCACATACTTTCGGTTGACATAACTTAACATGCTTACAATTCTAAACACATAATCATGAACACATTATCACGAACATCAATCTTCATACTTAAACTACCAGCAAACATACCCAACCTACGATTCATTGGGAGCTAGTGACAGGGACATGCAACGGGAACAATCCTAGTTTTCGAATTAGAATTTATTGAATCTTAAGGGGTCTCTTGGAAAAGGGACAAAGAGAGAAGAAAACCCATACCTTTATTTTTCCTGTTCAACCACGAAATTTCTGCCCAAAATCCTCTCCAAAATCAGTCCAAGTTCAACACTTCAACACCAATCGACGGAAGACTCCTCCCCTTTGCTTAAAGTAATAGATTTACGTTGTTTTTCTTAGATTTTTGGTGTGAGTTCTTAAAGTGTGAAGAACTTCAATATTTTTCTCTTTTTAAACTTGTTTTGGCAGAGAGAAAACGTGAGAGAGATAGTGAAACGTGAGAGAGAGAGATAGTGAGAGAGAGTGGCTTAAAATTAGGAGTTTTAGTTTGGGAATTAGTCAAACTAGGACTCTTTGTTAAACCTTTAAATAAAAAATCTGATTTTTGTTTTTCTTAAATCAGCTAATATTTATTAATTAATTAAATTAATTTATCCATTTAAATAAAAACAAGTTAAATCATTGCTTCCACCTAGGTTCGAACCCGGGTGGAGCAAGACTTCACTTCAAGAGCTCAATTTTGGCTCTCTCTCCCCAAATTGCCCCTCCACTTTATTAATTAAATAATTACATATGTATTTAGGGTAATTACGATATTACCCTTAGCCTGGCAAAAGACCATTTTACCCCTAGACCCTCAAAACTTAAGCTTTCCTCTCTTTAAGTCCGGTAAAGACTCATTCCAGTATATCTTCGTATTCGAGAGCCCTACATGGTTGGTACCAACCTTTCCAAGCTCAATTAACTCCCCAAGTTAGTTATCTTGGTTGTAGCAAGGGTTCCGAGGTCTGGTTCTACGCGCATCAATCCGTGTGAACCCTGGTCTAATCATAGGCATTCATGACACACTAAGCATTTCTTATCTTATCCATTTTCAGGGTTGTTAAAAAATATAACATAGACATAATAGTCATAATAGTCGTTTCATCTCATAACCATCTAATAAGACTATAAGAACTTGGGCATAACCCATACATCAAAGTAAGAATGCTTCACATGGGCTATACAATGTTTCATACTAAATTGAAAGAATAACCATAGAAGTCTTTAAATAAAAACAACTCCATAAGCTAGATAGTGGCTTAACCCTCGGAAATTGAAGACCTACCCTACTTGGATGATTAAGAGATCCAAGCATTTTTCAAGTCGTCTTCAAAAGAACTTCAACGACGGACACCTAAAATGTTGGGGAAAGGGAAGAAATGGGTTAGTACGCCACTTGTACTAAGTATGAGACCATATGCACATATATATATGAACACATGCTAAGAAAGAGGGACATTTCATAAAGTATGCACTTTTCATTTAAAATCCTTATGCACATTAAACAAGACAATACCAACCAATAATGCATGTTCATTAAGTCATAGGGATGTAAATCACAAGAACAACAACATCAAATCTAGTCAAGTCAATCATGCATATCATATAATTGGATACATATTCAAGTAACTCTATCATTAAGTCATATTAACATTAAGCATGAATAAGAGTACATTTCATAATAAACAAATCAAGACAATTACTCATGAACCCCTATCAAGTCAACAAGTGTCATGACCAAGTAAATCCCCATAACCTTACTCCCTTAAGTAACCAAACAAGAATTATGACTAACATCCTACTTCACATGTCATAACGTTTAAGAGTAAATAACATCATATTGCAACAATATAGACCAACACATGTTGATAAGTGACACCAATCAACATAAAGTATCAAAAATGTGCAAGTTCATCATATAAATGTCATATAGAATTATATCCATATTCATACATAAGAACATCCTACTAATACTCTCCTCAAGGCTAACTAGTGCAATGCTTAGGTAGACTCCCATACACCTATCTATACTAAGCTAAACCCCTTAGGTCCTCTTAGTTAGAGCTCAATACTTTAGTTCATTTTACCTTTTTGGGAACATATTTCCCTAACCGACATACACCACATGATCTAATGTGGAATTTGGTGTCATAAAACCCTACACCAAAGGAAGGCTGACTACTTTCCAAGGTAGTACCAAAACATGAAACATAGCAACTATGTGTATCAACTATCTAGTATTCCTATGGGTCAACATAGTTCAAGAAATACGAGATATAAATGGGACCCTCTTTATGCTACATGCATTATAGTCTCCAATCTCCAGAGTACATTAGTGATCCTACCTTCCCTAGGCTAGAACTACACTCCTAACTCTAGTTCACTCGGCGCTAAGTTAGAGTCCCTTTTTGAAATGTCATTAAGCATTTATTATCAATCATAGCTTAGTTTAGGTCATAGGATCTACCCCTTATATAATCATAATCATCAATTTCTCAATAAGATTTTCATGAGTATAAATCCTTTCATTATAATTCATATAGGTGAGGTTAGCACATTAACATCTTCATATAATTTAATGCACATTATTAAATTATTCACCCTCCTTATAATATTTACATCTTAATCCAACACCTCACAATAATCAAGACATTTAAATTCAACATCGTACCACCCTATAAATCCTAATACAAGGCATACTCCAATACAACCTCATGACTTAATCACAATTAACCAAAATTTAAAGTAAAGAATAGGGATCATAAGACTTACAAAGTCTCCTTTATAATTCATCACAAGGGTCTTACCATCAACCCTTACTTCAACCCAATTAGGTCATAACATCGTCACAATCCAACAATAAACATGATAACAAGGCTAGAAGAATTACTACATTACAATTCAATACTAGATCATAGCTTAAGACAAGATAATTAGGTCAATTCCCAATATACTTTATAACCTAGATCATCCTTTCATGAACTAGCATGAAAGAATACAAATCAACCTTATTTTTTCATGATTAGTGTAAAAACATCATCTAGTAGTAATTCAACCAATAACCAAGTCAATTAGACCAAATACAACCTAATTCATATCAAGATCAAACCTAGGTTTAATGGTTAAGGGTCATCCTCTACAAACTAGACCAAACCATCAAGAGATACAATCATTAATTTAGATTCCATGTTAATCTATTCATGATATCCAAAATTAATCATAAACAAATCAATTCATAACGTAACTTTCGAGATTGAGAAAGACCCACATGAAAACTCAACTTTTGAAAATACTTAGAAGGAACCGTTTGAGGAAAGTGGTCTCAAAGGTTAATTAGATCCCATACATCAATGTTTGATGAAGAATTGATGGTGAAATTGTCCCTTTACATCCCCCAATACCCTCCCCTAGCTTGGTCTTCAATGGTGTCTTCCAATAGAGAGAAAGAAGAGAGAAGGAAGAGATTTTGTTTTGTGAGTTGTAATTAGTCTAAAAGGGTTGACGTCTTTATACGGAGTTAATTATGTTAATTAGACTTACCTTAATCCCTAACTAACCACAAAAACCCTTAATTTATTAGGTAAGACTCAGTAAAAAAAAGTGCAGGAAATTACAGTCCCCATCGACGGCCAGGCCCTCCCTCCGTGTTGTACATCCGTAGTCTTTGTCAGAGACTATGCAAATGAGGCCTTCCAATTATTTGGCTATGTTTTTGTCCGCGGATGGCATCGACGCCCTATCGATCAACACACACCTTGTTGTTTGCCTACGTAGGTGAACATTGCCCAGGCAGTCTTGACCCCAACATACAAGGGTCCTCCTCAAGGGACCTTGGTTGGTCCTTGGGGAGTCGTACTCGGAAGTTTCAACTTTGAATAATCTTAAACACATGTTAGACACTCTTCCACCTATTTTCATCATTTTCCGACTTCAAAAAGCTAGTCAAATAGGCTAAGGCATGCTAGTACCTCCTTGAACTAGTTTCCAGACATCATGGACATTATTGGACCTTTTGGTTTCTAGAATTCCTAATTGAATTATATTCAATAAAATGAACCTTAAAACAGTGTCTAAACCTTATGACACTTATGTTAGGCTCTAAAACACGTCTTGGATTTTCGAACTGTTACATTAAGGACTTCATGTAAGTGCCCTTCTCCAATGGGACATGTAAGTTACACTAAGTGAAATGTATGAGTAGCATCTCATAATACTACTCCCACTTAGTGATTCCTTGAGGATACCCTTGGATCAAGTACACTACATGCATCGTTCATAAATTCATTATGTAAGATTTAAATTTAACATACTTCTTTAATATTAGACCTTAAGTCATGTAAATTCATTTATAACACATGATAACTCATTCATACACTTCATATAAAACATACCAAGACTCCCCTTTCGGAATGTCTACTTAGTATAATGGATAGATAGCGTCCCATACCACCACCTACCCTAAGTAGTACATTCTTTAGGAAACTTAGTTCATTCATTCTTTTGTGTGGGATAACTTTAACCGACATAGACCATGAGGGCTAGAAATGGAATCGCGATACTACCCTGATCGGATGAGGGATCCCAACATGCCTAGGGTAAGGTCATTCTCTTAGCTTTTACATGGTTTTTCCAATAGCTAAACCTATGCGGGCGCATAGTTAAGGGATAAGGATATTTCTACTTAGTAACTCACTCTCTACTCACGAGTAGTACTTATCTCAAGAGGTACATTGTGTACAACATATCTACTCACAATCTGTACCCACCCCTTCTTCAAATCCTTCCGGTGCTAAGCATATATCCCCCACAGAGTCTTAAACATTCATTACTATAGATTAAGGATAACTAATTAGCACCTTATCTCAACTCACGAAGGGTACCTATCCCTAGAGCTTACACTGGAATACCACATCTCAACTTACGAAGGCTATCAAAACTCCAACCAATCATAGAAAGCTCTTGCGAATAGTGAGGTTGCTACTAAACACTTCATCTCAACTCACGAAGAGTGTTCACCCTAAAACTTTCCTTTTTATTCACATTTTTAGCTTCATTCATTCATTCATTCAAAGGGTGAGTGTGTGTCTATGTGAGCACACCTTTCACATAATCACCATTTTCATAACAGAGACTTCTAAACATTCTTACACCTTCATTCATCACATTACATACTTTAACATGTTTCACATAAACATGTAGTTTATTTAGACATAATCTCTAGCATACTTCACATAACAAGCTTCATGAATGTCACATCCAGGGAGCACCTCCTAGAAGTAACCGGTGTGGTCGTCCTAAAAAAGAGGACTAAGACTAGCCTCTTATCTTACATCATTACATTCATAGGTTAAAAACAGGGAAAATTTAAAACTTTTCTTCTATATCTATCATGAGGTTTACATAGATCTATCGCATACACATAATATATTTATATCGAGTATACATATTGTAATATTACGAAAGTCTAAAGCCTAATATAGAGCCTAAATTGAGAGTCTAAGAGTTGTAACACTGTTTATAAGTCATTTATAATATATATAAGTCATTTAGGAAGTTTTAGAATAAAAACGTCATGGAACGTCCATGATGTCCGTAAGCTAATTCAAAAGGTGCTAGTGTGCCTTAGCCTATTTGACTATGTTTTAAGAGTTAGAAAATAATAAAATTTGGTGGAATGGTGTATAACACGTATTAGAGTTAGTTTATAGTCGTAATGTTTGGTTATGACTCTCCAAGGACCATCGAAGAGACCTTGAGTACGACCCTTTCAATTGTGGCTAAAATCTGTCAAAAGATAGTGTTCACCAACGAGACCCATCGATAAGGCGTGGTCCAATGGACGGGGCGTCGATGTCCACCATCAATGGACACTTAGCCATTTTGTCCAAGGGTAAATTTTTACAAGTCTCTGTCTCAAACAACGGACCAACAGAACGGTTGGTGCCTTGGCCGTTGATTGACAAACGACCCGTAGGTTGCGAATTTTTTTGTCAAGACATTGTTTTGCTGCACATTCTAATAATTCCCAAGTTTCTTGGGCTGCAAAGAATCAAGTTTCTCCATCAAACTTCATCAATTAATGAGTTATGGGATTGCTTTAACCTTTGGCATCACTTTCCCCAAATGGTTCAATCAAATTGATTTCATAAGTATGAAATTCAAGTGGGTTTAATTCTAATACGAAATTGATCTTGTGAATTTCTTTGTTTATGATTCCTTATGGTTATTATGAGTAGATTAACATGTATTATGGTTACATTATACTATATATTGTTGAATTGACCTAGTTTGTGGAAGATGATCTTTTCCCCTTAATCCTAGGTTGTGATCTTGAATTGAATTGTGTAGTATTGATAAAATTAGCTTGGTTAATGTGTGAATTAATATTCTATATTGTTATTATGACAATTATAAGTATATTGTGATATATTGTAATCCAATTATGCTAGTTCTTTAGTAATTGACATCGGTTGAGTAGTAGTACGTGAACTTGACCTAAGTCTCTTATTGTAGGCTATGAACTAGTGATAAATTATTGTATAGTGATTCAATTGTTTTAATTATTATGTTTGTTATTGTTGTGCGATTATATTACAGTTGAATTGAATGGTTGATGGGAAGACCTTTATGATAGCTTGTGAAGCTGATTGGGGGTAAGTCTTGTGATCTCAATTCTTTACTTCAATTATGATTAGTTGTGATTAAGTGAATATGTTGTGTCGAACCATACCTTATACTATGATTGATAGCGTTGGTATGATGTTGTATTGAAATGTCTTGAACTATGGTTTGTGAGTTGTTGGCTAAGATGAAAATGTTATAAGGATGGTGATAACTAACCAATGTTTCTTATCATGATATGATTATGTAAATGTGCTAACCTCACACATATGAATTGTAATGAAAGGACAATACTCTTGCAATTCTTATTGAGCTATGATAATGATTATATAAGGGATAGAACCTATGGCCTACATTGACCAATGATAATTAATAAAGGCATTAAAGACATTTCAAAAGGGACTCTTAGCTTAGCACCGAGTGAAATAGAGTGAGGAGTGTCCCTTCCCACATAGGGAAGGTAGGATCACTAATGTACTCTTGAGATTGGAGACTACAATACTTGTAGCATAAAGAGGGTACCAACTACATCTCATTGTTCTTGAACTATGTTTCCACCATACGAATACTAGCTAGTGGATCCACATAGAAGCTAGGTTCATGTTCTGGTACGACCTTGCCCAGTAGTCCTCCTTCTTTCGGTGTTGGTTCCATGAAAACCAGATTCCACATTTACTCATGTGGTCTATGCAGTTCAACGCAAGATCTTCCCAAAAGGTAAAATGAAGTAATCAATCAACTATAACTAGGCTGTCCTAAGAGGTTTAGCTTATTCTAGGTAGATGTATGGGACTCTACCTATACATTGCACTGGTTAGCCTTGAAGGGAGTCTTAGGAGAATGTTCTTATGTATGTATATGCTTATAAATGTAAATGATATGTATATGATGATTTTATATGTTGATGACACTATATAATATGTCAAAGCCCGAAATCACACACTAGAAGTTAGGGTGCAATCATGGATTGTAACCGGCATATTCGACCTCTCGGAGGTCTTATACAATCCTATCATACCATTCATCGCATATACATAACGAAAAGTAGTGCGAAATTAAAACTTTTCGTAAAACATTATAAAAGTCTTAAACTCTTTCATATATGGAAATAGGAAAATTCTATATCTCGAATCATAATCTTAAGACATGACAATACTTGGGTCACGGACCATACGAATTTACAACATACTACTATATAGTCTATTATAAAACTTCATAAAAGAAACATAAAATGACATATATGACCTCGAGTCAAGTGAGAACATACTTCAACTTCTCCTTGAACGATCTCCTTGTCCAAGTCTTCTGCCCAAACCTCTTCACCTACCTAGAACTATATAGATAGAAAATAAAGCATGGAAGTAGTACAACCACATGTACTAAGTATGGCATTATGCATAAAAAATCATGAAAACGGACATTTATTGGAAATATGCATCTTTTCTTTAAAACATCATAATCTCATCATAAGAATAACATTTAGCAACATAGAATCACATAAGAAAATACTGAAAACGAATTACATAATTTTTATCTCACAATACAGTGAAGTCTAAGCCCTCTCTTTTTAACATATTTTAGCAAGTAGTCTTCTCAGTAACGTCATCCTAAGATTCACTTAAGTCACACAAAAAGAGAATGTCCATACACCCTCTCTAGATGTGGCTAAACGATCCTCAAGATTACTCATAATGAGACACATACACACATATAATACACCAACATACATAACATATAAAATATGACAATCTCCCCTACCAAGGCTATCAAAAGACTTACTCAAGTACTCCTAAAAGAAAACACCCATACATTCACTTCAAGTGTACCTAAATAATCCTTAAGACTTCCTAAGTTTAGATCGTGTCAAACATATCAAGCAACTTACCTAAGTAGAGTCATCCTCAAGACTTCCAAAGGTAAGACATGAAGAGATCATCTTTTATGCCCTCTTCACACTATAACTAAGGAATCCTTAAGTCCCTTTAGATTAGATACTTATTCATTTACATTCATTATATCATTACGTCATTAGTTCATTAGTTCATTTAAGAGACATACATCACATAAAGGACATTCAAATAATGGTCTTAGACAAGACCTAGGGACTCTTATTAACATCTTCAAAGCCTATTGTAGAACGTCTAAGTAGCGTCCCATAACACCACCTAAATTTCATAGAACTTCTCTAATGCTAATAGGTATCACATATGATGAGAATAGGCAATAACCGATATAGACCATGGTAGCAAAGCATGGAATCCGAAATTCTATCCTACTTCGATGAGGTGTTCAACTTGCCAATGGTAGAACATAGAGATCCCATGTAGGCACATGGTTAAGGAATATGAAGAGTGTGCTTTGTATTCTAGTCTCATACTTAACTAGACCTACTTCCCTTAACCATACTCACTCGGTGCTAGCCTTAGTTCTCATAGATCAATTTACATTAAGGTTCATACAAATGGGTCACATATCATTATCATGACCCAATTACATTTACCCTACAAAAGTAAGGTCCATTAGGGATATCTCACTATGGCAACAAGAATCTTATCGCGACTTTCCTAAGGTATGATATGATGTTCTTCCATCCAACCAACCTTAAGTCCATCACTTATTACATGAAGGATACCATTACGACGAACTACTTAACGATTCATAACCTTACCACTTGGTTAAAGGTTCCACATAAATGACCCTTTAATCATCATTCAAGGTCTCACCTATATTCATTTATTCAAGACTAAGACCCCTTTAGGTTCCTAAGTCAAGATATCACATATTCACATGAGAATCAAGTAAGGGGCACAAGTCTACCTAAACAAGACACAACATAGTTCCATTTTAACACATATAGCCTATCTTTCTTTAGACCCTTAAGCATGACCCTTAAACTTATTAAGTCAATATATTCACTACCTTAACATTAACAACTCAAACTTTTTAGACTCATATAACCAAATTAAGGACAACCATGTAACAACTCTAAGACTACACACTTAACGCATAGTCAAAGCATAACATCATTACCTAGATAGTATCAATAGTCTAACACATACTTTGACATATAGGTAGATATGATTATACATCATGAAATCAACTACACAAATAGACATATATGTTCAAGTAGTTCCGACAAGGCCATGATCATCAATATACTAGAAAGTAACACCGACAAGGCCATATCAATTCACATAGCACCGCCACCAAAGGTGGACCAAACCAATCATAACATAATTGAAGTATAATTAACATTGAATAAGAAGAATAGGTAAGCGTACCACCACTTCATGATCAATACTTCAAGCCAATACGAAATCACCCAATTCAACATCATAAGGCCCTTACCCATGGCCATTAACACCAATTCAATACACAATTATAGAAATCAATGAAATCTACAGAAAATCAACATAGATTCAACAATCCAATACGAATTTTATAACAACTAAATAAAATTCTTACATCAATAGAGAGCCCATAAGAAATTACACATGAATTCATCAATATTAACCCAATATCAAGTAACCCATAATTTAGTCAAAATCATAGGTTCATCAACTTCATGGGTTCATAGGTAATTTAGGTTAAACTTATCAATATAACATCAATCTAATCCATAATAGACGTTTGAAAACCATTAATGCAAGAACCCATGGTAGAATCATGAAATTGGACAATTCACCTTTTGAAAACTTCGAAAACATTTTTGAAAGTTGGGCTCCTTGATGAAACGTGTTTCAAGGATCAAAATTCATACGTCAATGATGATAATTCTTCACTTTGGTGAGGAATTTCCACTCAAAACATCACCTCCAAGTTGTTCCTTGATTTTCACTTAAATGGAGTCTTTGAGATTTCTTAAGGGATTTTGGGGTTTTGATTTTTGAAGAACGAAATCTTCTAAGTGTGAAACACTTATATACATGTTTAAAATATATAAAAAAGAAACTTAATAAACCTCCAATACATCTATTTGGAAGTGGGGTGAAATTATGACATCACCCTTAACTTAACAATGAGCTGCACGCAGGCACAGGCTCAGAGACCATTGACCCATCGATGGGGCGTCATACCACTTACGGACCGTGCTTTCCGCCGTCGATTGGGTCAAAGCCTGGAAAATGGAAGATTGGATTCCTAGGATAAGTCTCCAACGACGCCCACCACCTACGAGGCATCGACCAGGCCACTGGCCGTCGATTGCCTTCCGTAAGTGGACTTCCTTTTAGTAGTTTTGGCCACCAACATGTGTCCTTCCTCAAGGACCCTTGAATGGTCCTTGGGGATGTTTGCCATGACGTTTCCAACCCAAACATGAGTGTATACGAGTTTAACACCTCTCACATGAATTTCATCAAAAATAAACTGGTAAAACTTGACGAAACATGCCTAGACACACAAGGTCATTTCAAGGCATATCTTTCGAACTTCATGAACGTTCTTGGAAGTTTGACCTCCAAATTTCACGAAACATTACACACTAACTTCATACACCATTTAAACTCATATAAGAACTTTAAAACCTCATGAATTAAAAATAAACACATACGAGGCATATAATTGACTTAGTCGTCCTTTGACGTTTGACTTCCAATGCACCTAAACTCTTTGCTACTGCCTCTAAAACATATAATAGACCACATTAGGACCTTATACCACCATTACCAACATGTTAGGCTCTAGTTGACCTAAATCATTTTTGATGTCTTACAATCTCCCCCACTTGGACAACATTCGTCCTCAAATGACACTTGTCACTCTCCGAACACTTTCACGATTAGAGATTCAACTTAACATAACATAACCAAACCACATAACCCACAATCAAGGAGAAAACATCAATTTTATAAATACAAGATCTTCACAACACAACAAGAAATTAGAATTCAATTCTATAACTTATTATGCTACAAAACTCACATGCTTCATTCCGAACAACAAAAACACATTTTATATTGATTATTATACTCATACACATCAATTATAACAACATTACAACAATTATAGACCAACGAATTATTTAGTCACTTTTTCAAAAATATTACAGTGAACAGTGATTTTAGGTAAAAAATTTAAAAATGCAATCTTATGCAATTCATGATATAAACATGCTCATATGCAAGGTAACATCATATAAACACCTTTTACAACATGCTCATAACTCAATAAAACACACAATGCAAAGAAGTTAATGAAATTAAATTTCAACCAAACTCCTAAACATCATGCACATGCAACAACTTCAAGCACAATTCTAACCATACTCCCCCACTTAGAAAGAAGTCATACTAAATGAGAGAAACAAAAACTTACCAATGTCATCATCACTCTCATCCGGCTTCTCACCTCTAGTCCGGAGTGCATAGAAACACCTCCTAGTTGGAGCATCTTCCTTTGGAACACTAGGCTCAACCTTTTTACCCTCCTTCCTAGAAGCAATGTTTGGACAATCTCTCACTTTGTGCCCATCTTTTTCACATCCAAAGCAACTACCGGTACCCAATAGACACTCACCAAGATGTCTCTTACCACAAGTGGCACATGTAGGTTTGCCATTGCTAGAATCACCTCCTTTCTCAAACTTCTTCTTAGGAACACTAGGTCCATCTTGAGTTTGAGCCCTCTTTTTGAACCTAGGTTGCACTTGGTCACTAGCAACACTCCTTTTCAAGTTCCTTGACATCCTCCTAAGTTTAGAATCTTCAATTTATTGTGCATACACCATGAGTCTGGCCAAAGTCATATCATGCAACATAGCCGTACGACATTCCTCCCTCACTAAGTCGGCTACACCCGTCACAAAGCGACTCATTTCATCACTTGGATTAGATAGTAGGGAAGGTGCACATCTAGAAAAAGTTGGGAACTTCAAAAAGTATTCCTCAACACTTATATTGCCTTGCTTGAGATTGATAAACTCCTCTACTTTCAGTTCCCTCCTCTCACGGGGGAAGTACTTACCAAGAAAAGCCTCCTTGAATTTTTCCCACTAAATAGGACCCGACTCCACCGGCCTATTGTCCTTCGATTGAGTGTACCAAATTTGAGACACATCTCTCAATTGATAAGAATCCAACTCTGCCTTCTCGCTAGATGCAACCCCCATAGCACTCAAAACTTTTTACACACCATCAAGGAATTCTTGGGGATCCTCATTAACCTTAGAGACAAGATAGATTGGAGGATTCAACCACACAAAGTCTCTCAACCTAGATGACATAGTGCTCTCCATAACATTAACCCTAGGCACCATGTTAAAGTTAGCTTGAGCCATTACAGCTCTGGCTAAGCGAGAAACGCCTCCCTAATCTCCCGATTAGTCAACTCCGGCACCTCATTACCTCCTCCCACATTAGGAGCATTATCACCTTGAGGAGGCACTGAGCACCTTGAGCACCTTGGACACCTTGCCCATTATGAAGAACTTTCTCAAGTTGCTCAACATGAGGAGGAATTTCCTCATCAACCCTTCCCTCTTCCATCCTTCTAGAGGTCATCCTTGTAGTATTCATCTCCTAGAAACACAAGAAAATACATTTAGAAGGATACTCATAACATTACTCTACCGCACGACATAGGAGTAGAAATGAAGGAAAACACTATCGTCCTATAGCCTCTTGCCCATAGATGTGTCGCAACTCACACCGATGGTCAAGACTCTACTACACGTGACTTTTCGAGACTTTTTGATACCTAAGACTACTTTCATTAACCT
Organism: Solanum lycopersicoides; assembly: GCA_022817965.1. Taxonomy (NCBI): domain Eukaryota; kingdom Viridiplantae; phylum Streptophyta; class Magnoliopsida; order Solanales; family Solanaceae; genus Solanum; species Solanum lycopersicoides. Next base: position 68,195,635 of record CM040622.1, on the reverse strand, counting down.
ATGCTCTGATACCAAGCTTGTCAAAGACCGAAACCACACCCTAGAAGTTAGGGTGCAATCTTGGATTGCGACCGGCGTATTCGACCTCTCGGAGGTCTTATACAAGTCTATCATACCATTCGGCGCATATTATAACGAAAAGTAGTGCGGAATTAATACTTTTCGTAAAACATTATAGAAGTCTTAAACTCTTTCATATATATAAATAGGAAAACACTAAGTCTCGAATCATCATCTTAAGACATGACAATAATTGGGTCACGTCCCATACGAATTTAAAACATACTACTATATAGTCTATTACAAAACTTCATGGAAGAAACAAAAAATGACATATATGCCCTCGAGTCAAGTGAGGACATACCTCAATTTCTTCTTCAACGATCTCCTTGTCCAAGTCTTATTCCCAAAGCTCTCCACCTACCTAGAACTATATAGATAGTGAATGAAGCATGGAATTAGTACAACCACATGTACTAAGTATGACATTATGCATAAAAAATCATGGAAACACACAGTTATTGAAAATATGCATATTTTCTTAAAACATCATAATATCATCATAAGAATAACATTTAGCAACTTATAATCACATAAGAAAATACTTAAAACGAATTACATAATTTTTAACTCACAATACAGTGAGTTCACTTCACTGTTACAGTGAAGTCTAAGCCCTCTCTTTTTAACATATTTTAGCATGTAGTCTTCTCACTAACGTCATCCTAATATTCACTTAAGTCACACAAAGAGAGACCGCCCATACACCCTCTCTAGATGTGCCTAAACGATCATCAAGTTTACTCATAATGAGACACATACACACATACAATACACAAACATACATAACATATAAAATATGACAATCTCCCCTACCAAGGCTATCAAAATACTTACTCAAGTACTCCTAGAAGAAAACACCGATACAATCACTTAAAGTCTACCTAAATAATCCTTAAGACTTCCTAAGTGTAGATCGTGTCAAACATATCAAGCAACTTACCTAAGTAGAGTCATCCTCAAGACTTCCAAAGGTAAGACATGAAGAGATCATCCTTTATGCCCTCTTCACACTTTAACTAAGGTATCCTTAAGTCACTTTAGATTAGATACTTATTCATTTACATACTTTATATCAATACGTCATTAGTTCATTAGTTCATTTAAGAGACATACATCACATAAATGACATTCAAATAATGGTCTTAGACAAGACCTAGGGACTCTTATTAACATCTTCAAAGCCTATTGTGCAACGTCTAAGTAGTGTCCCATACCACCGCCTAAACTTCATAGAACTTCTCTAATGCTAATAGGTATCCCATATGATGAGAATAGGCAATAAACGACATAGACCATGGTAGCAAAGCATGGAATCCAAAGTTCTATCCTAATTCGATGAGGTGCTCTACTTGCCAATGGTAGAACATAGAGATCCCATGTATGCACATGGTTAAGGAATATGAAGAGCGTGCTTTGTATTCTAGTCTCATACTTAACTGGAACTACTTACCTTAACCATACTCACTCAGTGCTAGCCTTCATTTTCATAGATCAATTTGCATTAAGGTTCATACAAATGGGTCCCATATCATGTTCATGACCCAATTACATTTACCCTACCAAAGCAAGGTCCATTAGGGATATCTCACTATGGCGACAAGAAGCTTATCGCGACTTTCCTAAGGTATGATATGATGTTCTTCCATCCAACCATCCTTAAGTCCATCACTCATTACATGAAGGATACCATTACGGCGAACTACTTAACGATTCATAACCTTACCACTTGGTTAAAGGTTCCACATAAATGACCCTTTAATCATCATTCAAGGTCTCACCTATATTCATTTATTCAAGACTAAGACCCCTTTAGGTTCCTAAGTCAAGACATCACATATTCACATGAGCATCAAGTAAGGGGTACAAGTCTACCTAAACAAGACACAACATAGTTCCATTTTAACACATGTAGCCTATCTTTCTTTAGACCCTTAAGCATGACCCTTAAACTTATTAAGTCAATATATTCACTACCTTAACATTAACAACTCAACCTTTTTAGACTCATATAACCAAATTAAGGACAACTATGTAACAACTCTAAGACTACACACTTAACGCATAGTCAAAGCATAACATGATTACCTAGATAGTATCAATAGTCTAACACATACTTTGACATATAGGTAGATATGATCATACATCATCAAATTAACTACACAAGTAGACTTATAATTTCAAGTAGTGTCGACAAGGCCATGATCATCAATATACTAGAAAGTAACGCCAACAAGGCCACATCAATTCACATAGCACCGCCACCAAAGGTGGACCAAACTAATCAGAACATAATTGAAGTATAATTAACATTGAATAAGAATAAATAGGGCATCTTACCAGCACTTCATCATCAACACTTCAAGACAATACCAAATCACCCAACTCAACATCATAAGGTCCTTACCCATGGCCATGAACACCAATTCAATACACAATTATAGAAATCAATGAAATCTACACAAATTCAACATAGATTCAATAATCCAATACAAATTAGATAACAATTGAATAATATTCTTACATCAAATAGAAAGCCCATAAGAAACTACACATGAATTCATCAATATTAAGCCAATATCAAGTAACATATAATTTAGTCAAAATCTTAGGTTCATCAACTTTATGGGTTCATAGGTAATTTATGTTAAAAATCATCAATACAACATAAATCAAATCAATAATAGACGTTTGAAAACCATTAATGCAATAACCCATGGTAGAATCATGATATTGGACAATTTAAATTTTGAAAACTTTGAAAACATCTTTGAAAGTTAGGCTCCTTGATGAAACGAGTTTCAAGCATCAAAATCCATACTTAAATGATGATAATTCTTCACTTTGATGAAGAATTTCCACTCTGAACATCACCTCCAAGCTGTTCCTTGATTTGGACTTCAATGGAGTCTTTGGGATTTCTGAAGGGATTTTGGAGTTTTTATTTTCGAAGAATGAAATCTTCTATGTGTTAAACATATATATATATGTATGCTTAAAATACCAAAAGACCCTTAATAAACCTCCAATACATCTATTTGGAAGTGGGGTGATTACGACATCACCCCTTAACTTAACAGTGAGCTGCACGCAGGCAAAGGCTAATAGACGACTGACCCATCGACGGGGCGTTAGTGCACTTACGGACAGTGGTGTCTGCCGTCGATTGGGTCAGATCTTGTAAAATGGAATCTTGGATTTCTAGGCTAAGTCTCCAACGACGCCCACCACCTACGCGGCGTCGACCAGGCCACTGGCCGTCGATTGCCTTCCGTAGGTGGACTGCCTTTTGGCAGTTTTGGCCACCAACATGGGTCCTTCCTCAAGGACCCTTGGATGGTCCTTGGGGATGTTTTCCCGGACGTTTAAAACCCAAACATGACCGTATAAGATTTTAACACCTCTCACATGAATTTCAACCAAAACGAACAGGTAAAACTTGATGAAACATGCCTTGACACACAAGGTCATTTCAAGGCATATCTTTCAAACTTCATGAACGTTCTTGGACGTTTGACCTCCAAACTTCACGAAACTTGACACACTGACTTCATACACCATTTAAACTCATTTAAGAACCTTAAACCCTCATTAATTACACATAATCCCATAGAACCACATATGAGGCACATAGGCGACTTAGTCGTCGAACGTCATAGTCGTCCTTTGACGTTTGACTTCCAATGCACCTAAACTCTTAGCTACTGCCTACAAACCATATAATAGACCACATTAGGACCTTAGACAACCATTACCAACATATTAGGGTCTAGTTGACCTAAATCATTTTCTAGGTCTTACATGATATGTTTTTCACTTATGAACATGTGATTGGTCTCTATTGCGAAAAAATGATGTTATGTGCTATTAATTATATGTTATGTGAAGTTGGACACTGGTTATGGTTTTTGTTGGATTTACTTGATTAAGTAAGGTTATGGGGATTGTCTTACTCATTACACTAGTGGACTTAATGAGGGTCCATAAGTAATGGTCTTGCTTTGGTTATGATGTTAAGAACTCTTATACATGCTTGTTGGTGTTAAAACATGATGTTAGAGTTTTCTTATTTATGTACTCAATTATGTTGAATATGCATGTTGACTTGACTAGACTTAGTGTAGTTGGTCTTGTAAGGTACATGGTCTTTACTTGATGAATATATATTATTGAGCTGCGTTGGTTCTTGAATGTGCATAATGATTTTCAAAGTAACTTGCATGCTTTAATTAAATGTCCCTTTTTAGCATGATTTTATGTGGTGTGTGCATGTGAGCTCATACTTAGTACAACTGATGTGCTAACACCATTTTCTCCTTTTTCCATAACATTTTAGGTTCCGATCGTTGAAAGGTTTATGATGACATTGAAGGAAGGCTTGGAATTCTTACTCTCCAAGTTGGTTAGGTCCTCACTACTTCAAGGACAATTCCATTTTCTAGCTTTTGATATTGATTAGTCTTAAACACAATATGTTCATTTCCTTTCATTTGAGTACTAAAGACTGGAGTAACCCTGTGCAGGGACCTATCCTACAAGACCCCGACTGACGGGCCGTAGGTCTGTTGACGCCCTTGCCCGCCTCTGTCATGCACGCCTATCGTTGATGTCAGATACTGGTCCAAATGTACCATTTGAAAAAATGGATAAGTGTTGGTCGACGGAGGTATCGACGCCCTGCTGATCCAACTTGTAACATTCTAGAAAATGTACTTGTCTAGTGAAGAGTCTATTAGGATTTAAGAATATGTATTGGGGTACATACGCATCCCAATGCCCAATATTGAGTAATATTGGGCAAGTTAGAGAATATTGGCTTAAGAGGGTTAGTCAATTTCTATGTATTGACAAGTAACTTAAAATACACTTTGATGTTCAAATGCTTCAATCCAAGCTTGTTTAGGAATTGTAACTGCAACGAAGACGCTAAGCTAAAGTTCTTAATTTCTTCGCATACACACTGTCACATCCGGGTTTCCCCCCAGACGTAACCGGCGTCGGCGTCCTCTTAGAGGACTAAGACAAGCCTCTTGCCTCTTCATAGCATTCATCGATTAAAGATGTGAAGGAATTTAAAACTTTTTATCTATAACTACTCGGAGGTTTACATAGACCTCTACATACACATAATCATATTTATATCTAGTATACATAGACTTGTTCATATACGAAGATTACATAGTCTTCTACTTTTATTTCACCCATTTATATAGTAAAGAATAATAGTCATAAAAGTCGTCTCATCTCATAAACCATCTATCAAAGACAACAAATCTTGAGAATAGCCCTACATCAATACAAGAAGCCACATATAGGCTATAGACAACATCGTCTCAAACGAGTAATAGAGTCCATACATAATTATAGTAACTAAGTAACATAGGAGTAAGATGTCGGCAACGCCCTCGGGAGAGTGAGGACCTACCACTTGGATGGTAAGATATCCAAGTCTTCCTTTCCAGCAATTCGTGGAAAGTACAACGACCCGAACCTAAAATATTTGGGAAAAGGGAAAGAAATGGGGTTAGTACTCCACATGTAGTAAGTATGGAACCATATATACAATTACCTATCAAATATACTTAGAAAAAGACATTTAAGAAAAATCATTATAAAACATGTATACGAGTGAAGCATAGCAAAGCAAAGCATACTAACTATAACCTTCATAAAGTCACAAGTGCAATGATCAAGTAAATTCCCATGAATCTTACTTAATCAAGTAACCTATCAAGACTACAATTAGCAATTATCCTTACCTAGCATACTCTCCCATTTCATGAAAACATTCTTCTTCAACCAAAAGCAACAACCTTATACTCATAAGCATGTTATTCAATGTACAAAGTCATTTACATTATATCACTACTTTACATACATAATATTGACCTCTCAAAGCTCCTATCAAGGCAAACTAGTGCAAGACTTAAGTAGAGTCCCATAACCCTACCTAAGCTATAGCCAAACCACTTTCAAGTTACTTCGATTAGTCTATATCTTATTCATTCATTTTAGTTTAGGGAAACCTTGCCTTAACCGACATAGACCACATGAGCAAATCTAGAATACGGTGTCATGAAACCTTACACCGATAGAAGGTGGTCTACCCGCCAAAGTAGAACCTAACATAAACGTAGCTATCTAGGTGGATCCAATAGCTAGTATCCTATGGTGGCAACATAGTTCAAGAACTAAGAGGTAGATATCCCTATTCATACCATTAGGTAAAGTGGGCCGCTCCTCATGCGAATACCTTAAATGACATGTCCCATAAACAAGGGAGTTAACATCACATGGGCAACTTTAGGATGATTCTTTCCTTCTATGGATAAGTCATCACCTCCCATTGTCAAGTTCACTCGGTGCTAAGCTAAGTCCCCATTTAGAGAAGTCTTTAATACTTTATTAATCTTCTCAATTAGTTTAGATAATAGGGTAAAACACCTTGTATATTCATCATCATATCTCAATAAGAATTGTATGAGAAATAATCCTTTCATTAACAATTCATATAGGTGAAGTTAGCCCTTACAAATCTGATCACAATAGGGCACATCTTCACATAACAACTTCCCTATATCATGTACTCCTAGGCAACCTCACAACCAACCTAAGCATTTCAATTCAAATATCATACCAACCTATCACCTTAAGCAAGGTATACTTCAACACAACCTTATCACTTGCTGACAATTAATTCACAATTTGAAGTAAGGATTAGGATAATCAAGACTTACCAATACTTTTCCATAGTTCACCAATAGGGGCCTTACCATCAACCCATAGATCGACCCAATTCGGGTCATAATCCCAATGTAATTCAATAGACAACATAAGAACTAATTTAAGAGAAGCACTATACCACAATCCAATACTAAATCAAAGCTTGGTAGCATGATATCAAAGTCTATCTTCTTACCCTAGATTCAATACTCAAGAAATAGGCATGAAGAACTTCAATTCACCACAATAGATCCATGATCGATGTATTAACAATCATTTAAGGTGATTTAAACAATAATTAGATCAATTACTTCAATCCAACCCAAATTCATATCAATCCCAATACCTAGGGTTAAGGGTTAGGGTCATCTCCCACAATCTAGACCAAACTACATCAATTCATCATAATCAAGTTAAAATACATGATAATCTATTCATTACAACCCAAAGAATACATAAACAACTCAATTCATATAATCAAATTCGAAATTGGATGAAACCCATATGAAACTCAACTTTTTAGAAAATCTTTGAAGGAGCCCTTTGAGGAAAAAAGTCTCAAAGGTGAATTAGATCCCATACCTTAAGGTTTGATGACGTTTAAATGGTGAATTCGTGCTAAAACCAGCCTCCAATAATCTTCCCAAGATATTCTTCAATGGAGTCTTCCAATAGAGAGAGAAAGTAGAGAGAAGGAAGAGAGTTTTGTTTGGAGAATTGTCATTTAGGTTAATGAAGGTTGGGGTACTTATAGTGGGGTCTTAATTCACTTAATTAGTCTTCCCTTAATCCCTTAATTACCCCTAAGACACTTAATAAAATAATTAACTAAAACTTAAATCCCTGAAATCACTACAGGCCCTCCCCGACGGCTCCCCGACGACGCGTCGTCGTGGGCATGACGGACAGGCCCTCCTCCGTCCTGCACGTCCGTCGCGCTGGTCAGAGACTGTGCAGGCAGATTCTTTCTTTCCTGCAGCTAAGGCTAGAATGACGGTGGCCTCGACACCCCGTCGCGCCTGTGACGCACCGTCATTGTGTCCGTCGTGGCCTACTGTCTCAAGGGTCCTCCTCGAGGGCCCTTAGTTGATCCTCGGAGAGTCGTACTCTGAATTTCCAACATGAAACCATCCCACACTATGTATTACACCTATTGTTACAAATTTTACTAAATTCTGACTCTTTAACATGATTAAACTAAAAGGACACTCTAGCCCTCTTATGAACCAACTTACCGGACGTTATGGACGTTTTGGTTCCTAAGCACTTCAATGACTCCATCTACACCTAATTTGTCTAGGAACAATGGTTTAGACCTTAAGGAGCCTGTTTAAGTATTAACACATGACTTTGGGATTTCGAAATGTTACATTATCCCCCCCTTAGGAACATTCGTCTCCGAATGACACTCTTTTAACGAGGGAATAGACTCAAGACTAGAAGCTCAACCAATTCACAATATTCAAACAACATGAATCATATCATTTCAATAAAACACTTCAACACATCACTTTATCATACATAAGCTCAAAGTTTCCTCATGAGATACTTTCTACTCACAACACACATAAGCTCAATCATTTGATATACAAGTCACTTAGCACAAAGTTCATCTTATCAATATGCTTAATATAATATCCACGAGGATTCACTATATCACAATACACAACTTGACCCAAATATGGAAGAACCAAGAAAATTCAATTTAATTAAGGTCACCCTACAATGACTTCATTGTGAAGTCTCAAAAACTAGGATTTTTGAAGAAACTTCACCAAAACATCAAAAATACACAGTCTATTATATTTATATCATTAGAGAGAAAGACTAACCTTAATCATCAAAAAGATGAGAATAACGGGTTTTCATGTCGGCCTCCGCCTCCCATGTTGCACCCTCAACTAGGTGGTTCTTCCATAACACTTTTACGGAAACCACCTCCTTTTTCCTCAACCTTTTCACTTGCCTATCAAAGATTTGAACCGGAACCTCCTCATAAGAGAGGTTATCCTTGACTCCAAGACCTTCAATAGGGAGAATTGACTCGGGATCCCCAACATACTTTTTCAACATAGAGACATGGAAAATCGGATGAACCGAAGCTAAGTCGTTAGGTAGTTGTGAGCGATAGGCAACTTTACCAACTTTTTCCAAAATCTCATAGGGACCCAAATAACGAGGGCTCAACTTCCCATTGTTGCCAAATCTTACTACTCCCTTCATAGGTGAAATCTTCAAATACACCTTGTCACCCTCTTCAAACTCCAAATCCCTTCTTCTATTGTCGACATAGGACTTTTGTCGACTATAGGCTGTTTGCAACCTATTTCTTATGATATGCACATTCTCCAATGTCTTATAAATCAAGTCGGGACCAAAGATCGATGATTCACCAACTTCAAACCATCCTATAGGAGACCTACACCTCCTACCATACAAGGCTTCATAGGGAGCCATGGAGATGGACGAATGAAAACTATTATTATACGCAAACTCCACCAACGGCAAATGCTTATCCCAACTTCCTTTAAAATCAATAATAAAAGCTCTAATCATATCCTCAAGGGTTTGAATTGTGCGTTCCACTTGACCATCCGTTTGAGGATGAAAGGCGGTACTCAATTTCACCTTAGTACCCAAACCTTTTTTAAAAGACTTCCAAAACCTAGAAGTGAATTGTGCACCCCGATCCGAAATGATGGATAACGGGATACCATGGCGACACACAATCTCATCTATGAAGATCTTCGCATAATCCTCCGCCGAATACGTAGATTTGACGGGAATAAAATGAGCGGACTTAGTCAATCTATCAACAATCACCCATATAGAATCATATGACTTTTGAGTCCGAGGCAATCCTACCACAAAGTCCATATTAATGTCTTCCCACTTCCAAGTAGGAATTTGGATCTCTTGTAGTAAGCCACCCGGCTTTTGATGTTCCGCCTTCACTTGTTGGCAATTTGGACACTTAGCAACAAATTCCGCTATGTCCTTCTTCAAACCTTCCCACCAATATATTTCTCAAAGGTCATGATACATCTTAGTAGAACCCGGATGGATGGAATAGTGGAATCCATGGACTTCATCAAGGATCCGATCCCTCAATCCATCAACATCAGGAACACATAACCTCCCTTGGTACCTCAACACACCATCTCCTCCTAAGGAGAAGGACTCATTCATCTTGCCAAGAACATATTCCTTCAACTCCATTAATAGTTGATCAAGGTGTTGTTTGGATTTCACCTCAACCACCAATGATGATTCTGAGCTATGATGAACCTTGGCACCTCCATTTAGAGAATTCTCCAACCGAACTCCTAATCTGGCCAAATTATGAACATCCTTTACTAAATCTTTCTTGTCTCCATCTATATGAGACACACTACCCATAGTCATATGGCTTAGAGCATCAGCCACCACATTGGCCTTGCCGGGATGATATAGGACACTCATATCATAATCTTTAAACAATTCTAACCACCTTGTTTGTCGCAGATTCAACTCTTTTTGAGTAAACATATGTTGAAGACTCTTATAATCGGTGAAAACATCTACATGAACACCATACAAGTAATGTCGCCATATTTTCAAAACGAACACCACGGCCGCTAACTCAAGGTCATGGGTAGGGTAATTTTTCTCATGCACCTTAATTTGTCGTGAAGCATAGGCAATCACATTCCCATTTTGCATGAGTACACACCCCAAACCTATGCGGGATGCATCACAATAAACCACGAACCCTGTAGAACCTTCCGGTAAGGTTAACACCATAGCAGAAGTAAGCCTGTCTTTCAATAATTGGAAACTCTTCTCGCAGGCCTCCGACCACTCAAACTTTTTACCCTTTTGAGTTAATGAAGTCAATGGAGATGCAATGGATGAAAAACCTTCTACAAACCTTCGATAATAGACCGCTAGACCCAAGAAACTCCTAATGTCAGTTGGGGTCAAGGGTCTTGGCCAGTTTCTTACCGCGTCAGTTTTCCTTGGGTCTACCTCAACTCCCTCACTAAAGATGAAGTTCCCAAGAAACGCTACCGACCTTAACCAAAACTCACACTTGCTATACTTGGCGAACAATTTATGCTCTTTAAGGGTTTGCAATACCACCCTTAGATGACCTATGTGATATACACCAAGATATCATCGATAAATACAATAACAAATGCATCAAGGTAACTTCGAAACACCCTATTCATTAGGTCCATAAATGCCGCCGGAGCATTTGTGAGACCAAAGGACATAACCACGAACTCATAATGCCCGTACCGAGTCCGAAAGTCTATCTTTGGAACATCTTCATTTCTCACCCTAAGCTGGTGATACACTAACCTCAAGTCAATATTGGAGAAGTAACTCGCTCCTTGGAGTTGATCAAATAAATCATCAATCCGAGGAAGAGGATACTTGTTTTTGACAGTAACCTTGTTGAGTTGGCGGTAGTCAATACACATTCTCAAGGACCCATCCTTATATTTCACGAACAAAACCGGAGCACCCCATGGAGAAATGCTAGGCCTTATAAAGCCCTTGTCTAGCAAATCTTTAAGTTGTGACTTCAACTCCTTTAACTCGGCCGGAGACATTCTATAAGGAGGAATAGAGATAGGGTTTGTTTCCGTTAGCAAATCAATACCGAAATCGATTTCCCGTTCGGGAGGAATGCCGGGAAAGTCATCAGGAAAGACCTCTGTAAATTCACTCACCACGGGGACCGACTCAATAGGAGGAACTTCTAAATCGACTTCTTGGACTCTCACAATATGATAAAGACACCCCTTTGAGATCATTTTACACGCTTTTAGACATGATATGAAACGACCTCTTGGAAGAGAGTTTCCACCCTTCCACTCAAAAACGGGTTCATTTGGGAAACTAAACCTCACAACTCTAGTTCTACAATCAATAGAAGCGAAGCTAGCATGTAACCAATCCATACCAAAATAATCAAAATCAAGCATGTCTAGTTCAACTAGATCTACATGAGAAACTCTATGGGGCATAGAAATAGGACAATTTCGATAGACTCTTTTTGCTACAACCGACTCACCCACCGGAGTAGACACCAAAATAGGTTCATGTAAACATCGGGTAAAGTACCGAACTTCTTAGCTACTAAGGGAGTAACGAAAGACAAAGTAGCACCCGGATCAAGCAAAGCATACACATCAATAGCAAAGATTTGTAACATACCGTCACCACATCGGGAGAGGCCTCTTGGTCATCTCTCGAACGAAGAGCATAAAACGGTTCTTCTTAGGAGCCTCACTTGCTTGCTTTTGCACATTCCTTTCTCGGTTCCATTTAGGGCAGTCCCTAGCTTTGTGATCACTCTTCCACAACTAAAGCAATTCCCCGTTCCGATCAAGCATTCACCATAATGTTCCTTTCCACACTTAGCACAAGTAGGCTTCTCATTAGATGAGTTTCCACCCATTCCCTTTGCAACTTTTGGTCTAGGGGCTTTAGAATCCCTAGTGTTGGGAAATTTGGATGGAACTTGATTTGAGAACCTCTTCTTAAATCTAGGCTTGTCTTGAATTCCAAACCTATCTTTAGTAGTTCCACTCTCAAAAGACCTTGTCCTTCTTAAGTCCTTATCCTTATCCTTCCTTTTTGCTCTAGCCTCCTCAACCATTTTTGCATGCACCATGAGACGACCAATATTCATGTTATCATGAAGCATAGCCGATTGACATTCTTATTGCAAATCATCCGACACACCTCTCACGAATCGACTCATCTCGTCTCTAGGATCGGAGACCAAGGAAGGAGCATACTTAGCCAATTGAATGAACTTCAAAGAGTACTCATGAACACTCATTTTTCCTTGGCGGATATTGATAAACTCCACCACCTTAGTTTCTCTCATCTCTCTAGGGAAGAATCGATCAAGCAAAGCCCTTTTGAACAACTCCAAAGTAACTGGCCCACTATGGAGTGACCTATTGTCCTTCCATTGCACATGCCATGTCTGAGCCACATCCTTGAGTTGGTATGAGGCCAACTCGGCATTCTCACTAGAAGACAACCCCATAGCACACAAAATCTTATAAACCTCATCAATGAATTCTTGAGGGTCTTCATCAACCTTAGACCCATAGAAGATAGGAGGATTCATTCGGGTGAAGTCCCGAAGTCGGGAAGCCATAGTTTGCTCATGAACTCTAACTGTCAAATCCCTATTAGCTTGGGCAGTCATGGCTTCGGCTTGCACCGTTGCAACTTGAGCTTGAGTAGTTATGGATTGAGCCATTTGAGCAAGAATAGCCCTCATATGAGCCTCTTCCATAGGTGGAGGATCAACGGGAACCTGATCATCAACAACAATCTCTTTAAGAGGAGGAACTGGATCATCACAGGGAGGGATTTCCGCAGCAGCAATCTCCTACTCAAGTCTTCTAGCTGCATTCCTTCTAGTATTCATTTCCTATAATTAAAACACAAGGTTTAGGCAAATACATATACAACGTACATTCTAGAGGCACGATATGGATTTCCAACAATTAGACTGATTCCTAAGCATTAAATAAGTTCCTATTCATAAGTGTGTCGCGCTTCACAATTATGAATACAAACCTATATAACGTGGTTGAGAGAGACGTTAACATCAAGGATATTCAACCTCATGCTCTGATACCAAGTTTGTCACATCCGAGTTTACCCCCCCCCAGACGTAACCGGCGTCGTCGTCCTCTTCGAGGACTAAGATAAGCCTCTTAGCCTCGTCATAGCATTCATCGATTAAAAATGTGAAGGAATTTAAAACTTTTTATCTATAACTACTCGGAGGTTTACATAGACCTCTAAAAACACATAATCGTATTTATATCAAGTATACATAGACTTGTTCATATACGAAGATTACATAGTCTTCTACTTTTATTTCACCCATTTATATAGTAAAGAATAATAGTGATAAAAGATGTCTCATCTCATAAACCATCTATCAAAGACAACAAATCTTGGGCATAGCCCTACATCAATACAAGAAGCCACATATAGGCTATAGACAACATCGTCTCAAACTAGTAATAGAGTCAATACAGAATTATAGTAACTAAGTAACATAGGAGTAAGATGTCGGCAACGCCCTCGGGAGAGTGAGGACCTACCACTTGGATGGTAAGATATCCAAGTCTTCCTTTCCAGCAATTCGGAGCAAGTTCAACGACCCGAACCTAAAATATTTGGGAAAAAGGGAAAGAAATGGGGTTAGTACTCCACATGTACTAAGTATGGAACCATATATACAATTACCAATCAAATATACTTAGAAAAGGACATTTAAGAAAAATCATTATAAAACATGTATAGGAGAGAAGCATAGCAAAGCAAAGCATACTAACTATAACCTTCATAAAGTCACAAGTGCAATGATCAAGTAAAATCCCATGACTCTTACTTAATCAAGTAACCTATCAAGACTACAATTAGCAATTATCCTTACCTAGCATACTCTCCCATTTCATGAAAACATTCTTCTTCAACCAAAAGCAACAACCTTATACTCATAAGCATGTTATTCAATGTACAAAGTCATTTACATTATATCACTACTTTACATACATAATATTGACCTCTCAAAGCTCCTATCAAGGCAAACTAGTGCAAGACTTAAGTAGAGTCCCATACCCCTACCTAAGCTATAGCCAAACCCATTTCAAGTTACTTCGATTAGTATATTTCTTATTCATTCATTTTAGTTTAGGGAAACCATGCTTTAACCGACATAGACCACTTGAGCAAATGGGGAATCCGGTATCATAAAACCTTACACCGATGGAAGGTGGTTTACCGGCCAAAGTAGAACCTAACATAAACGTAACTATCTAGGTGGATCCACTAGCTAGTATCCTATGGTGGCAACATAGTTCAAGAACTAAGAGGTAGATATCCCTATTCATACCATTAGGTAATGTGGGTCGCTCCTCATGGGAATCCCTTAAATGACATGTCCCATAAACAAGGGAGTTAACATCACATGGGCAACTTTAGGATGATTCTTTCCTTCGATGGATAAGTCATCACCTCCCATTGTCAAGTTCACTCGGTGCTAAGCTAAGTCCCCATTTAGAGAAGTCTGTAATACTTTATTAATCTTCTCAATTAGTTTAGATAATAGGGTCAAACCCCTTGTATATTCATCATAATAGCTCAATAAGAATTGTATGAGAAATAATCCTTTCATAACAATTCATACAGGTGAAGTTAGCCCGTACAAATCTCATCACAATAAGGCACATCTTTACATAACAACTTCCCTATATCATGTACTCCTAGGCAACCTCACAACCAACCTAAGCATTTCAATTCAATTATCATACAAACCTATCAGCTTATGCAAGGTATACTTCAACACAACCTTATCACTTGATGACAATTAATTCACAATTTGAAGTAAGGATTAGGATAATCAAGACTTACCAATACTTCTCCATAGTTCACCAATAGGGTCCTTACCATCAACCCACAGATCAACCCAATTCGGGTCATCATTCCAATGTTATTCAATAGCCAACATAAGAAGTAATTTAAGAGAAGCACTATACCACAATGCAATACTAAATCAAAGCTTGGTAGCATGATATCAAAGTCTATCTTCTTTCCTTAGATTATATACTCAAGAAATAGGCATGAAGAACTTCAATTCACTACAATAGATTCATGATCGATGTAATAACAATCATTTAAGATGATTTAAACAATAACTAGATCAATTACTTCAATCCATCCCAAATTCATATCAATCCCAATACCTAGGGTTAAGGGTTAGGGTCATCTCCCACAATCTAGACCAAACTACATGAATTCATCATAATCAAGTTACAATACATGATAATCTATTCATTATAACCCAAAGAATACATAAACAACTCAATTCATATAATCAAATTCGAAATTGGATGAAACACATATGAAACTCAACTTTTTAGAAAATCTTTGAAGGAGCCCTTTGAGGAAAGAAGTCTCAAAGGTGAATTAGATCGCATACATTAAGGTTTGATGACGTTTAAATGGTGAATTCGTGCTAAAACCAGCCCCCAATGATCTTTGCAAGCTATTCTTCAATGGAGCCTTCTAATAGAGAGAGAAAGTAGAGAGAAGGAAGAGAGTTTTGCTTGGAGAATTGTCATTTAGGTTAATGAAGGTTGGGGTACTTATAGTTGGGTCTTAAGTCACTTAATTAGTCTTCCCATAATCCCCTAATTACCCCTAAGAAACTTAATAAAATAATTAGCTAAAACTTAAATCACTGAAAACACTATAGGCCCTCCCCGACGGCTCCCCGACGACGCGCCATCGTGGGCGTGACGGACACACCCTCCTCCGTCCTGCACGTCCGTCGCGCTGGTCAGACACTGTGCAGGCGGAGGATTTCTTCCCAGCAGCTAAGGCTGCCACGACGGTGGCCTCGACGCCCCGTCGCGCCTGTGACGCCCCGTCATTGGGTCCGTCGTGGACTACTGTCTCAAGGGTCCTCCTTGAGGGCCCTTAGTTGATCCTCGGAGAGTCGTACTCTGACTTTTCCAACATAAACCATCCCACACTATGTGTTACACCTATTGTTAAAAACTTTTACTAAATTCTGACTCCTTAACTTGATTAAACTAAAAGGACACTCTAGCCCTCTTATGAACCAACTTACCGGACGTTATGGACGTTTTGGTTCCTAAGAACTTCAATGACTCCATCTACGCCTAATTTGTCTAGGAACAATGGTTTAGACCTTAAGGAGCCTGTTTAATTCTTATCACATGACTTTGGGATTTCGAAATGTTACACACAAATTATGTACGAGGCATCCAAGTGTCAAGCCTAGGTACCATAGCACATGATCATTTAAAAATGATCATGTAGATTAAGCAGTACCAAAGAACATAGTGAGGATCCTTGGGACAAGAAGTGAACTTTCGAAGTGCAAATAAGAGTGCACGGCAACACATGTGCGAGCACATGTGCTACCGACAGAGAGACCAAGCTACAAAGACCAACTGATTCGCTTAGGGTGGTTAGGGGGCCGACATGCGTCAGTACAAGCCACGTGGGGCCGATCTTCCTAACCAATCCTAGGCTCTAACTAACTTACATAACTAGCTAACTAACCTAGGACTAACTAAAATGAACTAACTAGTGTGCCCAAAATCCTAAGACCTAACCGGGTGACACTAGCCGAGTAGCTAACTAAAGAAACATCCCAGTACCTAACCTAGGATTGTCCAAAGGGGTTGGTTATGGTCCTAGAGACTTAGGGGTACTTTATTAATTACCCTAGGTCCCTTAATTAATTAAATTAGCAACTTAATTAATTAATTTAAATATATGGTCAAACCCGAGACCCTTAGAAAATTTTCAAATTTTGGCTATGTCAAATGCTCTCCTATTTTTAGTCAATATAGGAGGGGCATTTTGGTATATATCTAATTGATTTATTTAATTAAGTTAATTAGCCTAAGTTGAATTAGTCAATATTTAGTTCCTAATAATTAGACTCAAGTTTATCCAGTAGAAACTCACGAATGAAAAATAGTGAGCAAACGTAAGAAAAAGAGAAAAAAAATCTTGGTTCTCCTTAGGCGATTTCAAGGCAATTCTTCAGGATTTTCGTGCAAGGAACAGGGTGATCTTCGTAGATTCAATTCTACATTAAGGTATGGGTTTCTCTTTTGGATTCCTTTCCCTAGGAGGCTTTTCAACCGTTTTGAATTCAAGAAAACCGAAACTAGGGTTGTTCCCAATGAAATTGTCGAATGTTCATCTCCCTAGCACTCCCTATTTCTGATTCTAGTAGTATGTATAATGCAAATCTCGAGCATGTTGTTGGAATGTGGTTCTAACTGATCATTATGTGTAGGTTTCTGTGGTTTGGTAATGTCGAATGACACCTATAGGTTAGATCCGTATGATTAGAGTATCATTTACATGATATAAGAAATATTGTATTGCCTAATTGTGTTTGAGAAGATGAAATTGTTATAAGTCGTTTATGAAATTCAGTTTACTGTTGAAAGGAATGAAGGTTTTGATTAATGTGTGTGTTTACAGTACATATGTTTGTAAGTGTGTGGAATGCAATGTTTCCAAGAAGAAATATGAATTAGAATCAAAGCTAGTTAATGAATCTTGAATGCCAAATCAACTTTATAACTTGGTCAAACTAAGCATTGAATTGTCCTTATAAGATAATCAAATGTTAAAAGTTGGCTTGCTTAAAATGATGAGATTACTATAGTGTATACATGAAGTTAATTGACTTTGCTAGTGATAATATCCTGACAAGTGTTTAGTGAAAGTTTGGTTTATGCCAATAAATTGGCCAGCAATATTATTTCCAAAATATGTAAAAGAATTGGACAATAATTAAGTCATACCAATCTTATATGGCCAATGTAAATTATGATGTTTCTTGTAAGGCCAAATACATGTTAAAGATTGACTTGACAAGATGTAACTCAATGAACTCATAACCTAGGGTATTCCAATGATTGGGACAAGTCCCAACATACCCTATCTAAATAAACTTATGAACATAGTAGCACATTCAATAAGTCCTTATAAATTTCATAAAGAGTGGTACAAGACTACCAAATAACATTGAAAAAGATAAGGTGAGTAATGAAATAACTAAAAGCTTATGAGTTATGAAATTTACCTAGAATGGGTTTTCAAAAGAAGTGAGACAAGTCTTAGTTGCACCTAAAAAATTATGTTAAAGATACTCACATAAGAGGGTGTTAGAAATCGTGAGACAAGTCTCATTGACACAATGATAATAATGTAAGATTTAAGTTCACATTCATCAAGTATATAAAGGGATGACAAGTCATCCATTGAGCTAAGCATATCTGATACTACAAGAAAGCTTCCATAGTGTGTGAGCTTAACTCTAAAAGTTGTAAAGCATAATAAATTGATACAAGCTCTAATAGACTAGTAATGAGCTTGTGAAACACATGTAAGCCTCATGATATGAGACAACCACAAATGTGTATAAGTGTCTCCAAATTCTCCTAGTCTTTGAACTATGTCGCCAGCATAGGTTACTAGCTAGTGGATCCACCTAAGAAAGCTAGGAAGTATTCGGTTTCACTTTGGCCGGTGAACCACCTCTTTTCAGTGTGGGGAAGACACTGGATTTCATGTTAGTTCGCATGATCTATGTCGGTTAAATGCTAAAGATTTCTTTGAGAAAGTAAAAAGAAAGAAAGAAAGAACTAGGACAATGAGGGGTGTTCGGATAAGATGACCAAAGGGTGAGGTTAGATCCCAATGGAAGTCTTAAAAGAATATCCTAAGTCAACTTAGCATGTTCAAAGTTAACATGAGATAAAATAAGAAGAAATGTAAGTTCAAAGTGAACTAAGTAAGCAAAAGCATAAGAATATCAAATCATCAGTGTTTGATAAGAATGAAGTTTTAACTGTTATTGGTTTATGCCAATAAAGGGAGCAAAACATAATGACTCATGAATTGGAGTATGAATATATCACACAACATCTTTATATTATGCAAGTGATCAAAGAATGGGCATATACAATAAAGATTGACTTATAAAGACTTGATGCCCAATTTAACAATAATGGAAAGAACAACTTCTTAGTAGGGTAGTCAAATCATTTCCTTAGTCTTTTGGATTAATTACTTGATTCATTGTAGAAATGGGGCTACAATGAATCATTTCACTTGTAATTAAAACATAGTATCAAAGGAGATCATTGAACTACACAACAAAAAGAAGAAAAGACTAAAACATAAACTACGTCTAGGAGAGGGCGGTCTCGGCCTAAGGGGAGTAAAAAAATATTAAATTTTGCTTGAGCTGTTCTAAAATTATGTTCATGATTACAAGGTTTTAATTTCATATAGAAAATGAGTTTTGTGCTTTAAATGTATGATAATATGTCATATTCATAGCATGATTCATAATAACGAATTAGGAATGTAAAGTGACTTCACTTTCCTAAAATGACATGTTGCTATAGGAAGAGCTTTCCTTGATCATGCATAGTCCTTATGTGTTTATGTGGATACACACATACTTAGTACAAGTGTGTACTAATCCATATACAAGTACCATTTTTATAGGTGCAGGTCCTTGAAGAAGATTGAAGGTCAATTGAAGCTGTTTGGACTAGTACCTCCAGACATTGGTAGGTCCTCTTGAGTTCGCGGATGCCTACGCTTTATTTTCTAGCTTTAGTAGATTAGAAATACCTAGTGGATGTAGTCCCTAGCGTTTGCTTTCAAAAATTTGTTCAAGCTTTTGTATTAGTATATGAAGAAGATGTTATGATTATCTCTTTATGTGTAACTTGTGCCTAGTCTTCTATTTGAGTTGTGAATCTAGGTTATGTTGTTATTGTTATGAGCATGTGAAGGGTTATTTAATATCATGAGTAGGTGTTTCCATGTTTTAGGTATTAATGGTTGATGACCCCTTCCCATGTACCCCTATGTGAATGTGTGAATAGCTAATATTAGGAGTCTTATAGTATTCTATGAAGTTAACTTGCCTCCTATGCTATTGTGAGTTATGTGGTCTATGCTTGAAAGGGTAATGTGGTCTAAGAGTGTGACTGCCTCAATATGTTGTTTATAGTCATTATGTGATCATGTTGACCAATGTACACACACTCACACTTTATGCATGCTTACAATGTAGTAAGTGTTCATAGTGTCTAAATGAAAGATTGTTCTCATATTCACTATTGTCTACTACTATGCATGTAAAGTATATGTATGTGAAGTATGTTATGTATTTCCTTACTAGGATGACTTGATAGGTGTAATAGTATGGGCAAAGGTATGGGACCTTGTCTATGCATTGCACATGTGTACCTTGATAGGATAGTTCCTAGGTTTGGTTTCTATATGCATGAATATGAATGTATGGTCATGTGTGGTCTTAATGTGTTATGTGAAGGGTTTGCACACATATATGTATACACACACATGGATGATGATCTAGTAAATGAGAGGGGCCTTGATAGTGGTGCCCAAGAATACTCTATAACTAGATAGGTGCTTGAATATGCTATAAGCATATGAGGAATGAATATCTCAAGCCTATGTTTTATGAAAAATGTAATTAAAGGGTTTTCAATAAAGGGTACTTAGCTTAGCACCGAGTGAACTTGACAATGGGAGGTGATGACTTTCCATAAATAGGAAAGATTCATCCTATAGTTTCCACATGTGATGTTGACTTTCCTTTGAGGGATACTCATACAATGGATTCCCATGAGATGAGGCCCCAATTACCTAATGGTACGAAGAGGGAGTACCTATATCTTAGTTCCATAAACTACGCTTGCCTCATAGGATGTAGCAAAGTGAATTCACTTGGGATGCTAGGATATATATTAATGTTCTACCTTGGCTAGGTAGGAACACCTTCCATTGGTGTAAGGCTCTACAACACCAAATTCCATGTTTAGCACCCATGGTCTTATTGTCGGTTAAGGCTTTAGTTTTCCTAAAGTAAAATGGACAATGGAAGTAATGGAATAGGATCCTATCTAGGATGACTTAAGGAAGGTTACTTAGTATAGGTGGAAGTAATGAACCCATCTAGACATTGCACAAGTGGCTCCTTATGAAGTCTTAGGAAGGTGACCTAATATATATGATAATGTTAATCTCCATATGTATGACTTTGTAGTATTGGCCTATTTGTTATGAAGATGTGCATGGTATGAGTCTATATGTATGATGTGATATTATTGAATATATGATGAAGGTCTTGTATTAACATGAATGAGTTTATATTCACTTACTTGTTTATATGAATTGAATGTTAAGGTTTGTGGTCTCAAGAGGGGTTTGCTAAGAATGTATGAGGTTATGGAGCTTCATATGTTCATTGCGCTAGTAGACTAAGATTGGGGTCATGAACAAGGTTAAATAATGATGTATATGCAAAGAAGTAAATGTATGTATGACTTGCTGTAGTTTACTGTAATGTCTTTTATAGTTTGGCTTAAATGTGTATATTTTGTACTATACTTCTATGATGGTATGTGTTGCATTGTATAGATTGTATGTATGTTTTCCTTGTGGTCTTAACGTGATGCATTGCACCAAGTATCACTAGAGGTTACTTGGAAGGTTGATGAGTTAAAGGAAAAAGGGTTCACTGTTAAGGTAAAGGTAGTTTACTGTAAAGTGGCTTAAAAATGTAATAAACCCTATATGTGATCTTATGTAATGTTTGGCCTTTGAATATGTTTATATGATATATGTGAATGATATAAATGCTATTGGCTAAAGGTTTTATGAAGATTTACTCAAAAAGCATGAAGTATGATTTTCAAGAAAATATCCCTTTTAAATGCATGTTTTTACATGGTTGTCATACTTAGTACATTCTTGTGTTAATCCCATTCTTCTCTAATTTTTACACAAAGTGTAGTTATGGATGATTAAAGTATGTCCTGAATGGTGAAGAGCTTGCTTGATGATTCCCAAGCTCAATGAAAGGAATCCTTAAAGTTCAAGGATCTCCTACTTATGTCTTTAATGTAAAGTCTTTAAATATTGTATACTTATGTAATGTGTCTTATGAGTCGTGTCCCTAATGTACTCTAAATTTATTGAGTCTTAGATGACAAAGAGACTTAAGGTCTATAAATGTATTATGGCTTATGTTTTATCTATATATGAGATGAAGTTTCTAGCATATGATGTGCTATGAAAAGTTTTAAATTTCCGCTAAACTTACTATGTCAATGCGATGAATGATAACTATGAGCTTGTATAAGACCTCCGAGAGGTCAAGTACGCCATGTTACTTCTGGGGGATGATCCCCGTATGTGATATTAGGCTTTAAGACAGTGTTACTAAACTTATATGAACATGTGAGGATCTAGATAAGGTCTTGAACTTTCGTAGTGTTACAACATACTTGGACAATTTAGTAAATTTGAAGGAATAGTCAAGTACACTAATACCTCTATGACGAAGGTTGATGAGTTCTTCCACCTTAGCTTCCCTCAACACTAAAGGAAAGAACCTATCAACGAAAGCCTTTTTGAAGATCTCCCAAGTTACCGGACCACCACTAAGTGCCCTATTGTCCCTCCATTGGACATACCAAGTTTGGTCCACATCTTTGAGTTGATAGGCTGCCAACTCGGCCTTCTAAGTTGAGGTCACACCGATAGCATAGAGAATGTTAGACCTCATAGAGTAAATATTGAGGGTCTTCATTCGATTTTGAACTAAAGAACATAGGTGGGTTCATTCTAGTAAAGTCTCTCAAATGAGAGGGCATAGTGCAAGCGTGTTGAGGCACTCGGGGTTCAACCTCCCTATTCACTTGGTCCATCACAACTTGGAATTTAGAAGTGACGGATTGGCTTGAGAGATCATGGATTTAGCCATATTGATAGAATTCACACTTATCTCTCCATCCTTCCTTGGTGGAGGAACAACTAAAACTTCATCACCCGTAACAACATATTCAAGTTGAGGCACTTTGTTGTCTTGAGAAGGAGCTTTGTTGTCATTAGCTCCCACATTAGCAATGCCTTCTTCGACCCTTCTTGCCGCTGCTATTTAAGTATTCATACCTATAACCATGATACAAGGTTTAGGTGAAAGAACATAAAAAAACTCTATAGGCACAACATAGGAATACAAGGAGATGAGAATTTCTAAGCATCACATAGTCTCTCATTAATAAGTGTGGTGTTTTTCACAATTATGAAAAAAAATCTACATAGACGTGGTCCAATGAGACATCGTTTCTAAGGATATTCAACCTCATGCTCTGATACCATGTTTGTCACATCTTGGGAGCACCCCTAGACGTAACCGGCGTTGTCGTCCTCGGAGAGGACTAAGAAAAGACTCTTAGCATGCATCATAACATTCATAGGTTAAAAATGCGGAAATTTAAAACTTTTCTTCTATCTATTATGTGGTTTACATATACCTCTCGCATACACATAATATATTGATATAGAGTATACGTAGACCATTCGTATAAAAAGATTACATTAGTCTTCTACTTTTATTGCACACATATATATAAGATACAATATAGTGTTAAAACAGATCTCTCATCTCATAACCATATAAACAAGAGTATAACAATTGGGCATAACTGTCACACCCGGATCCTAGATCCTAGATGAGACCGGCGTCGTTAACCTCTCAGAGGTTGCAGACAAGCCTCTTCTTAGCTTTCATCACAATCATACAGTTAAGTTTAGCGGAAAATTTAAAACTTTTATTGAAGTGTACTTAGACTTCAATTAACTGCATAAGAGTATTATACTAACAGCTCAAACTAAACAACCATCTATCAAAAAATTAAACAATTGAAATGAAGAATCATAATATTAGTAATAGTTGCCAAACCGACCTTAATACAAAATCTTGAACAACTGTTTGAAAGAAACGCTACGGAAAACATCCACTAGCTATGTCTAATCTACTAAGCTAGAAGATAAAGTGTAGGCAACCTCGAACTCAAGAGGACCTACCAAAGTCTGGAGGTACTAGTCCAAATAGCTTCAAACGATCTTCAATCTTCTTCAAGGACCTGCACCTATCAAAATAGTAATTGTATATGGGTTAGTACACACTTGTACTAAGTATAGGTGTATGCACATAAACACATAAGTACTATGCATGATCAAGGAAAGCTCTTCATATAGCAACATGCCATTTCTGGAAAGTGAAGTTAGTTAACTTTCCTGTTTCGTTATTTATAAATCATGTTATGAATATGACACATTTTCATGCATTTTAAGCACACAACTAGTTTTCTATGTGAACATAAGACCTTGGAATCATGAACATAATTTTAGAACAACTCAAGCAAAAGTTAATAATTTTCCTCTCCTAGGCCGAGAGCTCCCTCTCCCAGCCTTAGTTTATTTTTCAATCTTTTCTTCTTTTTGTTGTGTAGTTCAATGATCTCCTTTGTTTCTATGTTTTACTTACAAGTGCGATGAATCATTGTAGTCCCATACCTACAATGAATCAAGTAAGTAATCCAAAAGACTAAGGAAATTATTTGACTACCCTACTCACAAGTTATTCTTTTCATTCTTGTTAAATTGGGAATGATGTCTTTATAAGCCAATCTTTATTGGCTATGTCCATTCTTTGATTATTTGCATAATATATAGATCTTGGGGCATATATTCATACTCCAATTGATGAGTCATTATGTTTTGCTCCCTTTATTGGTATAAACCAATAACTGTTAAAACTTCATTCTTATCATACACTAATGAATTGATATTATTATGCTTTTGCTTACTTAGTTAAATTTGAACTTACATTTCTTCTTCTTTGATCAGTTGTTCACTTTGAACATGATAGTTTCTTTCTTTCTTACTTTCTTAAAGAAATCTTAAGCATTTAATCGACATAGATCATGTGAGCTAACATAAAATACAGTGTCTTCCCCACACAAAAAATAGGTGGTTCACCGGCTAATGTGAAATTGAATACTTTCTTGAGAATTTAACCGACATAGATCATGTGAGCTAACATGAAATCCATTGTCTTCCCTACACCGAAAAAAGGTGGTTCACCGGCCAAAGTGAAACCGAATACTCCCTAGCTTTCTTAGGTGGATCCACTAGCTAGTAACCTATGCTGGCGACACAGTTCAAATACTAGGAGACCTTGGAGACCCTGATCCACCTTGGTGGTAGTCTCTTCTCATGAGGCTTATATATGCTGGCACAAGCTCATTGCTAGTCTATTGGTGCTTAGCTCAGATTTATTATACTTTATAACTTTTAGAGTTGACACATACATTGTGGAAGCTTGCTGCAAGTATGAGGTATGCTTAGCTCAATGGATGACTCGTCATCCCTTTCTTTACTTGATGAATGTGAACTTGATTATTACATTATTATCATGGTGTGAGTGAGACTTGTCTCACGATTTCTAACACCCTCTTATGTGAGTATCTTTGACATAATCGTTTAATTGTAAGTGAGACTTGTCTCACTTCCTTTAACACCCTATATTAGGTCAATTTCATAACTCATAATCTTTTAGTTATTTCATTACTCACCTTATCTTGTTCAACGTTAATTGATAGTCTTGTACCATTCTTTATGGAAGTTATAAGGACTTATTCAATGTGCTATTATGTTCACAATTTTCATTTAGATAGGGTATGTTGGGATTGTCCCAATCATTGGCATACCCAAGGTTATGAGTTCATAATTTTGGAAATAATATTGCTGGCAAATTTGTTGGCATAAATCAAACTTTTATATTATCACTAGCCAAGTCAATTAACTTCTTGTATATCCTATAGTAATGACATCATTTTAATCAAGCCAACTTTTAGCCTTTGACTAGCCTATAAGAACAATTTAGTACGGTTATTTGGCATTTGAGTTTCATTAACTAGCTTTGATTCTCATTCTTATTCTTCTTAGAAAAATTACATTCCAAACACTTACAAACATATTTACTATAAACACACACAGTACTCGAAAACTTCATTCCTTTCAACAACAACTGAATTTCATAAACGACTTATAACAATTTAATCTTCTCGAACACAATTAGGCATTACAACATATCTTATCTCATGTAAATAATACTCTAATCCTACGGATCTAACCAATAGGTCTCATTCGACATTATAAATCACAGAAACCTACATATAATGATCATTTAGCACCACATACCAACAACATGCTCAAGATTTGCATTATACATAGTACTAGAATCGGAAATATGGAGAACTAGAGAATTGAATCTACGAAGATCACCCTATACCTTACTGTAGAATTGAATTCAACATGTTTGAAAAGACTCATGGGGAAAGGAATCCAAGAGATAAAACCCATACCTTACTGTAGAATTGAATCTACGAAGATCACCCTGTACTTTGCACGAAAATCTTGAAAACTGCCTTGAAATCGCCTAAGGTTTTTCTTACATTTGCTCACTGTTTTTCAGTCGTAGGTTTCTACTGGTTAAACGTGAGTCTAAGTCTTAGGAACTGAATATTGAATAATTCAACTTAGTATAAATAACTTAATTAAAAAAAATCAATTAGCTAATTATTAAAACGCCCCTCCTAAATTGACTAAAAATAGGAGAGCATTTGACTTAGCCAAATTTTATAATTTCTAAGGGTCTCGGTTTGACCATGAATTTAAATTAATTAATTAAGTTATTAATTTAATTAATTAAGTGACCTAGGGTAATTACTAAAGTCCCCCTAAGGCGATAGGACCATAACTAACCCCTTTGGACCATCCTAGGTTAGGTACTAGGATGTTTCTTTAGTTAGCTACTCGGCTAGTGTAACCCGGTTAGGTCTTAGGATGTCAGGCACACTAGTTAGTTCATTTTAGTTAGTCATAGGTTAGTTAGCTATTTAGGTCAGCTAGTTAGAGCCTAGGACTGTTTAGGAAGTTCGTCCCCACGTGGCTTAACCCGACGCGTGCCTGTCCCCTAACCGCCCTAACCAAATTGATTGGGCTTGGTCTCTCGCACGGTAGCACATGTGCTTGCACATGTGTTGTATTTCACTTTCCTAACCGTGCACTCTGTTTGCATTTGGAAAGTTCACTTCTTGCCCCAAGGATCCTCACTATGTCCTTGGGCACTGCTTAATCTACATGATCATTTTAAATGATCATGTGTTATGGTACTTAGGCTTGACACTTGGATGCCTAGTACCTAATGTGTGTAAGCGATGAAAATAAGAATTTTTGCTTAGGGACTTTATTGCTGGTACAATTCCTAAACAAGCTTGGATTGGAGTGTATGTTAAGTTACTTGTTAATACATAAAATTTAGCTAACACCCTTAAGCCAATATTCTCTAACATGCCCAATATTACTCAATATTGGGCATTGGGATGCCTATGTACCCCAATACATATTCTTAAAACCTAATAGACTCTTCACTAGACAAGTACATTTTCTGGAATGTTACATTATCCCCCCTTTAGGAACATTTGTCCCCGAATGACACTACACATCATTTCGAATCAAAGAGGGTATTTTTGAAAAACACATCAACATACTTGAAAATTTACTCTTTGTGAATATCTGATTCACAACTTACTCTGCATGATGCACATCACTCAAAGCTTATCTGAAGCTTCATATCTAAGATTGAGGAACTTCCTTCTCAATCTCACTTTAACTCAATGCACATCACAACTCATGCGACACAAAAATCATGTCAACGCTATAGAATAAAAACAGCAACATGAATTCCAGCATGAACTCATATTAACTCATATAGTGCAAGTATAAAACACACAATTATGGACTTAAAACACCAAAACCAACTAATGCACTAAAATTTAGAGTTTCATAAACAAACTCAGACTTAGGAAGAGTATATCTAACCTCAAGAACTGAACAAGTAAGGGTAACAAGATCTCATATCGGCCTCGGCCTCCCATGTTTCTCCCTCAACAAGGTGGTTCCTCCATAACACCTTTACGGTGGCAACCTCCTTGTTCCTCAGCCGCTTCACTTCACGATCTAAAATTTCAACTGGAACCTCTTCATAAGAAAGGTTCTCATCGACTCCTAACCCCTCAACAGGTAGGATGGATGCTGGATTACCTAGACACTTTTTAAGCATCGAAACATGAAACACTGGATGAACAAAATCCAAGTCATTTGGTAACTTCAGTTCATAGGCAACATTCCCTACTCGTTGTAAGACCTCATAAGGACCTATATACCTTGGACTCAACTTTCCTTTCTTACCAAACCTCATCACCCCTTTCATGGGTGATATCTTCAAGTAGACTTGATCACCTACCTCGAATTCAAGAGCCCTCTTCCTGTTATCAGCTTAGGACTTTTGACGACTGTAAGCAGTAGCCAATCTATCCCTGATCATTTTCACCTTTTTCATAGCCTAGTGTATGATCTCAGTGCCAATGATAGAAGACTCTCCTACTTCAAACCACCCAACTGGGGACCTACATCTCCTACCATACAGTTCTTCAAAAGGCGCCATCCCAATACTGGAATGGTAGCTATTATTATAAGAGAACTCAATCAGTGGCAATTGATCAATCCAACTCCCCTTGAAGTCAATAACACATGCTCTCAATATGTCTTAAGGTTCTGAATGGTAGGCTCTGCTTTTCCATCTGTCTGACGATGAAAAGCAGAAATGAGCTTCACCTGTGTACCCAAGATCTTTTTGAAAGATCTCAAAAAATGAGAAGTGAACTGGGCTCCCCTATCCTAAATGTTAGATAAAGGGATCCCATGCAACTTCACTATCTCATCAATATACAGATTGGCATAATCTTCGGCCCTGTAAGTAGACTTCACAGGAATGAAGTGAGCAGACTTAGTCATCATGTCAAAAATGACCCAAATGGAATCATGTACTTTCTTGGTCCTAGGCAGACCAACCACAAAGTCCATATTAATAGCCTCCCACTTCCATGTTGGGATCTGAATCGACTGGGTAAGCCCTCCAGGTTTAAGGTGTTCAGCCTTATTCTGTTGGCAATTGGGGCACTCCTCCAAAAACATAGAAATATCTCGCTTCATAGTTTCTCACCAATAGATCTCATTGATATCAGGATACATCTTGGAGGAACCTGGATGAATGGAATGCCTGGAGCCATGAGCCTCTACAATAATATTAGGTCTGAGATTATAAATATTGGGCACACAAAATCTGCCCTCGTATCTAATCATACCATCCCCCCCCTTAGGAAAAATGATTCATTCATCTTACTCAACACTGAGTCTTTCAACTCCATGAGGACTAGGTCAAGATGATGCTTAGCCTTAACATCTACAACAAATGAGGATTCAGAACTGGAATGAACTGAAACACACCCACTTTGTGTATCTACCAGTCGTACACCTAACCAAGCCAATTGGTGTACCTCTTTAACCAGCTCATTCTTCTCACCATCAATATGAGACACACTGCCACAACTCAATTGGCTCAAAGCATCGTCCACTACATTGGCTTTACCTGGGTGATAATGGACACTCATGTCATAATCCTTGAGCAGCTCTAGCATCTTCTCTGATGAAGATTCAATTATCTCTATATAAAAATATACTGAAGACTTTTATGGTCAGTAAATACATCAACATGTACACAATATAAGTAATGTCTCCAAACTTTCAACGCAAATACCACAGCAGCTAACTCAAGATCATGGGTAGGGTAATTCTTCTCGTGGACTTTCAAATGTCTTGATGCGTATGCAATCACCTTGCCATCCTGCATAAGAACACATGCAAAACCTACTCGAGAAGCATCACAGTACAACTCATATCCTTCACCACTCCTCAGCAATGTGAGAACTGGGGCTGAAGTGAGTCGGTCTTTGAGCTCTTGGAAGATCTCTTCAAGAGTTTCACACCACTCAAACTTCACCTTCTTCTTTGTTAAAGTTGTTAATGGAGCACCAATATCGGAAAAGACCTCAACAAACCTGCGATAGTAATTAGCCAAACCCAAGAAACTCGGATGTCTGTAGGAGTAATGTGTATCGTCCAGTTCATTACTGACTCAATATTTTTCGGATCAACCTCTACACCCTGTTCGGACACAACGTGACCAAGGAAGGTCACTGATCTCAACCAAAACTCACATTTGCTGAATTTTGCATACAACTGATGTTCCCTGAGTACTTGCAATGTCATTCTCAAATGTTTTTCATGATATTCTCTGGTCTCAGAGTATATAAGGATGTCATATATGAATACTATGACAAAAGAATCAAGGTATTTACGGAAGACCCTATTCATGAGGTCCATAAACGCGGCTGGTGCGTTAGTGAGACCAAATAACATGACAAGAAACTTGTAATGACCATACCTAGTACGGAAGGCAGTCTTAAGAACGTCCTCTTGTCTCACTCTAAGCTGGTGATACCCTAACCGGAGATCTATTTTAGAAAAGAAACTTGAACCTTGGAGCTGATCAAATAGATCATCAATTCTGGGGAGAGGGTTTTGTTCTTTATAGTGACTGTGTTGAGTTGCCGATAATCGATACAAATTCTAAGGGTTCCATCCTTTTTCTTAAAGAACAACATTGGAGCACCCCATGGGGATACGCTTGGCTTGATGAAGCCCTTATAAAGAAGATATTTTAACTGCAACTTCAACTCTTTGAGTTCAGTTGGATCCATTCTATAGGGAGGAATGGAATTGGTTTGGTTTTGGGTTCTAATTCAACACCAAAGTCGATTTCCCGTTCAGGAGGAATTCTTGGTAAATCCTCCGGAAAGAGATCTTGAAACTCATTCATTACAGACACAGAGTCTATGGAAGGAACTTCATGTTCTAAGTCATGGACTCTGACTAAGTGGTATAAATACCCCTTAGATAACATCTTATTGGCTTTAAAATGGGAAACTATTTGGCCTGTTGGATTTGAACTACGCCCTTCTTGTTCAAGCTCTAACTCATTAGGAAACTGAAACCTTACTACCCTATTTCGATAGTCTATGGTAGCATAACATTTAGGGAGCCAATCCATATCAAAAATTATATCAAAGTCAAGCATGGTTAATTCTATTATTTCATCATAGGTAACTCTATCAAGAACCGTTATTGGGCAATCTCTATAAACTCTTTCAGCTCTAATACTGTCTCCTATGGGAGTACTAACTAGAAAAAGTTCATGCAAGATCTCATGAAGAAAGTCAAATTTGCTAGCTACTAAAGGAGTAACAAAAGACAAAGTAGATCATGGATCTAACAATGCATACACAGGAAAAGAAAAGAAAAGCAAGTTAATAGTGACCACATCAGCTGACTTCTCTTGCTCCTCTCTACCTCTCAAAGCGTAGAACCTGTTCCTCTTGGGAGGCTCGGCTGCAGCAGTAGGATTAGGTCGAGGCTGAGTATCTGCCTTGGCCTGATTCTTCACATGTGGGCAGTCCCTAACCATATGTCCACTCTTTTTGCACTCATAGCAGGCATTAGAACCTACCATGCACTCACCTCCATTGAACGACCACATTTACCACACGGATTTCTATCACGATGGGCATTTTTATCATTGCCCTTCTTGGGGTCAGACTTGCCCCCTTTGGCATTAGTGTTCCTGGAAGGAGTAGGATTACCTGAGTGCCGGTTCCCCTTCTTGAACTTGGGCCTATCATGGACTCCAAACGAACTCCTACCAGTGATAGAACCAGCCTGATACGAGGGCCTAGGATTCTTTCCTTCTCGGCCTCTCTTCCTCCGACGACTCTCCTCCACCTGTTGTGCATGTACCATGCAACATGGCTTCCCGACATTCCTCCTCAAGATCCTCTGATACACCAGTCACAAACCTGCTCATCTCATCCTTACTGCTGGACACAAGGGAAGAAACATATTTGGAAAGTTTAACGAACTTCAAGGAGTATTCCTTGACTGACATACCTCCCTGACGTAGGTTGATGAACTCCTCAACCTTAGCCTCTCTATGCTCTCTTGGAAAGAACCTCTCCTGGAATGCAGTCTTGAGAATGTCTCAAGTGATGGGGACTTCTCCTGGTGCTCGGCCATCTCCCCACATCTTGTACCACACTTGAGCCACATCCTTGAGCTGGTATGCAGGCAACTCAACCTTCTCCTCTTTATTAACACCCATAGCACAGAGAATCTTGTGGACCTCTTCCACAAACTCTTGGGGATCCTCATTGGTTCTGGACCTGAAGTAGACTGGAGGATTCATCGTGGTGAAATCTCTTATTCTGCTAGCCATGTTGCTAGCATGTGGGTTCTCCCCGGGAGCACCCTCTCTAGTGACCTGGGCTGTGATAGCCTGTGCCTGACCAGTGATGGCTTGGGCCATCTGAACCAGTGTTGCTCTCACCTCTCCATCCGTCAACACAGATGGGTTGACGGGTACTTCAAATCCAGCAGCTGGGGCTTGAGGAGGAGCTTGGTTTCCCCAGCAGCAGCTTCTCCAACTCTACTTCCTGCGTTTCTTCTTGTGTTCAATCTTCTACACGCAAACACAAGAAGGAAGTTAGATGCTAGAATGACACAAAATGTCAAAACTCTACATTGCATGATAAAGAGTAGAAGAAGGGAAGATTCATAACATCTCTAAAGTCTCTAAGTCATGGTTGTGGTGTACTTCACAACCATAAGCTAGAAACTACGCAACGTGGTTGTATTGAGCCTTAGTTCCTAGGTAATTTAACCTTATGCTCTGATACCAAGTTTGTCACACCCGGATCCTAGATCCCAGATGAGACCAGCGTCGTTAACCTCTCAGAGGTTGCAGACAAGCCTCTTCTTAGATTTCATCACAATCATACAGTTTAATTTAGCGGAAAATTTAAAACTTTTATTGAAGTGTACTTAGACTTCAATTAACTGCATAAGAGTAATATACTAACAGCTCAAACTAAACAAAAATCTATCAGTAGATTAAACAATTGAAATGAAGAATCATAATATTAGTAATATTGCGAAACCGTCCTTAACACAAAAGCTTGAACAAATGGTTGAAAGCAAATGCTAGGGAAAACATCCACTAGCTATGTATAATATACTAAGCTAGAAGATACAGTGTAGGCATCCTCGAACTCAAGACGACCTACCAAAGTCTGGAGGTACTAGTCCAAACAGCTTCAAACGATCTTCAATCTTCTTCAAAGACCTGCACCTATAAAAATAGTAATTGTATATGAGTTAGTACACACCTCTACTAAGTATAGGTGTACGCACATAAACATATAAGTACTATGCATGATCAAGGAAAGCTCTTCCTATAGCAACATGCCATTTCTGGAAAGTGAAGTCACTTAACTTTCCTAATTCGTTATTTATAAACCATGCTATGAATATGACACATTTTCATGCATTTAAAGCACACAACTAGTTTTCTATATGAACATAAGACCTTGGAATCATGAACATAATTTTAGAACAACTCAAGCAAAAGTTAATAATTTTCCTCCCCTTAGGCTGAGAGCTCCCTCTCCCAGCCTTAGTTTATTGTTCAATCTTTTCTTCTTTTTGTTGTGTAGTTGAATGATCTCCTCTGATCCTATGTTTTTAATTACAACTGCAATGATTAATTGTAGTCCCATACCTACAATAAATCAAGTAAGTAATCCAAAAGACTAAGGAAATGATTTCACTACCCTATTCACAAGTTATTCTTTTCATTCTTGTTATATTGAGCATGAAGTCTTTATAAGCCAATATTTATTGGCTATGTCCATTCTTTGATTATTTGCATAATATATAGATCTTGGGGCATATATTCATACTCCAATTGATGAGTCATTATATTTTTCTCCCTTTATTGGCATAAACTAATAACTGTTAAAACTTCATTCTTATCAAACAATGATGAATTGATATTCTTATGCTTTTGCTAACTTAGTTCACTTTGAAGTTACATTTCTTCTTCTTTGATCTCCTGTTCACTTTGAAAATGCTACTTTCTTTCTTTATTACTTTCTTAAAGAAATCTTTACCATTTAGTCGACATAGATCATGTGAGCTAACATGAAATCCAGTGTCTTCCCCACACCGAAAAGAGGTGGTTCACCAGCTAAAGTGAAACCAAATACTTTCTTGATCATTTAACCGACATAGATCATGTGAGCTAATATGAAATCCAGTGTCTTCCCCACACCAAAAGAGGTGGTTCACCGGCCAAAGTGAAACCGAATACTGCCTATATTTCATAGGTGGATCCGCTAGCTAGTAAACTATGTTGGCGACATAGTTCAAAGACTAGGAGACCTTGGTGACCCTAATCCACCTTGGTGGTAGTCTCGTCTCATGAGTCTTACATGTGCTAGCACAAGCTCATTGCTAGTCTATAGGTGCTTAGCTCAGTTTTATTATACTTTATAACTTTTAGAGTTGACACATACATTGTGGAAGCTTGCTTCTAGCATGAGGTATGCTTAACTCAATAAATGACTGGTCATCCCTTTCTTTACTTGATGAATGTGAACTTAATTCTTACATTATCATCATGGTGTGAGTGATACTTGTCTCACGGTTTATAACACCCTTTTATGTGAGTATCTTTGGCATAATCATTTAAGTGTAAGTGAGACTTGTCTCACTTTCTTTAACACCCTATATTAGGTCAATTTCATAAGTCATAAGCTTTTAGTTAATTCATTACTCACCTTATCTTGTTCAACGTTAATTGATAGTCCTGTACAATTCTTTATGAAATTTATAAGGACTTATTCAATTTGCTATTATGTTCACAATGTTCATTTAGATAGGGTATGTTGGGACTTGTCCCAATCATTGGCATACCCTAGGTTATGAGTTCATATTTTTGGAAATAATATTGTTGGCCAATTTATTGGCATAAATAAAACTTTGATATTATCACTAGCCAAGTCAATTAACTTCTTGTATATCCTATAGTAATCATATCATTTTAAGTAACCTAACTAGATTTACATTGATTCTCATTCTAGATTTGATTCTCATTCTTATTTCTTCTTAAAAACATTACATTCCAAACACTTACAAACATATTTACTGTAAAAACACACAGTACTCAAAAACATTATTCCTTTCAAGAACAACTGAATGTCATAAACAACTTATAACAATTTCATCTTCTCGAAAACAATTAGGCATTACAACATATCTTATCTCATGTAAATAATACTCTAATCATACAGATCTAACATATAGGTCTCATTAAACATTATAAATCACACAAAACCTAAACATAATGATCAGTTAGCACCACATACCGACAACATGCTCGAGATTTGCATTATACATACAACCAGAATCAAAAATAGGGAGAACTAGGGAGATGAACATTCGACAACTTCATTAGGAACAACCCTAGTTTCAGTTTTCTTGAATTCAAAATGTTTGAAAAGCCTCATGGGGAAAGGAATCCAACAGAGAAAACCCATACCTTACGGTAGAATTTAATCTACGAAGATCCCCCTGTACTTTGCACGAATATCTTGAAGAACTGCCTTGAAACCGCCTAAGGTTTTTCTTACGTTTGATCACTGTTTTTCTGTCCTAGGTTTCTACTGGTTTAAGGTGAGTCTAAGTATTAGGAACTGAATATTGACTCATTCAACTTAGGCTAAATAACTTAATTAAATAAATAAATTAGCTAATTACCAAAACACCCCTCCTAAATTGACTAAAAATAGGAGAGCATTTGACTTAGCCAAATACTGAAAATTGCTAAGGGTCTCGGTTTGACCATGAATTTAAATTAATTAATTAAGTTGCTAATTTAATTAATTAAGTGACCTAGGGTAATTACTAAAGTACCCCTAAGTCGCTAGGACCATAACTAACCCCTTTGGACAATCCTAGGTTAGGTACTAGGATGTTTCTTTAGTTAGCTACTCGGCTAGTGTCAGACGATTAGGTCTTAGGATGTCGGGCACACTAGTTAGTTCATTTTATTTAGTCCAGGTTAGTTAGCTAGTTAGGTTAGTTAGTTAGAGCCTAGGACTGGTTAGGAAGTTCGGCCCCACGTGGCTTGACCCGACGCGTTGTCTGTCCCTTAACCGCCCAAACCAAATCGGTTGGGCTTTGTCTCTCTGCCGGTAGCACATTTGTTGCCGTGCAGTTTCCTAACCGTGTACTCTGTTTGCACTTGGAAAGTTCACTTCTTGCCCCAAGGATCCTCACTATGTCCTTGGGCACTGTTAATCTACATGATCATTTTAAATGATCATGTGCTATGGTACTTAGTCTTGACACTTGGATGCCTAGTACCTAATGTGTGTAAGCGATGAAAATAAGAATTTTAGCTTAGGGTCTTCATTGCCGGTACAATTCCTAAACAAGCTTGGATTGGAGTGTATGTTAAGTTACTTGTTAATACATAAAATTTGGCTAACACCCTTAAGCCAATATTCTCTAACATGCCCAATATTACTCAATATTGGGCATTGGGATGCCTATGTACCCCAATACATATTCTTAAAACCTAATGGACTCTTCACTGGACAAGTACATTTTCAGAAATGTTACAATAGCCCATACATCAATACACTAAAACCCACATATAGGTTATACAATCTTAGTATTCATATGAATGGAAATGAACAGAGTGTATTTAAGACTAATCAACATCCAATGCTAGAAAGTGGCATTGATCTCGGAGTGGTGACGACCTACCCAACTTGGACAATGAGGATCCAAGTCTTCTTCAAAAGTCGTCACGAACCCTTCAACGACCAAAACCTAAAATGTTTGGGACAAATAGAGAAATGGGGTTACCACGTCACTTGTACTATATATTGGCACATATGCACACACAACATAGAAATCATGCTAAAAAGTGTTATTTCATTAAAACATGAAATTACTTTGCGTTACACCTCGAAATGAACTAGGTTGAACTAGATCTTCACATGTGATTCATAAGTTAATAATGAGTTAAAATGATGTGTTTTATGAAGAGAATTCAGTTGGTAAAGTTCGGAAGTCAAACATCCCGGACATTCGGAAAATGTGCCTTGGAATGTGCAAGTGTGCCCTTGATTTTATTGCATGTTTTTAGGTATTTTTGGTGTCTAAAACCAGTGTAAATGACCCTAGTACCTAGGGGGATGTACCAAGGGTCAAAATCTTCGGGTACAAATCCTCATGGACAACCCTAAGAGCCCCCAAGTAGGACCAAAATGTTGAGCAAATGATCTTCCCAAGGCAGCGTGCAGGGCCAGAATCTGAAGTCTGCCTCGCGATGCGTGCTAGAAATATAAGTTGCCTGTGCGTCGCGTGATTGGAACGAGGTCCACTACCTCTAAATGCTGAATTTCAAGATTCAGCAACTCCCTCCGCGACGCGCAGCCAAGTCCCAGATTTGGCCGCGTCATATTTAAGTCGAATTAGAATTTGGAAAAATAGTTCAAATAGTGTAGGGGTCTTTTGGGAACTTTGGCAATAATTTTTGGACTATTTTAGGTCATTTTAAACCTCATTTAATCCACCAATTCTAACCCTAAAGGTCAAATAAAAATTCTCTCCGAACTCTTCCTCCAAAAACCTCCATTTTCAAGAAGCTTCAAGCTCCAAGGTAGAATACCAAATCCTTCAAGTTTCTTCACCAAATTTCGTGGGTTTCTTCATATTAAGGTATGTTAGTTCATCCTTGACTCGTCTTTCATTCAATGAGCCATTTCAAAGAGATTTAAAAAAGGATTTCAACTTCAGACTTTGGTATTCCTTTACTCTAAATATGGGTCATTGCATGAAATTTCTTTAATGATTAAAATGAGTTGTGTTAGTTTTAAATGATTATTTTTATGTCAAAAACACCAATGGAATCATGTATATTTTTTTATCAACTTTTAGCTTATGAAATGGTTTTGATTAGCATGATTAGTGTCACATCCTGGGAGCACCCCCTAGAAGTAACATGGCGTACTTGACCTCGGAGGTCTTATACAAGCCCATAGTTATCATTGATCGCATTGAGATAATAAATTTAGCTGAAAATTAGGAAATTTTCATAGCACATCATATGCTAGAAACTTTACTTCATATATATATATAACTATCATATTACATACTTAAGTCTATTTGCCATCTTAGACTCAATCAACATTAGAATACCTTAGGGACACGACCCTTAAAACATAAGACATACCTATATAATCTTTAAACATTTTACATTAAGACATGAGTAGGGAATCGTTGGAACTTAAGGACCCCTTTCTTTAAGCTTGGAAATCACATATCAAACTCCTTAATCAAAGACATCCTTTATGCATCCATAACCTACACTTTGTGTAAAAGGTAAAGAAATGAGATTAGTACAAGAATGCACTAAGTATTACAACCATGCAAAAACATGCATTAAAGAGGGACCTTTTCTTGAAATCATACTTCATGCCATTTTGAGTAAATCTTTATCAAACCTTTAGACAATATCATTTATATCATTCACATAATTGATACAAATATATTTAAATGACAAACATTACATAAGATCACATATAGAATTTATGACATTTTTGAGTCACATTACACTGAGCCCTTCTCCCCTTAACAGTGAGCTTTATTTCCTTTTATTCATTAACTTCTCAAGTAACCCTCTAGTGATACTTGGTGCAATGTATCACCTTAAGATAAAAAAGAAAGCATACATACAACCTGCATAAACCAACACATATCCTCATATAAGCATAATACATCAAAAACACATTTATGTCAAAACCTTAGGACATTACAGTAAACTACCTTTAACTTGCACATATACCAACTCCACTTCACATCAATGCATTGGAAGACTTTACTCATAATCCTACTCTAAGTCTACTGGTGCAATGTATATGTGAATCCTCATAACCTCACACATACTTAGTAAAGCTATCATAAGACCACAAGTCTTACCATCCAACTCATACATCAACAAGTAAGTGAATATAACTTCATTAATGTCAATACAAGACCTTCATCATATATTCATCTAGACCAAAATAGTGCATATAAGGATAAGATCACATCATATAGACTCATACCATGCACATCATAATAACAAGTAGACAAACACTACAATGTCATGCATAAACAACATATACATAGTAACATGCATTAGAACACCTTCCTAGAACTTCCTAAGGAGCTACTTGTGCAACGTCTAGATGGGTTCATTACTTCCACCTATCCTAAGTAACCTCCCTTAAGTCATTCTAGTTAGGGTCCTAGTCATTTACTTCTATTGTCAATTTTACTTTAGGGAAACTATAGCCTTAACCGACATAAACCATGTGATGCTAAACATAGAATCAGGGGTCATAAAACCCCACACCGAAATAATATGGTCTACCGGCCAAAGTAGAACCAAATGTGATATAGCTTTCTAGGTGATCCACTAGCTAGTATCCTCTGGTGGCGACACAGTTATGGAACTTGGAGGTACATATGAAAACCCTCTTTATGCCTAATGGGGCATTATAGTTATTCACTATTGTAAACCCTCTTTATACCTATTGAGGCATTGTGGTTATCCACCCCATGAGATTTATGGTAGACCTTCCTTCCCACATTGTAAAGGGACACACACTCATATACAAGTTCACTCGGTGCTAAACTAAGTTCCCTTTATTGAAAAGTATTCATTATCATTTCTTTATAAAACATAGGTTTAGGAGAATCATCCCTCATATCCTTATCTCATAGGTAATTGATGAAAGTTCATCAACCTAAATCATGTGAGGAATCCTTCACATGAACATAACATATGTAAAGCACCATCTAGTTTATGGTACACATGAATACATCTTTCCAGGCCCATCTCTTGACTAGATCTTCATACATGTTTGTGTGAATACTTATATGTGAGCAAACCTTGCACATAAAACATAATTACCACACATGGACATACATCATTTCATTCATGCATAAGTGTACAAGTGTAACTGTATGAATCATGCTTTCATATAAACACAATTAGACACTAGGTATAATCATACTTCATCATACCACATACTTCACATTATACCATATAAGACATGTTTATAATACACTTTCATGGACTCAATCTTAGCATGCATAATAGTAGACAGTAGTGAATATGATAACTACCTTTCATTTAGACACCATGACCTATACTACTTGTAAGCATGCATGAAGAGTGAGAGTGTGTGTACATTGGTCAATATTATCACATAATGGCTATCAACAAAATATTGAGGCAGCCACCCTCTTAGACCCTAATACACATTCAAGCATAGACCACACAAGACACAATAGCATAGGAGACAAGACAATCTTCACCTTATGATCAAGACCCTAACTTTAGCTATTTACACATTCACATAGGGGTACATGGGTAGGTATTATTAACAATTTTAATTCATTAATCGCAGTACCTACACTTTACCCTAACATGGATATACACATGCTTATACAATAGCCATACAACCTAGATCAAAACTAGAATAGGAAAGTAGGCATAAACTTCTCATAGTATCGTAATAAGCACATGTTCATATGTTCATAAATTTTCCATCAAGGCCATGGTCAACACATATGTTATGAAAATAAATTAAACACTGCCACAATAAGTGGATCATACCACATAATACCATACAAGACTTTATCAACTACATTAATATAGAAAAGTAGAGCGATGAGCCATTCTTACCAATTCATCAATCTTTGTTCATCATTGATAAATACTCCTTTCTCATCATTTATACATTATAGATCACTAGCAAAAAGGTCCTAAATCATAAATAAAATCATGTACAAGTCGTCACAAGAGCATGGTTCAACTAGTGCACTATATCACATATATGGTAGGAAGTAGAGAGTTATAGATCATCGAGTAACTTCCCTAGGTTTACTCATCAATCATCATGTATCAATAATATACATCTAGGACAGTAGCCAAATATATATAAATCAACTCTAAATCATGCTTCATCTACACTAGAATTAAGATCACATAATGTTCATTACAACATTCAAATTGTAGGCTAGAAGAACCTACATCAATTCATGTCAAGACTCCTCTTCATTGATCGTCAATAATTAATATCAACAATACAAGGTAGTAGTTATGGACAATATAATCTACACGAAATCCTACTACAATTGCTATAACCTCTACATCATAGTGAACATGCTATTTTAGACATCAATGGAAAATAGAAGAATCATAGGCTAATCGACATTGATCAACATGAATCACTTATTTACAATTCATCAATAATATCCAATTAAGATAGTAGATACAAGCAGCCCGACAAAATCGAATTCAGCATTAAATCATTAAAAGACCAACGTTACAGTGAATCATGGAAAATTGAGCTAAGCATGTTCAAATCTTCATACATTGATTCACATGGATTCTTCATCGTCCGATAATATGCTAAGTTATGTCCGTGATGTGTTAAGTGAATTATGTGTCTTTGGCCGGATGTTGAATTGTAGTTGTTGTGATGTTATGAAGATGCTAAAGCCATCAAATGTTAATATGATGCTGTCCAATATGTTCTTAAAACGTTACACTAAAAGCAATAAACTATGAAATGGCTCAAAGACATCTATGAAATCATATCTAGAATAAATTGGCTATTTGGTTCCAATAAAGTTGGCTAACTCTATTTGGTAAAAATGAATATATGCTAATGGCTAGGAACTTATGTAAATCATTAAAAGATTGGCTAAGGGTTCATACATATAGAAATTTAAATATGAACATACGTAAAAATTGGCTTATGCTAAAAAGAATGAATTTGCTAGTCTAACATCCCAAATCTTGAGCCAATACTAATCATATGTAAATTCTTGTGTAGTAAGAGTATCAAATATATATTAAGAACTTCTAAAGTAATATCAATGAATCCATAACCAAGGGCATGACATTTATTGGGACAACTCCCAACATGCTCCAC
This sequence comes from Solanum lycopersicoides, assembly GCA_022817965.1. Lineage (NCBI taxonomy): Eukaryota > Viridiplantae > Streptophyta > Magnoliopsida > Solanales > Solanaceae > Solanum > Solanum lycopersicoides. The sequence goes on along the minus strand of CM040622.1, from coordinate 68,153,513 downwards.
AAGAATGAAATATGAACACATGAAACTCATTGAATGAAGTGTTCATCGTCCATAAACGGTGATATGAAGCTACTACACTAAAGTAAGTAAGTAACGTGAGTTATAACATAATTAAAGGGGTCTAAATTAAGTAAGTGACCAAAATGGGGTGTTAAAGGAAGTGAGACAAGTCTTACTTACACCAAAGTTAATTTGTTAAAAGAATACTCACGAATGAAGGTGTTAGAATGTGTGAGACTAGTCTCATTAACACCTAAGTATGATATGTAAGGACAATTCACATTCATCAATGTAAAGTAAGGATGATATGTAAGGACGATTCACATTTCATCAATGTAAGGTAAGGATGACAAGTCATCAAAAGAGTAAATAAATCTCAATCACATTCTATATGTAAGTGTAAGGACAATTCACACTTAATAGTAAAGAAGAGATGACAAATCATCTAATGAGCTATGACTACCTCATGCTAGAAGCAAGCTTCGATGATGTATGAGTTGAATGTAAATAGGATCTTTAAACTGAGCACCCACAGGCTAGTTATGAGTGGTGATGCCTTCTTTCGGGAAGGGCAGAGGTTCACGTAATTCTTATGAGATAAGACTGTCCACCAACGTGGGTATGGGTGTCCCTATATCTCCTAGTCTTTGAACTATGCTGCCAACATATGGAACTAGCCAGTGGTTTTCCACGTAAGCGAGCTAGGGATGTTTTGGTTTCACCTTGGCCAGTGACTGCACCTCTTTTAGGTGTGGGGAAGACACCGGATTTCATAATGCTCACATTATCTATGTCGGTTAAGGTTGAAGTTCCTCAAAGTATGAAAGATAAGTAAATGAACGATACCGAAGGTGTTTGTGCAAGACAATAAGGAGGTAAAATCATATTCAAGTAATGACATTAGGTCATTCTTGGTCATTGCACTTTATGATCCAGATGAGAGTCTTAATCTTCATCCTAGGTATAGTTGGTGTTTACATCAGCCTACGAATGAATGAAATGAATAATGTGAAGTATGAATGAATGAATGAAGCAGACGCTGTGTTTGCTAAAGAAGGCCCTCAGGTTGAGGTCCCATATTTTGGGCCCTCACTTGAGATATCTTAATGCTACATCCACAATTCCAAGGTCTCGTAGATATGAAATATATGATATATAAAACATGAAAACGTTAACTAAATAACCCATAACTTCCCTAACATGAAAGTAATGAAATCAATGGAATAATTAATAGAGAATGACTTATGAAATGTAATGAATATATGGTGTAATGAATGACTTGCTATAAGAATAGTCAAAGCATGTCCAATGAAGTTTACAATAAGTAAAGGGCATAGCTAATAATGAATCTTCATGTCATGAAAATGAACAAAGACAAATAAAATTGACTTATAATGACTTCCTTTACTAGAAAATATCAAAGACAATAATGAATTCAAATATGCTTATCCAAAATGATTAACTAATGTATTTAGCCAATAAAGATTGGGTTATAAATAATTCATGCCCAAAGTTAGCATGATCATAAGATTTAATGATATGCCCCAAGAACTATGCACATTATGCAATCAACTATAGAATGAGTATAGTCAATGAGTATTGACTTATAAATATATTCATGCCCCAAATTGTAGTTAAGTCATTTCCTAAATCTCTTGAATTACTTACTTGATTCATTGTGGGTATGGGACTACAATGAATAATTGCACTTGTAAGTAAAACATAGGACTAAAGGAATTATTGAACTACATAACAAGAAGAGGAAAAAGACTGAAAATAAAACTAAGTGTGGAAAAAAGGGGCTCTCGGGTTTGGAGGATAAAAAATTCAAATCTTTGCCTGAGTGGTTCTAAAATTATGTTGATGATACTAATGACTTGTAATCATATAGAAAATGAGTTGTGTGCTTTGAATGCATTAAAATACATCATATTCATACCACAATTCACAACTAACAAATTAGGAAAGTCTAATGATTAGACTTTCCAGAAATGGCATGTTTCTTAGGGAGAGCTTTCATTGATCATGCATAGCTTTATGTGTATGTGTGCATATACCATACTTAGTACAAGTGGTGTACTAACCCCCTACTATTTACTATTTATATAGGTGCAGGTCAGAGGACAGATTGACGACACTTGCAGCGGTTTAGACTTTAGCGTTTCTCCAGACCATTTGGTAGGTCCTCTTGATTTCGAGGATGCTACAGTTCTAGTCTAGCCTTAGTTTTAGACAAACCTAGTGGATGTTGTCCCTAGAGTTTCTTTCGTACTTTCATTTCGAAGCTTTTGTAATAAGGCCATGTTTAGTAAACGTATTTATGATATATTCTTATTCTATTTCGAATTGAATCTTATGATAGATGGTTGTTACATTTATGTTGAGCTTAGTATATGATGAATTCATGAAATAACTATATGAAGGCTATGTATACTTCATACGTTTAAGAGTTTTAAATTTTCTACAAATTTAACTAGATGAATGTGATGAATGCAAGATGAGACTTGTATGCGACCTCTGAGAGGTCAACGACGTCGGTGGCAATTCGGATTTAAGAATCCGGGTCGTTACAAACTTGGTATCAGAGCATGAGGTTAAATTACCTAGGAACTAAAGCTCAACACAACTACATTACGTAGTTTCTAGGTTATGGTTGTGAAGCGTGCCACAATCATGACTTACAGACTACGCGTGATAGGAAATTCTCCCTTCTTCTACTCTTTATCGTTCTATCTAAAACTTTGACACTTTGTGTCATTATAAGTATATAACTTCCTTCTTGTGTGAACGCATAGAAGAATTAACACAAAAATTAGGATGGCCAAGTGGTCTAAGGAGCCAGATTCAAGATCTGGCCTTCCCTAGAAGGGAAATGACAGAAATTCCCAGCGTGATCGAAAGACGTGTAGTAAGTGTGGTCGTTCGCATGGAGGTGAGTACATGGTAGATTGTAAATGCATGCCACGCGTGTTAATGAAGAGGAGGAGGCTAAGTTGGCTGCATATAAGCTCAACGATATGGCTGAAGTATGAATTTGCTTCATAAAATGCTATGCTACCATAGACTGTCGAAATAGGGTAGTAACGCTTCTGTTTCCAAATAAGTTGGGTTTAAATGGGAAGGGCGTTGTTCAAATCCAACAGGCCAAATAGTTTCAAATCTTAAGGCTAACAAGATGTTATCTAAGAGGTTAGATATACTCTTAGTAAGTCTGGTTTATGTTTAAGAAACTCTAAGTTTAAGTGCTTTAGTGGATTTGGTGTGGTAAGTCCCAAATCGTATGTCTTATAATAGCACTATGTGAGTTAAAACGAAGTTATGTTGCCTTTTATGTTACTGTTTTTGTGTAGCATAGGCATGTTTTCTGTGTTGCCTAATTTGTGATGTGCATTAAGTTAAGTGTGATTGAGAAGGAAATTCCTCAATCACAAATATGAAGCTTCAGATAAGCTTGAATGATGTGCATCATCCAAATATGTGTGAATCAGATATTCACAAAAGAGAAAAGTTTAAGCATGATAAAGTAACTTTCAAAAATCACCCTCTTTGTTTAAATGATGTGTAAGTGTCATTCGGGGATGAATGTTCTTAAGGGGGGGATAATGTAACGTTCCGGAAAAACGAATATGTCTAGTGAAGAGCCAGTAAGTCCGTTAGAATGCGTATTGGGGTACATAGGCATCCCAATGCCCAATATTGAGAAATATTTGAGATATCATAGAATATTGGCTAAGGGGTGTTAGCCAATTTGTATGTAAACACAAATAAATAAATGGTAATATTGATCCTCAACTCAATTCATTAAGTAATAGGCATCCCAATGCCCAATATTGAGAAATATTGGGCATATCATAGAATATTGGCTAAGGGGTGTTAGACAATTTCTATGTATACGCAAGTAGTTAAAATAACTATATTCTTCACGATGGCCCAATATACATTCTCATCAAGAAATAGGCGTCCCAATGCCCAATATTGAGAAATATTGTGCATAGTATAGAAAATTGGCGAAGAGGTGTTAGCCAATTTCTATATATGTATCCTCAAGTATTTAAGATATAATCCAAGCTTATTAGAAATTGTACCTGCAATGAAGATCCTAAGCTAAGAAAAATATTCCTTAACCATATATACCAACTGGCATATTAGATACTAGGCATCCAAGTGTCAAGCCTAGTACCATAGTACATAACTATTTAAAATGATCATGTAGGTTAAGCAGTGCCCAAGGACATAGTGAGGATCCTTGGGACAATAAGTAAACATTCCAAAATGAACTATAAATAATAGTTTATTAGGAAAGTACAACCAACCCCTGTGCAAGCACATGTGCAAGATATGTGAAGAAGTGGCTAAAGGACAGGACCACCCTAACCGAATTCGGTTAGGGTAGTTAGGGGGAAAAACGTGCACAAGGGACCACTCCATGTAGGTCCTAACTTCCTAACTAATTCTAGACTCTAACCTACTGCCCTAAATAGCTAACTATCTAGGACCAAACGAAATAAACTAATTAGTGCACCCGACAACCTAGGACTAAACTGGGTTGACACTAACGTAGTACTAGTTGAAGAGACAACCTAGTAGCTAACCTAGGATGGTCCAAAAGGTTAGTTATGGTCCTCCAAACTTAGGGGTACTTTAGTAATCTCCCTAGGTTACCTAATTAATTAATATCAAATTAATTAATTAATTTAAAAGGGCTAAACCCGAAACTAAAAAGGAAATTTTCAGATTTCGGTTAAGACAAGAAAGGGACAACCTAGTACGTAACATAGGATGGTCCAAAGAGTTAGTTAAGATCCTAACGACTTAAGGGTACTTTAGTAAATATGCTACGCTACTTAATTAATTAATTTAGAAACTTAATTAATTTATTTAAAGGGGCAAAACCGAAATCACAAAATAATTTCCAGATTTCGGTTAAGACAATAAAAAAGACAACCTAGTACTTAACCTAGGATGGTCCTAAAGGGTTGATTATGGTTCCAATGACTTAGGGTTACTTTATTACTTACCCTAGGTCCCTAAATGAATTAAATTGAGGATTTAATTAATTAATATTAATTCAAAATGTTGACCGAAACCATAGTTAATACTAAAATTCCAAATTTTGGGTCAAGTCAACATTATCCTATGTTTAGTCAACTTAGGAGGGCCTTTTTAGTAATTAGTTAATTAATTTATTTAATTAACATATTAAACCCTAAGGTGAATGAGTCAATATCAGTTTATAAGACTCAGAATCACGTTCAAACTCATAGTAAAGACGACGCAAAAACAGTAAGCGATGAACGCAAGAAAAATGTAGAAAAATTTTCAATTTCTCTAGGGCGATTTCAAGGTTTCTTCAAGGTTTCGTTCAAGGTGGTCTTCGTAGATTAAGTTCAACATAAGGTATGGTTTTATCTCCTTGAATTCTTTCTCCAAGAGTGTTTTCCTTCGAACGATTCACAAGATCTTGAAAACTAGGGTTGTTCCCGTTGTTCTTGTCGAACTTCCCTTCCCTAGTATCCTTTTCGATTTCAATGTTTAATAGGTTAGAGATCATGTTGTTGGTATGTGGTGCTAGCTTTTCTTAACATGTATTTTTCTTGAATGATTAGTATCGAATGAACTTATGAACTTGTAATTGCGTAAAGTTAATCTTATCATAATAATTAAGGATCGATAATATGCTAAGTTAAGTCCGTGATGTCTTAAGTGAATTATGTGTCTTTGGCCGAATGTTGACTTGTTGTTGTTGTGATGTTATGAACATGCTAAATCAATCAAATGTTAATATGATGCTGTCCAATATGTTCTTAAAACGTTACACGAAAAGCCATAAACTAAGAATTGGCTCAAAGACATCTATGAAATCATATCTAGAATAGCTATCTGGTTCCAATAAAGTTGGCTAACTCTATTTGGTAAAAATGAATATATGCTAATGGCTAGGAAATTATTTAAATGATTAAAAGATTGGCTAAGGGTTCATACATATGGCAATTTAAATATGAACATACGTAAAAATTGGCTTATGCCAAAAAGAATGAATTTGCTAGTCTAACATCCCAAATCTTGAGCCAATACTAATCATATGCCAATTCTTGTGTAATATCAAATATATATTAATCACTTCTAAAGTATTATCAATGAATCCATAACCAAGGGCATGACATTCATTGGGACAACTCCCAACATGTTCCACAAGAATGAACAATGAACACATGAAACTTATTGAATGAAGTGCTCATCGTCCATAAACTGTGATATGAAGCTACTATACTAAAGTAAGTTAGTAACGTGAGTTATAACATAATTAAAGGGGTCTAAATTAAGTAAGTGACCAAAATGGAGTGTTAAAGGAAGTGAGACAAGTCTTACTTACACCAAATCTAATTTGTTAAAAGAATACTCACGAATGAAGGTGTTAGAATGTGTGAGACTAGTCTCATTAACACCTAAGGATGATATGTAAGGACAATTCACATTTATCAATGTAAAGTAAGGATGATATGTAAGGACAATTCACATTTCATCAATGTAAAGTAAGGATGAGAAGTCATCAAAAGAGTAAATAAATCTCAATCACTTTCTATATGTAAGTGTAAGGACAATTCACACTTAATAGGTAAAGAAAAGATGAGAAATCATCTACTGAGCTACGACTACCTCATGCTAGAAGCAAGCTTCGATGATGTATGAGTTGAATGTAAATAGGAACTTTAAATTGAGCACCGATAGGCTAGTTATGAGTGGTGATGCCTTCTTTCGGGAACGGCGGAGGTTCACGTAATTCTCATGAGATGACACTGTCCACCAACGTGGGTAGGGGTCTCCCTAAATCTCCTAGTCTTTGAACAATGCTGCCAACATAGGGAACTAGCCAGTGGTTTTCCACTTAAGCGAGCTAGGGATGTTTTGGTTTCACCTTGGCCAGTGACTCCACCTCTTTTCGGTGTAGGGAAGACACCGGATTTCATGATGCTCACATTATCTATGTCGGTTAAGGTTGAAGTTCATCAAAGTATGAAAGATAAAGAAATGAACGATACCGAAGGTGTTTGTGCAAGACAATCAGGAGGTGAAATAAGATTCAAGTAATGGCATTAGGTCATTATTGGTCATTGCACTTCATGATCCAGATGAGAGTCTTAAACTTCATCCTAGGTATAGCTGGTGTTTACATAAGACTACGAATGAATGAAATGAATAATGTAAAGTATGAATGAACGAATGAAGTAGACGCTGTGTTTGCCAAAGAAGGCCCTCAAGTTGAGGTCCCATATGTTGGACACTCACTTGAGTTGTCTTAATGCTACGTCCACAATTCCAAGGTCTCGTAGATATGAAATGTATGATATATAAAACATGAAAACGTTAAATAAATAACCCATAACTTCCCTAACATGAAAGTAATAAAATCAATGGAATGATCAATACAGAATGACTTATGAAATGTAATGAATATATGGTGTAATGAATGACTTGCTATAAGAATAGTCAAAGCATGTCCAATGAAGTTTACAATAAGTAAAGGGAATATCTAATAATGAATCTTCATGTCATGGAAATAAACCAAGCCAAATAAAATTGGCTTATAATGACTTCCTTTATTAGAAAATATCAAAGAGAATAATGAATTCAAATATGCTTATCCAAAGTGATTAACTAATGTATTTAGCCAAAAAAGATTGGCTTATAAAGAATTTATGCCCAAAGTAAGCAAGATCATAAGATTTAATAATATGCCCCAAGAACTATGCACATTATGCAATCAACTAAAGAATGAGTATAGTCAATGAGTATTGACTTATAAATATATTCATGCCCTAAATTGAAGTTAAGTCATTTCCTAAATCTCTTGATTTACTTATTTGATTCATTGTGGTTATGGGACTACAATGAATCATTTCACTTGTAAGTAAAACATAGGACTAAAGGAATTATTTAACTACATAACAAGAAGGAAAAAGACTGAAAATAAAACTAAGTGTGGAAAAAAGGGGCTCTCCGATTTGGAGGATCAAAAATTCAAATCTTCGCCCGAGTGGTTCTAAAATTATGTTGATGATACTAATGTCTTGTAATCATATAGAAAAGAAGTTGTGTGATTTGAATGCATTAAAATACATCATATTCATACCACAATTCACAACTAACGAATTAGGAAAGTCTAATGATTAGACTTTCCAGAAATGGCATGTTGCTTAGGAAGTGCTTTCATTGATCATGCATAGGTTTATGTGTATGTGAGCATATACCCATACTTAGTACAAGTGGTGTACTGACCCCCTACTGTTTACTATTTTTATAGGTGCAGGTCAGAGGACAGATTGATGACACTTGCAGCGGTTTGGACTTTAGCGTTTCTCCAGACCATTTGGTAGGTCCTCTTGATTTGGAGGATGCTACAGTTTTAGTGTAGCCTTAGTTTTAGACAAAGCTAGTGTATGTTGTCCCTAGCGTTTCTTTAGTACTTTCATTTGAAGCTTTTGTAATAAGGTCGTGTTTGGCAAACGTATTTATGATATATTCTTATTCTGTTTCGAATTAATTCTTATGATAGATGGTTGTTACATTTATGTTGAGCTTAGTATATGATGGGTTCATGAAATAACTATATGAAGTCTAGGTATACTTCATACGTTAAAAGTTTTAAATTTTCCGCAAATTTAACTAGATGAATTTTATAAATGCAAGATGAGGCTTGTCTGCGACCTCTGAGAGGTCAACGACACCGGTGGCGATTTGGAATCAAGAATCCGGGTCGTTAAATCATTTATTTGACTTCAAAGCCATGGTAAACACATATTTAATGACAATAAAGTAAACACCGCCACCATAAGTGGACCATACCACACAATACCATACAAGGCTTTATCAACTACATTAATATAGAAAAGTAGAGGGATGAGCCATTCTTACCAATTTATCACTCTTTGTTCATAATTGATCAATACTCCTTTCTCATCATTTATACATTATACAGCAGTAGCTATAAGTTCTTAAATCATAAACGAAACCATGTACAAGTTGTCACTAGAGAATGATTCAACTAGTGCACTATATCACATATATGGTAGGAAATAGAGAGTTATATATCATCGAGTAACTTCCCTAGTTTTTCTCATCAATAATCATGTATCAATAATATACATCTAGGGCAGTAGCCAAATAGATATAAATAAACTCTTAATCATGCTTCATCTACCCTAGAATTAATATCTCATAATGTTCAATACAACATTCAAATTGTAGGCTAGAAGAACCTAGATCAATTCATGCCAAGACTCCTTTTCTTTGATCGTCAATAATTCATACCCACCATTCATTAATATCATCAATACAAGGCAGTAGTTAAGGACAATATAATCTACACGAAATCCTACTACAATTGCTATAACCTCTAGATCACAGTGAACATGCTATTTTAGACATCAATGATAAGTAGAAGAATCATAGGCCAATTGACATTGATCCACAAGAATCACTTATTTACAATTCATCAATAATATCCAATTAAGACAGTAGATACAACCAGCCCTACACAATCGAATTCCACATTAAATCATTAAAAGACCAACGTTACAGTGAATCATGGAAAACTAGGCTAAGCATGTTCAAATCTTCATACATTGATTCACATGGACTCTTTATCATCAATTCAACATGAATTCACGCAAATAACAGTAGATATAACCACTTCAACCTAATAGAATCACAATTCAATCGATAACAAGCCATGACCACAAAGCCCATGCAAGGACTAAATCGATTTAAGGAAGGGATATGGGTTCATCATGAAATTGGAGTAAAATCACGTTCAAAACAATACATCAACATCAATTCATCATGAATTAACCATTTAATACGTTTTTAGAAAGAATCCATGGTTAGATTGAAGAAGAAGAGATTTGATCATGAAACCTTCTTTGAAAACATTGAGATTAACTCTCCACGTGAATGGTTACTTAGATATAAAGGATCACCATACCTTTGTCTAGTTGAAAACCTCTAAAACTTGCTGATTCATCCATGGAAATCCAACATCCAAGTTGTTCTTGTGTTTCAATAACAATGGTGGTTTCTAGGGAGAATATTTTGGAGGAAAGGTTCAATTTCATGAGAGGGGATTGGGAATGTGTTGGTCACGTTTTAGATGACTTATATACGCCCAAAAGTAGCTAAATAAGCCTATTAGAGTCAGGTTATGACGTGGGGTGAATTTCCCATTCATCCCTTTAATAAAATAGACACAAGGCAGCAGTTTACAGGCCACCATCGACGGACCAATCGACTGGTCATTGGTCAATCGACTGGTCGTCCTTTGGCTTCGGTCGATTGGCCCTTGGCCAATTTTTTTTGTTGATACCTGCCCAAACTAAGTGTCCATCAATGATACATCACCAACTGGCCGTTGGTTGACCAACTGGCCATCGTTTGCTCCGTCGATTGACACTGCCAAGGAAGTGTCTCGACAAGCCTTGGGTCCTTCTTGTGTGCACTTTTCCGGGGCCCTTTTGAAGTCGTACCCGGACGTTTCCAACGTATATACAACCCTTATCACATTGTATACCTTACACATAAGTTTCACCAGAAAAAACACCTGCAACTCGTCCAAACAGGCTAGGCCCCATCAAGACACACACATGCATGTCTCTAGGCTATCTTTCGAACGTCTTGGACGTTGTAGGACGTTTGGCCTCCAAACATCATGAAATTCCATATAATACCATTAAGTATCATAATAACTCATTATAAGACTTCATATGCTAATTTAATACAATTTTAAGCATGCATAGACACATGAGGCACATAGGTGACTAGTCGTCGAACGTTTTGGTCGACCCTTGACATTAGACTTCCAAATCACCTAAAACTTTATACTCTACCTCTAAACTATATTATAAGTCATTTTAGGACCTTATAGCCTTAATGCAACCATGTTAGACTCTAGAAATCATAACTCATTTTGGGGGTCTTACAATTAGATAATGTTAAAGTTATTGTTTCTTGGTGGTTTCGTTGAGGATTAGCTACTTCACTAAGGGATATTTTATGATTTATTGTTGGATAAATTGTGGATAGGAAGTTAAAGCTTGCATGAATGGTAAGTTGCCTATGTTGTTTAATCCTTATTGAGAAATGCTCTTGAGTGGTATGGACAACCTTCAGAGGCGATGTTTACTTGAAGTTTATGAAGTTATAAGTGTATTGTAAAAATTGCCTTGAAGTCAAGATATGTGTAGTGAAGTGGAATGAAAGGTATATGTTTAATTAAGTATGTATTTAATATGTGAAGTCTGATAATGTGTGAATTGTGATGAATGTGGGTTTGAGAATGTCTATAGGTCAATGATATGAATAATGGTTATTATGTGAAATGTCTGCTCACTGTACTCACACACACTTGAATGCATGAAAGAAGTCAATAATTGAAAATTAGGGATTTTAGGTTGGACACTCTTCGTGAGTAGAGACAAACTGTCTAAACCATCCCGACTATTACTAAGTATGAAAAGGCAGATTTTGGAGTGAACACTCTTCGTGACTTGAGATGAAGTGTTTAGTAGCAACCTCACTATTCCCTATGAGCTTTCCAAAGATAGGTTCGAGGTTGGATACCCTTCGTGAGTTGATATGGGGTGTTCAATAGTTATCTTTTAACATATAGTTAATGAATGTTTAAGACTGCTATGCTTAGCAGCGAGAGGATTTGAGAAGGGGTGGGTACACTTTGTGAGTAGAGATGTTATATCCACTGTACCTCTTTATATGGGTGATCCTCGTCAGTAGAAGGGGTGGGTACACTTTGTGAGTAGCAATCTCTTATCCCTTAAGTATGTGCCTGGGTAGGTGTAGCTATTGGAGAATCCATGTAAAGGCTAAAGAATATGACCCTACCTTAGGCAAGTAGGGATCCCTCATCCTGTAAGGGTTAGTATCGGGACTCCATGTAAAGCTCTAATGGTATATGTCGGTTAAAGCTAGTGTCACGACCCGAAAGCACCCCCTAGAAGTTAGGGAAAACCTTCGAATCGTAACCGGGCGTACTTAACCCCTTTGGCGTCTCGTACAAGCCCTCTAACTAGCGTTCATAACATAAAGCATGAAAAGTAGTGCGGAATTAAAACTTTTCACGATAATAATAATAAAATAAGTCTTTTCATAAATACTAGGAAAACTTATCGTCACAAGCCAACTTAAAGACACAACTTAGAATCTTAGGGGCACTGCCCTTTACAGTAAAAAGGAAATATAAATTAAGTCTTAATAATTAAATTAAGAGACATAAACTATGTCCTCGAATATATGAGGACATACCAAATTCTTGAGATAGAATTCCCAAGCTTCAATTATGATCCTCCAAAAGGCTTCCAACATATACTTATAAGGTATATAAAAGTATAAGGTTAGTACAAACAATGTTATGGCATATGCAAAAACATGTAAAAAGGGACATTTTAGTAAAATTAACCTTTCATGCAATTTAAATATAACATTCATGAATTTATGAACAAACAACATAATAAGCATCATTAATCACTTAAAGGAGAATTTCCATTATTTTACCTCAACAATACACTTTACAGTAAGCACACCAAAACTTATAGTGAACCGACTCGAGCATACAATTTCACATAAGTACTCTCCTCCAATAGGACTCTTAGGTCACAATAAGTGCAATGTGAGAGTAGCATCCCATACTGCCACTCCCACTAGCGCTCCTAATGGATTCCCAAGGATACGAGCATATTACAACAATTTAACAATCATTATATTAAACTACATTGGACATTAAAGTGAACTTACTAAAACTTACAGTAAAATTGAATAAGCATTATAGTGAACATTTTGAATTCTTACAATGAAGACCTTACAGTGAATGGCACGGTCCAAGTCATATGAACTCTTTTTCCTTTGAAGTTTCCCTAACCCAAGGTTATCCTAAGACTCCCTACGGTGAGCCATGAAGGGATATTCATTACACCTCCCTTCAAAGCACACCAAAGCGACCCTTAAAACCACCAAATCTTAGGCTTACTTCGTTAGAAATCAAATCCACGCCCTTGGCTAACATATGCGAAACACTCATGGAAATATAGGTCACACTAAGTGCAATGTGAGAGAAGCATCTCATACTAACACTCCCACTTAGTGCTCCTAATGGATTACATTTACTCAAGTACTCCACAATAATCATCCATAACACCACACCATGATACTCATTCACACGGATTTCATGAAAGTACTCTTCTCCCATAGTAGGTAGAGGTCACACCAAGTGCAATTTGAGAATAGCATCGTAGTCTACTACTCCCACTTAGTGCTCCTACTAGGTAACTAATGTTGATCGAGCACTTCACGACATACATACACAATATCAACAATATACAAGTTAACTAGTTTGAAATCAATTCTTTTGTGGGAGTTAGCTTAACGGACAAGACAATGAGAGCTAGACATGGAATCCCGATATTAACCCTTATCGGATGAGGTATACTTACTTGCCTAGTGTAAGGTCATGCTTCTTAGCGTTTACATGGCTTTTCCAATAGCTACACCTATGCTGGCACATAGTCAAGGAATAAGAAGATTGCTACTAAGTAATTCACTCTCTACTAACGAGGAGTACTCATCTCAAGAGGTACTTTGGATTACAAAATCTCAACTCACGAAGTGTAATCCACCTCCAATTCATATCCTCTCGGTGCTAGGCATAACTCCCCACGGATTTCTCAACATAATAGTCTATCTTAGAAAGATCACTAGGAATGGAGAGGTTGCTACTAGACACTACATCTCAACTAACGAAGTGTGTCCACCTCAAGATTCCCCTTTTTACTCAACTTGGCATAATACATTCGTTAAAGTGTGTGTGTTACATGTGCACACCTTGAATATAAGCATCATTTCATTCTCATCAAGTTCTACATATACTTTAATCTTGATTCATCAAGTTACACACTCCATATTCTTCTCATAATCATATACTTCATTTAGACATAAACTAGGTCAAACATGCAATTCAAGCTACACCAAACACAATACAAGACCCATTTACAATATCTCTTCATTTAACATATTAGACCTTCAAGATTACATATTCAAAACATATTAAATAACATCAAGTTTATCAATTAGCACCGCCATTCATAAGATAGACAATACCACTCAATATCAATTCATAATAAGAACTATATAATGAAAGCAACTCAACATCAAATCAATTCATCATAACTCATAACAAATTTGTCAATATTTAACAATATTAAGGCCCTTAGGGCAGTATCTACACCAACATTACAAATACAAGAAGACACAAGTTCATACCCTACTCAAATCATGCTCACATAACCCATTTTCAAGACAAAAGTTGAAGTATGCGTAAAGAAGAGTTTCATTAGATTTTTAACATCAAAATCATCAATTGAACCCAAAATAAATACATTTAAACTATTAGAGCACAAATAGAAGAGGACCCATACTATAAATCAAAGTTAAAAGAAATTTGAGTTTAGAAACCCTTTTGAAACCCTTTTTGGAAGTTGGCTTCTTGAATGAAAAGATATTCAAGAATGGATACCATAGCTCACTAATCAAGCAAAATCCAAGAGTTTTGGTGAATAAATCTCATCCAACCCGCCCTCTTATCCTTCCTTGACCTCTAGCTTTCAATGGAGTCTTTAGAGAGTTTGTCTTTACAGAGAGAGTTTGAATGTTTAAGTGAGGGTCTTGTCTAGGTCTAGGGATTAAAACTATTTTAATAGAACCTAAAAACACTAAAATTGTACACCTAGGGTCTTAAAAGACTTGAGGTGTATTTACATAAACACCTCAAGTTGGGCAGCAGCTTCACAGACTTTCAGGCCCTCATAGACGAGACCTTCACAAACGGACCGTTGGTAGTGTCTCGTGGGTGGATACTTCGATCCAAAATGGATCTTGGCCACCAAGAACTTATGTTCCAATCGACGCCCTAGGTAGACGGACCGTTAATGGACTAACGGACCGTCCTTAGGGTCGTCGATGGCCACTACTTTTTGGCAATTTTGCCCAAGTCTTGGGTCCTTCATCTAGGGACCCTTGTGGGTCTTAGGTGGGGTCGTGCGCTGACGTTAAGACCCTAAACTAAGTCTTCTAGGTCTTACGAATATCCCACCTTAGTTTCAAGGAAAACGAATACGTAAAACACATCCAAACACAACAAAACACACAAGTACATTCTAAGGCATACCTTCCAAACGTCATGGACGTTCTTGGTAGATTGAACTCCAAACTTAACCAAACTTCACACACTGCCTAAGGACACTAACTAACTCAGTTTAACTTAAAATCAACTCAAGAAACAACCACTAGGCTCTAGTTTACCTTAGTTCGTTTTG
Source organism: Solanum lycopersicoides (assembly GCA_022817965.1). Classification (NCBI taxonomy): domain Eukaryota; kingdom Viridiplantae; phylum Streptophyta; class Magnoliopsida; order Solanales; family Solanaceae; genus Solanum; species Solanum lycopersicoides. The sequence continues at coordinate 68,138,139 of CM040622.1, read as the reverse complement.
GGCGTTATATTCTCCCACACTTGGAATAACATTCGTCCTCGAATGACATTTAAATTTTAAGAACAACAAGGACTCACTTAGAATCACATAATACACTTAGATAATGATCAAAACATCAACAATCAAAGCATCAACTATCAAGGAACATCATTTCACACTTTCAACACTTAGCAACATAGGCAACTTTGGCAAAACTTTTCAAAGTCAAAACTCAACCTTAAACTCCTTTTATGGAGGAACTACCTTCTCAAACATTAAACATGCTCATATACCATAATTTTACACACATTGAAACTTCAATTCAAGACTAAACAATTTTCATCAAAAAATCAAAATTCTACAGTGAAGTTCACTGCCAAGCTACCAAAAATTTTCAAAAATTCGTTCTTTAAGCAATTCATCAAGATGACATGATCATATGAACTATTAAACCACATAAACTCATTTCATAACACAAAAGCAACAATAACAAAGATTTAAGACTTACCAAAACCATCAATCCAGATTAATTATCCTTCCTAGCCCCCATCCCATAGGAAGGGTTCTTCTTGGGAGCATTAGGATCTAGGGAAGCTTGATTGACATCTTTCCTCTTGATTTGAGGTTTGGGCAGTACCTCATCTTGTGGACCTTATTACCACATGCAAAACAACAATCCGTACTGGTAAGACACTTACTCCCATGTTTCCTGCCACAAGTAGGGCACCTAGCCCTTTCATAGGAATGACCACCACCTTGAGAATGTTGATTTGGAGACCTATCTTTATTTCCCATGGAAGAATCTTGGCGATAAAACCTCTTCTTAGGATTTTGGTTACTAGAATCATCCGATCTAGGTCTCTTACCCTCTTGCCTTATCTCCCTAATTTTGGACTCCTCAATTTGTTGCGCATAAACCATGAGCCTAGAGGTATCCATATCATTAAGAAGCATTGCCGTACGACACTCTTTTTCCACCAAGCTAGACACTCCCATCACAATTTTGTTCATCCTAGACCTAGGGTGTGCTACCATAGTCGGGGCATACTTAGAGAGTTGGGTAAATTTGAGAGAGTATTCTTGCACACTCATTCCCCCTTGACGAAGATTCAAAAGCTCAACCATTTTCTTCTCCCTCCACTCTAGGGGAAAGAACCTATCAAGGAAAGCCTCTTTGAATTCCTCCCAATCAACCAAACCTCTTTCTAAGGGTCTCTCACCTCTCCATTGCTTATACCACACTTGAGCAACATCCTTAAGTTGGTAAGCGGCCAATTCCGCTTTCTCCATAGGGGTCACACCCATAGCATCTACCACCTTGAAAACCTCATTTATGAAGCCTTGTGGATCTTCATCAACCTTAGTGCCATGAAAGGTAGGAGGGTTCATCCTCATGAAATCCCGAATTCTAGAGGCGGGAGTATTAGGATTTGGTTGGGGCCTATCTCTTTGGTTAGCTTAACCGACAAAGTGATTGTTAACAACATGAGCTTGAGCCGTCATGAGTTGGGTCAAGTTCATTAGGGCAGCCCTCAATTCCGCATTAGTCATATCACCCTCAACAAAAGGAGTTTGAGGCATAGGAGGCACTTGAGGTCCTTGGGGTTCCGGAGGCAATTGAAGTTCTTGAAGAGGAACCTCTTCATTTTCCTCCCCTAAGCCAACAATAGGAACTTGGTCAACACGAGGAAGGACTCTCTTATTTGGTACACCTCCCTCCTCGATTCTAACGATCGATCTCCTCGTATTCATGTCCTAAAAACACAACAAGAAGAGGTTGAGAAAAGACACCTTATATACTCAACTCTAAGGCACGATACTACAATAGAGAAGAAAGTGAAACTTCTAGCATCCTATAGCCTCTTGTCCATGGATGTGTCGCGACTCACACCAATGACCAAGATACTACTAGATGTGGCTTGTGAGACTTTTAGACCTTAAACTATTTCCAAAAACCTTATGCTCTGACACCAAGTCTGTCACGACCCGAATGCACCCCCTTGAAGTTAGGGAAAACCTTCGAATCATGACCTTGCGAACTTAACCCCTTTGGGGTCTCGTACAAGCCCTCTAACTAGCGTTCATAAGATAAAGCATGAAAAGTAGTGCGGAATTAAAACATTTTCACGATAATAATAATTAAATAAGTCTTTTGTTAAATACTAGGAAACCTTGTCGTCACAATCCAACTTAAAGACACAACTTAGAATCTTAGGGACACGACCCTTTACAGTAAAAAGGAAATACAAACTAAATGTTAATAATGAAACTAAGAGACATAAACTATGTCTTCGAATATATGGGGACATACCCAATTTTTGAGAGATAGAATTCCCAAGCTTCAACTCCGATCCTTCAAAAGGCTTCAAACCTATACTCATAAAGGTATATAAAAGTATGGGGTTAGTACAAACAATGTACTAAGTATGGCATATGCAAAAACATGTATAAAGGGACATTTTAGTAAGTTTTGGGGCTTTATATTCTCCCCCACTTGGAATAACATTCGTCCTCGAATGACATTTAAATTTTAAGAACAACAAGGACTCACTTAGCATCACATAATACACTTAGATAATGATCAAAACATCAACAATCAGAGCATCAACTATCAAGGAACATCATTTCACACTTTCAACACTTAGCAACATAGGCAACTTTGGCAAAACTTCACAAAGTCAAAACTCAACCTTAAACTCCTTTTATGGAGGAACTACATTCTCAAACATTAAACATGCTCATATACCATACTTTTGCACACATTGAAACTTCAATTCAAGACTAAACAATTTTCATCAAAAAATCAAAATTCTATAGTGAAGTTCACTGCCAAGCTATCAAAATTTTTCAAAAATTCGTTCTTTAAGCAATTCATCAAGATGACATGATCATATGAACTATAAAACCACATAAACTCATTTCATAACACAAAAGCAACAATAACAAAGATTTAAGACTTACCAAAACCATCAATCCAGATTAATTATCCTTCCTAGCCCCCATCCCATAGGAAGGGTTCTTCTTTGAAGCATTAGGATCTAGGGAAGCTTGATTGACATCTTTCCTCTTGATTTGAGGTTTGGGCAGTACCTTATCTTGTGGACCTTATTACCACATGCAAAACAACCATCCGTACCGGCAAGACACTTACTCCCATGTTTCCTGCCACAAGTAGGGCACCTAGCCCTTTCATAGGAATGACCACCACCTTGAGAATGTTGATTTGGAGACCTATCTTTATTTCCCATGGAAGAATCTTGGGGATAAAACCTATTCTTAGGATTTTGGTTACTAGAATCATCCGACCTAGGTCTCTTACCCTCTTGCCTTATCTCCCTAATTTTGGACTCCTCAATTTGTTGCGCATAAACCATGAGTCTAGAGGTATCCATATCATTAAGAAGCATTGCCGTACGACACTCTTTTTCCACCAAGCTAGACACTCCCATCACAATTTTGTTCATCCTAGACCTAGGGTTGGCTACCATAGTCGGGGCATACTTAGAGAGTTGGGTAAATTTGAGAGAGTATTCTTGCACACTCATTCCCCCTTGACGAAGATTCATAAGCTCAACCATTTTCTTCTCCCTCCACTCTAGGGGAAAGAACCTATCAAGGAAAGCCTCTTTGAATTCCTCCCAATCAACGAAACCTCTTTCTAAGGGTCTCTCACCTCTCCATTGCTCATACCACACTTGAGCAATATCCTTAAGTTGGTAAGCGGCCAATTCTGCTTTCTCCATAGGGGTCACACCCATAGCATCTACCACCTTGAAAACCTCATTTATGAAGCTTTGTGGATCTTCATCAACCTTAGTGCCATGAAAGGTAGGAGGGTTCATCCTCATGAAATCCCGAATTCTAGAGGCGGGAATACTAGGATTTGGTTGGGGCCTATCTCTTTGGTTAGCTTAACCCACAGAGTAATTGTTGACAACATGAGCTTGAGCCATCATGAGTTGGGTCAAGTTCATTAGGGCAGCCCTCAATTCCGCATTAGTCATATCACCCTCAACAAAAGGAGTTTGAGGCATAGGAGGCACTTGAGGTCCTTGGGGTTCCGGAGGCAATTGAGGTTCTTGAAGAGGAACCTCTTCATTTTCCTCCCCTAAGCCAACAATAGGAACTTGGTCAACACGGGGAAGGACTCTCTCATTTGGTACACCTCCCTCCTCGATTCTAAGGATCGATCTCCTCGTATTCATGTCCTAAAAACACAAAAAGAAGAGTTTGAGAAAAGACACCTTATATACTCAACTCTAAGGCACAATACTACAATAGAGAAGAAAGTGAAACTTCTAGCATCCTATAGCCTCTTGTCCATGGATGTGTCGCGACTCACACCAATGACCAAGATACTACTAGATGTGGCTTGTGAGACTTTTAGACCTTAAACTATTTCCAAAAAACCTTATGCTCTGACACCAAGTTTGTCACGACCCGAATGCACCCCCTTGAAGTTAGGGAAAACCTTCGAATCATGACCTTGCGAACTTAACCCCTTTGGGGTCTCGTACAAGCCCTCTAACTAGCGTTCATAAGATAAAGCATGAAAAGTAGTGTGGAATTAAAACTTTTCATTATAATAATAATAAAATAAGTCTTTTGATAAATACTAGGAAACCTTGTCGTCACAATCCAACTTAAAGACACAACTTAGAATCTTAGGGACACGACCCTTTATAGTAAAAAGGAAATAAAAATTAAGTTTTAATAATGAAACTAAGAGACATAAACTATGTCTTCGAATATATGGGGACATACCCAATTTTTGAGAGATAGAATTCCAAAGCTTCAACTCCGATCCTTCAAAAGGCTTCAAACCTATACTCATAAGGCATATAAAAGTATGGGGTTAGTACAAACAGTGTACTAACTATGGCATATGCAAAAACATGTATAAAGGGACATTTTAGTAAAATTAACCTTTCATGCAATTTAAATATAACATTCATGAATTTATGAACAAACAACATAAGAAGTATCATTAAACACTTAAAGGAGAATTTCCATTATTTTACCTCAACAATACACTTTACAGTAAGCACACCAAAACTTATAGTGAACATACTCGAGCATACAATTTCACATAAGTACTCTCCTCTAATAGGACTCTTAGGTCACACTAAGTGCAATGTGAGAGTAGCATCCCATACTACCACTCCCACTAGCGCCCCTAATGGATTCCCAAGGATTCGAGCACGTTACAACAATTTAACCAACATTACAGTAAACTATATTTGATAATACAGTGAACTTACTAAAACTTACAGTAAAATTGAATAAGCATTACAGTGAACATTTTGAATTCTTACAATGAAGACCTTACAGTGAATGGCAAGGTCCAAGTCATATGAACACTTTTTCCTTTGAAGTTTCCCTAACCCAAGGTTATCCTAAGACTCCATAAGGTGAGCCAAGAAGGTATCTTCATTACACCTCCCTTCAAAGCACATCAAAGCGGCCCTTAAAACAACCAAATCTTAGGCTTACTTCGTTAGAAATCAAATCCACGCCGTTGTCTAACATATGCAAAACACTCATGGAAATATAGGTCACACTAAGTGCAATGTGAGAGAAGCATCCCATACTACCACTCCCACTTAGTGCTCCTAATGGATTCCATTTACTCAAGTACTCCACAATAATCATCCATAACACCACACCATAATACTCATTCACACGGATTTTATGAATGTACTATTCTCCCATAGTAGGTATAGGTCACACCAAGTGCTATGTGAGAATAGCATCCCAGACTACTACTCCCACTTAGTGCTCCTACTAGGTAACTAATGTGGATCAAGCACTTCACGAAATACATACACAATATCAACAATATACAAGTTAACTAGTTTCAAATCAATTCTTTTGTGGGAGTTAGCTTAACCGAGAAAGACCATGAGAGCTAGACATGGAATCACGAGAAAGACCATGAGAGCTAGACTTGCCTACTGTAAAGTCGCTCTTCTTAGCGTTTACATGGATTTTCAAATAGCGACACCTATGCGGGCACATATTTATGGGATAAGGAGATTGCTACTAAGTAACTCACTCTCTACTAACGAGGAGTACTCATCCCAAGAGGTACTTTGTATTAAATAATCTCAACTCAGGAAGTGTAATCCACCTCCCCTTCATATCCTCTCGGTGCTAGGCATAACTCCCCACGGATTTATCAACATAATAGTCTATCTTAGAAAGCTCACTAGTGATGGAGAGGTTGCTACTAGACACTACATCTCAACTCACGAAGTGTGTCCACCTCAAGATTCCCCTTTTTACTCAACTTGGCATAGTACATTCTTTAAAGTGTTTGTGTGTGTACATGTGCACACCTTGCATATAAGCATCATTTCATTCTCATAAAGTTCTACACATACTTTAACCTTGATTCATCAAGTTACACACTCTACATGCTTCTCATAATCATATACTTCATTTAGACATAAACTAGGTCAAACATGCAATTCAAGCTACGCCAAACACAATACAAGACCCATTTTCAAAATCTCTTAATTTCACATATTAGAACTTCAAGATTACATATTCAAAACATACTAAATAACATCAAGTTCATTAATTAGCACCGTCATCCATAAGATGGACCATACCACTCAATATCAATTCTTTTGTAAGAACTATATAATGAAAGAAACTCAACATTAAATCATACTATCGTCACTCATAAGTAATTTATATTTCACCATATAAAGTCCCTTAAGGCAGTAGATACACCAACATAACAAATACAAAAAGACCCTAGCTCATACCCTACTTAAATCATGCTCACATAACCCATTTTGAAGCCAAAAGTTGAAGTATGCATAAACAACAATTTCATTTGAGTTTTAACATCAAAATCATAAACTCAACCAAAACTAAATACATTTAAACCATTAGAACACAAATATAAGACGACCCATACTATAAATCAAAGTTAAAAGACATTTGAGTTTAGAAACCCTTTTGAAAACCTTTTTGGAAGTTGGCTTCTTGAATGAAAAGATATTCAAGAATGGATACCACACATCACTAATCAAGCAAAATCCAAGAGTTTTGGTGAATAAATCTCATCCAACCCTCCCTCTCATCCTTCTTTGACCTCTAGCTTTCAATGGAGTCTTGAGAGAGTTTGTCTTTAGAGAGAGAGTTTAAATGTTGAAGTGAGGGTCTTGTCTAGGTCTAGGGTTTAAAACTATTTTAATATAACCTAAAAACACTAAGAATATCCACCTAGGGTATTAAAAGACTTGGGGTGTATTTACATAAACACCCCAAGTTGGGCAGCAGCTTCACAGGCTTTCAGGCCCTCACAAACGAGACCTTCACCAACGGACCGTCTGTGCATCAACAGACCGTTGGTAGGGTCTCGTGGGTGGATACGTAGCTCTAAAATGGATCCTGGACACCAACACCTTCTGGTGTAATCGACTCCCTAGGTCAACGGACCGTTGATGGACCAACGGACCGTCCTTAGGGTCGTCGATGGCCACTGCTTTTTGGGAGTTTTGCCCAAGTCTTGGGCCCTTCATCTAGGGCCCCTTGTGGGTCCTAGGTGGGGTCGTACCCGGATGTTAAGCCCCCAAAATAAGTCATCTAGGTCTTAGGAAAATCCCACCTTATTTTCCAGGAAAATGAACACGTAAAACTCATCAAAACACAACAAGACACACAAGTACATTCTAAGGCATACCTTACGAACGTCATGGACGTTCTTGGTCGATTGAACACCAAACATCACACACTACCTAAGGACACTAAAATAACTTATTTTAACCTAAAATTAACTCAAGAAACAACCACGAGGCTCTAGTTCACTTTAGTTCATTTTGGGGCGTTATAGCTAGCCCCCACAAATGTATGTAAAAGAACTATGTATTCTTAAGGGTGTACTAGGTAGGGTAGGTGCTGGAGTGGGACACTACCTATCCATTGCACAATCAGACATTTGGAGGGAGTCTTGGTTTGTCTTTATATAATGTATGAATGAGTCATTATATGATGCAAATGAAATTAATGTGATTTTCTGTTTAAAGTTAAGGAAGCATGTTGATGTTATGACTTGTATGATGAAAACTCAGTATGTGATGAATGTGATGTGCAAATTCTGGGGTTACTCATGAGGATTACTAAGTGTAAGTGCTAGTATGGGATGCTACTTTCACATTGCACCATGTGTAAATTGGGGTTGCCTTTGAGGATGGTGTTTAGGCGATGTTCCTAAGCATATGTATGTCTCTATAGTTTCTTGATATTGCGTCGTGACTTTTATAAATTAAAAGAAGTATGCTTATCCATAGTAGTCTTTACGATTTCCTAATTAGGTATTGAGTATATTGTATGGGCAATTTCCTTAGGTCTTTCTTAGGGGAGCCTTAGGATAACTTAGGATGGGAATAGTTCATATGTGATTTTTGGGTTTACTGTAATTATGCTCCTATGTTAATGAAAATGGAAGTTTTACCTTATGTGCTAAATGATGATACTATATGATGTTTTGTAACTTAATTCATGAAGTTTTTATCAAAATAACATGACTTTTATATTTTAACTAAATTTTCCCTTTTTGCATGATTTTGCAGATGTCATACTTAGTACATTGTTTGTACTAACCCATACTTTTCTATACTCTATACGTATAGGTTGGAGGTAAGTTGAAGGTTAGAAGACAATCTTGGGAATCTACTTTATCAAGACTAAGTATGTCCTCATATATTCGTGGGAATAGTCTTTATTTGTTTAGTTCTTATTTAAGACTTTTATAAGACTTATTACGTAGTTTCTTTCAATGTAAAAGGGTCGTATCCTAAGATAATTATGTCGTTTCTATAAGTTGACTTGTGACGATGAGACTATCCTTTGGTATTTATAATATATTTTCCTTATTATTATTATCGTGAAATGTTTTAATTCCACACTACTTTTAATGTCTTGTGTAATGAGTGATATCTAAGAGTCTAGTACAAGACCTTCGAAAGGTCAAGTGTGCCTTGTGCCAACCTAAGGGTTGCCCTACCTTCTACGGCGTACTTGCGGATCGTAACACATTGAAAAGTCTTACGCACATTAAAGAACCAATACAAGTCAATAATACATATTCATCAAGTCAAGATCATGTACATTACAAGACCAACAATACAAAGTCTAGTCAAGTCAACATGCATCGCAATATAATTAAGCACATAATCAAGACAACTCTATCATTAAGATAGAATATAAACAAGCATGTATAAGAGTTCATAATATCATAACAAAAGTAAGACCATCACTCATACACCCCCATTAACTCCACTAGTGCAATGATTAAGTAAGACCCCATAACATCACTCAACCAAGTGAACCCAATAAGAACTATAGGCAATTCCCAACGTCAAATACTATATCATTAAGAGTAGATATCATCATACTTTAGCAAAACCGACCAACCACATGTTCATAAGTGAAACCAATATCACATAATGTCATGAACATGTAAGATCAACATATACATATCATTTACGTTTATAAGCATATACATACATAAGAGCATCCTTCTAAGACTCCCCTCAAGGCTAACCAGTGCAATGTATAGGTAGAGTATCATACCCCTACCTAAACTTAGCTAAATCCCTTAGGTCCATATAGTTAGAGTTCATTCCATTACTTCATTTTACCTTTTCGGAACATATTGCCTTGAAGACATAGACCACATAAGCAATGTGGAATCCGGTGTCATGGAACCCTAAACGAAAGAAGGTGGACTACTTGCCAAGGTAGTACCAAAATATTAACATAGCATCTATGTGGATCCACTAGCTAGTATTCCTATGGGGGAAACATAGTTCAATAACTAGGAGATGTAGTTGGTACCCTCTTTATGCTACATGCATTATAGTCTCCAATCTCATGAGTACATTAGTGATCATACCTTTTCTATGTTTTAAGGGACACTCGTAACTTCTAGTTCACTCGATTCTAAGCTAGAGTCTTTTTGAAATGTCTTTCATTATTATTAATAACATAGTTTAAGTCATAGGGTCTACCCCTTATATAGTCATCATCATATCTCAATAGGAATTACATGAGTATTGTCCTTTCATTACAATTCACACATGTGAGGTTAGAACATTTACATAATCAAATATTACAAGGCACATAGGAAATTCATCACCACCTCTATGTCATTACATCTTAGTCAACAACTCATAAGTCATAATTCATGACATTCCGATTCAACTCAAACCAACCGTAATAATTCTCCTCATAACGTATATTTCAATATAACTTCATTCCTAAACACATGTAATAATAATCGAAGTAAAGGGATGAGATTACAAGACTTACCAATTCTGCTTCAAAAGTTGTAACATCCCTCAAATGATCTAGGTTAAACTAGAGACGAACACTTGGGTCATGATGTTTTAAAGTAATAAAATTATTAAAAATAGTGTTCATAGGCATTATATAGTGTTTTGGGGGATGTTTTGAAGGTGAAATTCATTACCGAGAGTTCATACCCGTAGAATGACATACAAAGGGTTGAAACGTCTGAGAATGACACCCCGGGAACTGTCAAAAAATCCCCCGAGGAGGACCCAAACATGGGCCAGCGAAAGTGCCAAGATGCAAAATTTGGCATGCTGCTGCGCAACGCGCAATTGTCACGCGGTAGGGAAAACATTTTCCCTACAACGCGGGGCTGTCACGAACCATTCTTCCAAGAATTTTTGAAAAATAGGATTCGGAAGTGTCTCTGCGACGCGCAATAATGTCCCAGATTTCGTTGCATCGTTTTTAAGTCAAATTTAAGTTGGTTAATTTGTCCAATAAATATCGGTGTCTTTTGGGTAATTTAGGGGTGACTTATGGACGGTTATAGGACCTATTTAATCCCCTTAATTCATCAATTAAAGCAAAACCCTCAACTCAAAACAAAATCTCTCGATTCACTCTCTCCAAAACCTCAATTGTTGAAGGTTGGAAGCTCCAAGGAAAGAGATAGGTTTCTCAAGTTTTTCTCCATAAATCTCGTGGTATTTTCATCACAATTAAGGTATGTTTATTCATCCTTGAAATATCTTTCTTCAAGGAATCAATTCCAATGATTTTCAAAGATGATCAAAAACATGATTTGTCCAGTTTCATAATATATCCATGGGTTCTTGCATAAAAGATTTTAAATCAGTGTTTTAGTATTGAATTGATGTTAATGCAATGTTTTAAATATATAATTCTTATGAACCCATGCGAATCATGCAATTTTTATTTTTACTACTTTATGGGTTACTTCATATGACTTAATGCTTATGAATTGTGATGTAGTTTCTTATGGGTTATCTAATGATGTAACAATTGTATTCAATTGATATGTAATTTGTCTTAGATTGATAAATCTATATTGAATTGACTTATATTCATTGAGTATTATGATTTTTGTTAATTGATGATCATGGCCGTGGGTAAGGGCCTTATGGTATTGAATTGCATTATTTAGCTATGGATTAAGGTGGGGAGAACGGATTTGTGGTAATCTGCCCTAGTTCTCTTTATTTTATGTTAATTACACTTTAATTACGTTGTTATTGGTATGGTACACTTATTATGGTGGTGCTATGTGCTTTAATTGCAATTGATGTGGCCTTGTCGGCGTTACTTTATGTATTATGATGATCATGGCCTTGTCGGAACTACTTGAAGTATTATGATGATTTGTGTAGGTGATTATGTGAAGTTTAATCATATCTATATACATTCTAGTAATGTGAAGGTTTGATATTGTTAGGTGATTATGTTAGACTATGACTATGTGTTTATGTGTCTAGTCTTAGAATTGATGCATGATTGTTCCTACTTGACTATATGAGTCTATAATGGTTATATTGATGATGTTATAGTAATTTATATGATGACATAAAGATGATAAGTGTCATTCCTAAGTGTTTCAAAGAATGTTATGTTATACGTAATAAAGTAAAGTATGTTGTGTCTTGTCTTGGTAGACTTGTGTCCCTTACTTGATACATGTATATGATGAATATGACCATATTGACTTAATAGGCTTACGCAACTTTGTCTTGTACGGGTATGGATAAATGTTGAACGAAAGTCTAGGATCGGTAGACCTAAGATGGTGCCCTTCAAAGAATGACTAATATGTGGAACCTTCTATATATAGACAAGGTTAAGAATGAGCTATCTTTATTAGACCATTGACTGGCAACCCTAGTGGACCCATCTTTGGTAGGTGCATTATGACTAGGTAATGACTAAGAGATGGTACCTTTTCACATGTCCCTCTTTATTGAAATTACTCTATGAGAACAAAGGCTAACACTTAGTGAATATGTTATGGTTTGTAGCTCTACTTAAGAAGGAGACTATAGTACAATGTATTTCTACTTGAGAATGATACTAAAGTGCATAAAAGACCTTGATATTTCTTAACCATGTGCCTACATGGGATGTGTCCTAGTTATACCCTTTGCAAGTAGAACACCCTCCATCGGAGTAGGTTTATGAATCCGGATTCCATGCCTAGCTAGTATGGTCTATGTCGGTTATTGCCTATTCTAATCATGTGAGATACATAATAATGTTGGATAAGTACTATGAAATTTATGTAGTGGAATGAGACTCTATCTAGACATTGCACGATAAGTCTTTGAAAATGTTAGTATGTGAGTCCCTAGGTCTTTCCAAGACCATTATGTGAAGTCTATAATTAATGAAATGTTATCTAAATGACTTAATGAACAAAATAACTTTAATAAAGGAATGCTAGTGAAAAAGGTACTTATCCAGAGTAGCTTAGAGGATTGCTTAGGTAGGCTTGAAGAGGGTGTATAGGCGGTCTCTTCATGTTTTACTTAAGTGAGTCTTAGAGTAATTCTAGGTAGGGAGTTTAATAAATAAAGTAAGATTGATCTCGTCTTAGGATAACCTTTGGTGAGAGGGTTGCAAGCTAAGAGAGTTCACTGTGAAGTTAATTTAGTTCACTGTAATATTCTTCGATGTTTGATAAAATGCTTATGTGATATCTTATATGTTTCGAAGGTGTTAAAAGTTGTTCTTATGCTTTTACTATGATGTTTTAATAAAAAAGAGAATGTTTTATACAAATGTCCGTTTCTCATGATTTTATGCATTACGTCATACTTAGTACAAGTGTTTGTACTAAGTCCATACATTTTGTCAATCTCTAAAGGTGTAGGTGGCGTTTGAGAACAGTCTTGAAGTTGAAGCTTGGATTAGTCTTCATTCACATAAAGAGTTTGGTATGTCCTCACTAGATTCGACGACATCTTGATGTTTCGATTTCCATATTGAAAGTATTGTAATAAACTTTGCTAATTTCTGTATGATGTAGTTTGGGCCGTGTCCAAATATATATTCGTATGTCTAAGATGGTGACCTTGAGACTTAGCCTTTCATAATGTTTTTCTATAAAAGAGATAATTTGAAGTATTATTATTTCGTATGAAAAGCTTTAATACCGCACTACTTTTAGCACATGTATGCAATGAATGGTACCAAAAGGCTTGTACAAGACCTCCGAGAGGTCGAGTGCGCCAAGTTTTAATTCAAGAATGCCCTAACTTCTAGGGGGTACTCTCGGGTCGTTACAAAATCCTTCATCCTAGGTTTTACCATCAACCATCCAATTCAACTCAAAAATGGGTGTAATAACATCATTCAAAACATTACCCGAGGTAGTAATCCAATTTACTAGGTCAATAGCATTATAACTATCCCAATTATCTTCAATTCATAATGTAGGGATAAGGGGAATAGGGTTCATCATGAAATCTTCAAGGAATTGATCCAATCACAACAATACATTACCCCAGGTAGTCCGTGAATTAATTAGAATAGATAAAACAAGTCTAAAAATCAATAATTATTCAATTCCCATCAATTTATAAGAAAGATAAAAGATTTGGAAAATTGTGGAAAGGGACATGATCTATATGAAATTGTATCAATTAATATCAATTAACCAACAATCTACACTAAATTAGTCATAGGCAATCACAATTTATCATCAATTTGAATTTAAGAAGAAAACACAATAGAATAGGACAACCCTTGGAATTGGGTGATTTAGAAATCAACTTCGAAAGGACCTCTTGCAGAAAGGAATCCCAATAGTGAAGAACACATACCTTAATGAAGATTAATCCACAAAATTTAAGTGAAATCCTAGAGAAATTGGTCTTCTTCTTCAAACATTCTTGCTTATTTAATGGAGGATTTAGGGAGGGAGAAAGTAGAGGGAGATGAGATCTTTTGGGTTTTGTTTTGGGAATTTGTTTTAAATGACTTAAAACTGACCCTTAGTCAATATTCAGTCACCCCCTAAGTTACTCAAAAGACCACTCACTTAAATGGGTTTCTTTGTGAAGTCAAAATGCTTAAAATACGATTTCAACGAATATGGGAAGTGGCTGCGCATCGCCGGGCTAATTGCATATTTTATTTTTGATATCCGGGTTGAGAGAGTGGACCTCGTGGAGTGCACACATCGTGACGCAAAATTTTCCATGTCACATGTCAGCTGCGCATCGCACAGTGATCTCTAAATTCAGGCTGTCGCAAGATGCTTTGGTAGCTTGTTCACCAAGGTTTGGGTCCTCCTCAAGAACCCATTGGGCGGTACTTGGGGAGTGGTTACTAGACGTTTGGACCCATTGTATTAAATTATTCCTATTTAAGTCTTTTTACTAGATTTAAACTATATATAACCCTCCAAATCCTTAACCAAACATAGGGACGTCAACTAGTTCAATTTAACTATTTTCCAGACGTCATGGACGTTTATTAACACCTTGTCTCTAAAACTTCCTTAATAGTTTATAAACAGTATTTTAGGCTTAGAAAAAGTTTTTTAAGGTTTAGTTCATCATGTGAGGATATTGTTTATGTCATGGACTTTGGAGTGTTACAAACGTCCAGGTCCGACCCCCTATGGATCGCCCGAGGGTTCCATAAGGGACCCCACATTGGACCAAGAAAGCTTCCATGAGGCAGAAGATTTTGTGAATGGAGGGAGCATGTCCACTTCGTGGACACATTGCAGATTCTTCTGTTTGAAAAATTATTTTTGGAAATTTTGCAGGAGAAGCTCCTTGACGCGGACTTGTTTCCTGATGAAAAATATGAAATTTGAATTCGAGTTTGATTTCATTAAATGGTCAATTTCAGTGAGAGGTAATTTGGTTATTATAGGGGAGGGTTATATATTGATATTCCTTCAGTTTTCCCTCAAAATTACTCACTAAAATCAAAACCCCAAAATAAATGCCAAAAGTTCTTCCTTCTCTACACTCTCTCTCTACTAATCATCCATAGAAGAATCTTTGAAGGATGAAGAAGAAGGACAACATTTTCAAGTTTATACTCAATTTCATGGTGATTCATCATTAAGATATGATTTCTTTCACTCTTGGGATTCTTTTCCCCAAGAGGTCCCTTCAAAGAGATGATTTCTAAATCACCCAAAACTAGGGTTTTTCATCTCACATAGGACTTCTTTCAAAAATAAAATTATGAATCAATTGTAATGAATTATGATGAACTAATATTTTTTAAAGTATATATTGATGGTTCATTGATGATTTAATATGAGATTTCCCTAGACTCATGTATTTCCCCATATTTCATGAAAACCTTGAATTTATATGATGAATTGTGAAGATCATAATCATGTAGATTGACTACGTTATTGTTAATTGTGTAATTTCTTATTGAATTTACCTCGTTTATGTAATTGGTTATGTATTCTTGGTAATTGAAGTATGAAGGTTCTTAGAAGAGGCAAAGAAGGTATGTGGATTGGTTATCCCTGGCTTTAATTTGGGAATTATGAGTTACTTAGATAGTAATGCTTTTATGTCTAATGTGTGGTTGTGATGTGATGCTAGGTATTCTTCATCCTTAAACCCAAGACATTGAATTAGACATGTGCTATGTATGCATGTTATGATACGATTGTTGTATGATTGAAAGTAGTTTCTTATGATCATAATAAAGTGTTAAGTGAAAGGTTTACTCACTTCTATGTAGTTTCTAAAGTGAAAGGATAGTTCTCACTCATGAATTCCTATGAGCTATTATGATAAGATTTTAACATAGGGTTATAGAAGAGACTAATATGATCTTGTATGATGAGTATGATGATTACTAAAGAGAATAAATGTTTAGCCTGAAAGGGCATGTAAAGGAGATTGAGGTCTAATGTTTAGTAAGTCCAGCCTCCCACATGGGTTTTCTCACGTTAGTAAGTCCGGATTCCCTAGTTATGTGTTGTCTAATGAGATTGATACCTCCACTTCTCATAAGTCAAGGTTTCTAGGAACAATCATCTTGACCTAAAATATGTTCCCATATAGGACTCAAGCTTAGTAGATCCACCTAGATAGCTATGTACGAATGTTTACACCTTAGACAAGTATTAACCCTCTTTTAGTTGTGGGAGTAGAACACCGGATTTCATGTAGATCACATGGTATCATGTCGTCTATTACACTTATTTCGCTAATGTAAAAGTAAATGAATAAGTTAAGTATGTGAACTCTTATTAGGGTTTTCTCAAAGGCTACTACATAGTGTGAGGGAGGGTATGAGACTTCTCTAACACATTGCACATGTGGTATCCTAAAGGATGGTTCTATTAGTGTTCTCTTATGATTATGATTATGATTATGTTGTTAAGATATGAGTAGTATTGTTGAATGAAGAATGTTATGGAAATATGAGATTATGTTGTAAGTATGATATGGGTTGCTTAATGTGATACTTAGCTTTGGATAGGGTTATGGAGTTTTATCCTTGGCATTGCACAAGTGTTGCTTGGGTTGTTTACTTTGTTTGATTGATATTATGTTGAATTAACTTAGTATGCTTACATACATGTGCTTGTTGAGTCTAAGTGATAGAAAGCATGATTTTTATGAAAATGGCCTTTTCTCATGCATTGATGATTTTTATGCATAGAAGCCATACTTAGTACATGTGGTTGGTACTAACCCATATTTTCTCCTTTTTACCAAACATTTTACGTTCGTGTCAATTGGAGAAAGAGACTTGGCTCTTTCCGAAGTCAATTTGTGAGTCCACATGAGTTCCGAGGATAGAGCCACTTATTAAGACTTATTAGTTTTATCTATTTTTTTAGACAATTATTCCATTCTCATGTTGAGACTTCTTGTAGACTTTATGGGCATATTGTAATATACTAAGGGATGTGCCCAAACAATTGTGATTCACTTTTGAGATGGTTAAATGTGAGATGAACAATTAGATTATGTTGTTGTTAAATGTTAAGTGATAAGCCTATGTAAGATTCATAAGCAAGGTGTCTATGTAAACCCCATATACGATATCCAAGAAGTCTAAGTATACTTCATTATATAGAAATGTTACACCCTCAAAATGAACTAAGGTAGATAGAAACTCACATGTGCCTAAAATGGATGATAACATGTTAATTAAATGTTTTGCATCTTGTATAATTAATTTGAAGAGGTTTGGAGGTCAAACGTCCAAGACGTTCAAAAGTTGTTATTTAGACGTGCTAGTGAGTACTTGTATGTTTGCTTTGTTTTTATGTGTTGTTTGAAGCAAAATAAAAGTAGAGGTGACTCTATTGTATTAAAATACATGTTAAGGGCCAAAACGTTCGGGTATGACTCCCCGAGGACCCCCCTAAGGGCCCCCAATGAGGACCCAAACGTTGGAGACGGAGGCTTCCAAGGCGGCGTGCAGCAACAAGATTGGGGACCAGCCTCGCGTCGCGCGCCTGGCACTAAGTTTACCTGTGCGACGCACACCTAACACGAGGCTCACTGCCTTAAAATCACAGGCTGCCTCCGCGACGCGCAGCCACTTCCCAAATCCGATTGTGTCATTTTAAAGTCAATTTTGATATCTATAAAAATACCAATAAGTATGGGGGTGTTTTGGTAACCATTTTTCCAAGCCAAAACCCCAACACCCATTAAGAAATAAAAATCCCCAAAACTATCTCTCCTTCTAAAAAAACCAAAAACTCCATTGAAGACCAAGCTCAAGAACAAGCTATGGAGGTGGATTCGTGGAGCTTTCTTCTAAGATTTTCGTGGGTTTTGTAATGTTAAAGGTATGATTATCCTAATCCGTAGAAAACCATTGGAGTCCATTCAAATCTATTTCCCAAACGTGATTCTAAGTCAAAAATCCTATATTTCAATCTAGCCATGGGTTCATTGTTAAAGTGATTTTAAAATCACTCTATTGATGAATATATCTTTAGCTACAGATTTTATAATGAATTTCTATATTGTTTTATGAAGAATCAATGATCCGCCTTATTTCTCAAATTTGCCTATAATGTAGGTCTTGTGATCTTGATTTCATGTTTATAGAATTGTGATCAGATTGTATTGAATTGCTTATTGCTATTACTATCTATATCAATTTAATATGAATTGTATAGGAATGATCAAAGATGATCATTATCTTGGAGATTTGGTAAGTTGACCTATTTCCTCTAATTAACTTCGAATGTATTTTGAATTGTGTTGATTGGTATGGTCCAATTATGGTGGCAGTGTTGACATTCTTGTACATGTTTATGTGTTATGATCATTGTATTGAAGGCATTAGATGTAAGAGAAATGTATATGATGATTTCCATGTTTAGGAAGTTGAAGGATTTACACTTGGTTCAAATATCATGTTTCAATTCATGTTATGTGAAGTTATATGTATGTACTTCCACACTAGTTGTATGAGCTAGGTGTGGGTATGATGTTATATATATTTGTGTGATGATAATGTTAGGGTTAGGTGTGGTCTATATGGCTAATGACTAAGAATACTTTATAATATGACCCTTATCCATATGAACCCTATATGAATGTGTAATCAAACTATGCTAGAAGTGTGGTATTCTACTGTTGAATATGTACTTGCCTCCTATGATGTAATGTGAGTGTGTGTAGTCTATAGTCTTAAAGATTCTAGATGTGTTTAACTGCAAGACTTGAAAGAATGTTGTACATGTGTTGTGACCTTTAGAAGGTGTCCTCCTCAATACTATGTGACAGCCATTATGTTATCATGCTGACCAATTTACACATACACTTCATGCAAATCTACTAGTAGGAAATATTCATGATGACTAAGGGAAGGATAGTTCTTCAATGCATTATTACCTATTTCTAAGCATGTAAAGTATATGATTAATGAAGTTATAAACATGTGTGCCTAAAAGTGTTTATGTGAAGGTAGATCTTACATATATCTACACACACATGCATGTATGAATGAAGTATGTTAATGGTAGTCTAATGAATAAGTGAGTCTTTTGAAAGGTATTACTCAATTGTACTCTAAACTAGACTATAGTATGAATAGTATATGATTATGAGAAAGTACATTCCACGTATGTAGGTTCTATGATGAAAGGACATTCTCATCCTAGATACCTTTGAGCTATATAATGTATGAGGTAGTAATTCCCTAAAGTCTAATACTTATGAAGTAATGTTATCTAAAGGCTTAATGATGTTTAAAAGAGAGTTTAATCTTAGAGCCGAGTGAACATGACAAATGAGAGTGGGAGCTTCATGTTAGTAAGTCCGGATTCCCACGAAGAGAAACTTCACATTAGTATGTCCGTGTTCCCAACCTAGATGTTGTCTCATGAGATGGAAACCTCCACGTTAAAAAGTAAAGGTTTCTAGAAGACATCTCCTTGTTCTATAACAACGTTCTATAACAACGTGCTCCCGTTGGTTATAGCTTCTGGATTATGAATGTCCTACCTTGTCAAGTAGTACCTTCTCTTTTCGGTGTAGGAGTAGAAAACCGGATTCCATGTAGATCACATGGTCTATGTCGGTTATGGCTATGTCTACCAAAAGTTAAGAAATGAACTAAGATAATAACATGAACCCTAATCTAAATTCCTTGAGAGGTGTACTTAGTATAGGGAGGACTACGGACCCTACCTATGCATTGCACTAGATGACTTTAAGAACGGATAGGATTGGAGCCTCTTATGAAGTAAAGATTTATGTTAGGCATGACTTGTATCAATGAATATTGAGTGGCCTTGTTATGTAAAGACATGAATTATGACTATGCATGTAAAATACACTTATGACTTCTAAATGAGCTTACATAGTACATGTTGGGGTATGGGACTCCATGTGTACATTGCACAAGTAAACATGTGAAGGGGGTTGTGAGAGTGGTTTACGTATTTTATGCACTAAGTGAGTTTAGGGATAAAGTGTAGGAAATATGATGATGTATTCCCATGATGTTATGAAGTATGATGGGTTCTTATATGATGTTATGAAGTATGTGGTGTTATGTAAGTTCTAAATGAAAGTGTTATTACTTATTAAGTATGTTATGCCTAGTCTAGGGTGACTTCTTAGGTACACTTGGTGGAAGTAGTATTATGGGATTCTACCTACACATTGCACTAGTGTGACTTAGGATTTGTCTTAGGTGATGGTCCTTGTGTGAATTTTATGTGTATGAGGTGTTTAAGTAGTATGAATATATGTGGTTGCGTTATGAATCGTATTATGAGAGAATATTGTAAGGTGATGACACGCCCTTAAAATGAGCTAAGGTATCTAGAGCCTCACATGATCCAAAAAGGGTTAATAACATTTTAATCAAATAATTTGTAGTATGCATATTTTATTTGAAGTCATTTGGAGGTTAAACGTTCAAAAACGTCCATGACGTTCGAAAGTTGGTTTTTAGACGTGCTATCGAGTCCTTGTATGTTTGCCTTGTTTTATTTGTTTTTTAGAGTTGAGAATTTGTTGAACCTAGTATTTTAATAGACATGTTAAGGGTCAGAACGTTTGAGTACCAATCCCTAGGGACCACCCGAAGGGCCCCACAAGAGGACCCAATCCTTGGACAAGAGGCTTCCCAAGGCAGCGTAAATAATTGGGAGGCTGCCCCATGATGGGCTCCTAGCACGCACCTCACCGTCCCAAAAATTATTTGGGGCAGAAATTGGGAGGTTGCCCCGCGACGCGCAGCCCACTCCCAGATCCGGTTGCGTCGTTCTTACGTCAATTTTCACATGTCTAAGAAACCCATTTCGTGTGGGGGTGTTTTGGTAACTTAGGGGAAGTTTTATTAACTGTTTTTAGGTCCTTTTTAAACCCTTTCCCAATAAAAAAACCCAACAACCATTAAGAAATAAAATTCCAAAAGTTCTCTTCTCTTCCAAAAACCTCAAAACCTCCATTAAAGACCAAGCTCAAGAACAAACTATGAAGTTGGATTCTTGAAGCTTTTTTCTGATATTTTCATGGGCTTTTTAATGTATAAGGTATGGTTATCCTTCATCCATAGATAACCATGCATCTATGGAGTCCTTTCAAAGGTTTTCAAAACATGAATTCTAAGTCAAAAATCCTATATTTCAATCTAGCAATAGGTTCATTCTCAAATTGATTTCATGAGCATTCTAAGGATGAATATATGTTTATCTACTGATTTTATGATGCATTTTATATCCAATTTTATGAAAGACCAATGATCCTCCTAATTTCTCAAATTAGCCTATAATGTGGGTCTTGTGATCTTGATTACATGTTTATAGAATTGTGATTAGAGTGTATTGAATTGCTTATCTATTACTGCCTATATCAATTGAATATGAAGTGTGGAGGAATGATTAAATATGATAATTAGCTTTGAGATTTGGTAAGTTGACATATTTCTTCTAATTAGTCTAGAATGTACATTGAAATGTGTTGATTGGTATGGCCCACTTATGGTGGTGGTGTTTACATTCTTATACATATTTATGTGTTAATATCATGGCCTTGAAGGCATTAGATGCAAGACAAATTTATATGATAATTTCCATATTTAGGAAGTTGAAGGATTTAGCCTTGATTGTAATAACATATGTAAGTGAATTGATATGTGATGTTATGTGTATAGTTTTCTACACTACTTGTTTAATCTAGGTGAGGAGATGATGTTATATGTATATTTGTATCGATCATTTTAGGGTTAGGTGTGGTATATACGGATAATGGTGATAAATATCCTTATAGCATGACCCCTACCCATATGAACCTTATATGGTTGTGCGATCAAAGTATGCTAGGAGTCTTATATTCTGTTGTTGAATATGTACTTGCCTCCTATGATGTAATGTGAGTGTGTGTAGTCTATAGTCCCCAATACTCTATATGTTTGTATGTCATGACCCAAATCGGGCCGCGCAGTGGCACCCACACTTATCCTACTATGTGAGCGAACCAACCAATCTAAACCCCAACATTTCAAGATATAATGAACCAAATACAATGCGGAAGACTTAAAACTCATTAACGAAATCAAATTAATAACTTCTAAATTTATAACTCATTATCCCCAAAATCTGGAAGTCAACACCACAAGAACATCTATGATCAAATTACTAAACTAAGAGTATTCTAAGAAGCTAAAATAAATAAAAAGCTAGTCCATGCCGGAACTTCAAGGCATCAAGACATGAGGAAGAAGATCCAGTCCAAGCTAGAAGCATTAGCTCACCCTGAAATCCGATGTAATGTAGACTGGCTAGAGTTGCGGTTGAGTTGAAGACGACGGTACGTTTGCTGCACTCCACAAATAACAAAGAAAGAAACATACAAGTAGGGGTCAGTACAAAACACGAGTACTGAGTAGGTATCATCGGCCAACTCAAAATAGAAAACAGTATATATCAGATAATATCATAAAATCAAATAATATCCTTAACATGCGGCATTTACAATTACCATAACTCTTGGTCACAAACACCAAGCACATCTATGAGGACTCACGCCTCCCCATCATACTCATTTGGGAATTAGGTTCATTAAATTGAGTACATTAACATCTTTGAAGATTCATTATCTTTATTC
This sequence comes from Solanum lycopersicoides, assembly GCA_022817965.1. NCBI lineage: Eukaryota > Viridiplantae > Streptophyta > Magnoliopsida > Solanales > Solanaceae > Solanum > Solanum lycopersicoides. The sequence goes on along the minus strand of CM040622.1, from coordinate 68,115,259 downwards.
CTCTCGTGTCGGTACATGACACTCCGCTCCATAAACTATCCTGGTGTCGGAACGTGACACTCCGATCCTCATATACTATCCTGGTACCGGAATGTGGCACCCGATCCATATACTATCCTGGTACCGGAACGTGGCACCCGATCCATATAATATCCTGGTGTCGGAACGTGACACTCCGATCCATATACTATCCTGGTGTCGGAACGTGACACTCCGATCCTCATATACTATCCTGGTACCGGAACGTGGCACCCGATCCTCTATTACTATCCTGGTGTCGGAACGTGACACCCGATCCCCTAATCTCACTACTTTCGTTCATCAAGCCTTCTTTTATACCAAGGCATCATCATTAACAAAGTAGATTAGGGTTTTTCAAGATTTAGGATTCAATAGCCTCATCATGCTTAGTTTATCACAATTATATAATCACATTCATGCAAGCAGACAATTAAGCATATAGAAGGGTTTACAATACGACCAATACATATCATTCGCTATTAAGAGTTTACTACGAATAGCATAAACCATAACCTACCTCCACCGAAGAATTCGTGATCAAGCAAGCAATTTCACCAAGGCTGCGTTTTTCCTCTCTCTCGATCGATCGTTTCTCCCTCTCTTGTTCTTTCTATTTTTCTTATTCAAACCCTCTTTCTTTTACCCTAATTAACATATAATTAAATATAAAAGATGATAGAATAACCCACTAATTAATTCAAGGTTATCTCTTTTAACCCCCAAGTAATGATTTCCTTGAGGGAACGGATAATTGTTTTGTTTGTGGTAAGAGTGTATATAAGGTAAAACATTATCTTGATTCTTCCTATTGAGGGTGTTGGTGTGAATAATAACCTCACTTATGAGGAAGTTCCGGTTCAAATCCTTGATAGGCAAGTAAAAAAAGTTGAGGAACAAAGAGGTGGCTTCATTAATGGTGTTATGGAAGAATCACCTAGTGTAGGGTGCAACATGGGAGTCTGAGGCTGACATGAAGTCCTGTTACCCTCATCTTTTTGATAACTAAGGTTATTCATTCGTCTTAATAATGAAATTAATGAATAGAAATTGAAGTTTCTTGATTTTTTGTGAAATTTTGCAAAATGTGCATTTTGTATGTTGTTACATTGACTTACAGTGAAGTATGCCTCTAAGTCGCAATTTTTCTTGTTTCCGTTGTATTGTGCATTTTAATATGGTGAGTATTTATTAAATGATATGTGGCATATTGGTAAGTTGAACTTTGGCATAATTGACTCATGTAAAGTATGTTGAGCTCATGATGTTGTTGTGAGAAGGAAATTCCTCATAATGTCATGTTTGAGTCTTACGTGTGGTAAAAGAATTTTTTAATTTCCTTGTGTAAGTGATATGATTGATGTTGTGACTCATGTTATTATGTATTGTTGTTGGTTGGGCTGCTAGTTTTTAGTCTATTCCTTCCTTCAAAAGATTTTTAGTGTCATTCGGGGACGAATGTACCTAAGGGGGCTAATGTAACACTTTGAAAATCCAAGACGTGCTCTAGAGCCTAACATAAGTGTCATAAGGTCTAGGAACTTTTTTAAGGTCTATTTTAATGAATATAAGTAATTTAGGAGGTCTAGAAACCAAAACGTCCAAGAACGTCCATGACGTCCAGAAACTAGTTCAAGGAGGTACTATCGTGCCTTAGACTATTTTACTAGATTTTAGAAGTTAGAAAGTGATGAAAATTAGTGGAAGGATGTATAACATGTGTTTAAGTGAATTCATGGTCGAAACGCCAGGGTACCACTCCCCAACGACCAACCAAGGGCCCTTGAGGAGGACCCTTGCGTTTGGGGTCAAAGGACTGCCCAAGTCAGTGTGCACAGATGAGTGCCATTGACGGGGCGTGTGCCAATCGACAAGGCGTCGATGGTCACTTATAAAAAATCCTGGATGGGTCATTTTGCACATTGTGACCAAGATGAATGATGTGCAGCACGGAAGGGCACAGTGGTCGTCGATAGACCCACGATCCGTCGATCGTGGTGTCGTATGTGGTCACTGGAATTTTCTGCACGTTTTTAACTAGTTCCAAATAATTAATTGAGGGATTAGGTGGTTACTTAGGCGTTAATTGAAGTCTAATTAAGTTGATTAACTCCCCATATAAAGGTCCCAACCCCATTAGATTAACCCAACTCGCATAACTCACAAACCCAAATTCTCTTCCTTCTCTCTTCTTTCTCTCTCTAGTTGAAGAGCTCCATTGATGACCAAACTAGGGGAGGGTTTAGGGGATGTAAAGGGACAAATTCACCATCAATTCTTCATCAAACATTAAGGTATGGTATGTAATCACCTTTGGGACTTCTTTAGCCAAAGGGTTCCTTCAAAGTAATTTCAAAAGTTGAGTTTTCAAGTGGGTTTCATCCATTCTCGAAATTGATATTATGAATTAATTTTTTTATGATTTATTTTTTATATTATGAATATATTAACATGTATTATAACATAATTATAATGTGTGTTTATGGTTTGTTCTAGTTTTTAGAAGATGACTTTCACCCCCTTACCCAAGGTTATGATCTTGATATGAATTGTTTAATGTTGGTTAAAGTAACTTGATTATTGATTGAATTAATATTATATGATGTTATTGTATCAATCATGAATATATTAGGTTGAATTATATTTCTATCATGCTACTTCTTGAGAAGTTGATCTAGGTTATGTAGTGTATTGTGAATTGACCTAAGTATCTTGCTTAAGTTATGAAATAGTGATCAATTGTGATGTAGTGATTTAATTAACCATGTTATTATGTTGGTTATTGTTTTATTATGAAAATATACCCTAATTGGGTTGAGTTAAGGTTTGATTGTAAGACGTTGGTGATGGATTATGAATGAGACTTGGTAGGTCTAATGATCCCTATTCTTTACTTCAAATTTTGGTTAATTGTGATTAATTCAGGATGTTTTGTTAGAGTATGCCTTCTATTAGGATTCATAGGGTGCTATGATATTGAATTGAAATGTCTTGACTATGGTTGCGATGTTGATTAAGATGTAAATATGTTAAGGATGGTGATGACTACCAATGTGCCTTATCATGAATGAATATGTAAATGTGCTAACCTCACTTATATGAATTGTAATGAAAGGACTATACTCATGCAAATTCTTATTGAGATACGATGATGATGATTATACAAGAGTTAGACACTATGACCCAAACTAATCTATGAATGTTAATAAATGCTTAAAGACATTTCAAAAAAGGACTCTAGCTTAGCACCGAGTGAACTAGAGTGAGTAGTGTCCCGTCCCACATAAGGAAGGTAGGAGCACTAATTTACTCTTGATATTGGCGACTAGAATGCATGTAGCATAAAGAGGGTCCGAATTATATCTCCTAGTTCTTGAGCTATGTTGCCCCCACAAGAATACTAGCTAGCGGATCCACGTAGTTGCTATGTTCATGTATTGGTACTACCTAGGCAAGTGGTCCACCTTCTTTTGGTGTAGGGTTCCATGACACCGGATTCCACATTAGCTCATGTGTTATATGTCAGTTAAAGCTAGAGGTTCCCAAAATGTAAAATGAAGTAATGGATGAACTCTAACTATGATGAACTAAAAGGTTTAGCTTAGTCTAGGTAGTGGATATGGGACTCTACCTATACATTACACTAGTTAGCCTTGAGGGAAGTCTTAGAAGGATGTTCTTATGTATGTATATGCTTATAAATGTAAATGATATGTATATGATGATCTCGCATGTATATGATATAATGTGGTGTTGGTAGTCTTTATGATCATGTGTTTGTTCTCCATGGTTAAAGTTTGATGATATGTTTCCTTAAATGATGTACTAGGTGAAGTTGTATATTAATCGTGGTTCTTGTTGAGTTACTTGATTGAGTAAAGTTATGGGGATTTGCTTGGTCATTGCACTTGTTGACTTTATCAGGATTCATGATTAGTTGTCTTGCTTTATTATGATATGATGAACTCTTATTCATGCATGTGATGAAGTTACTTGATGATAGGGTTGTATTAGATTGTGGGTTCAAGTATGTTTATAATCATGTTACTTGCTTTGACTAAATGAACATGTTCTATTGGTTGGTATGGTCTTGTTGAATGGGCATAATGGTTTTGATAAAAAAATGCATAGACATTGAAATGTCCCCTTTTAGAATGATTTGATCTTATATGTGCATATGGTCTCATACATAGTACAAGTGGTGTAATAACCCCATTTTTATCTCTTTTTCCCCAAAATTTTAGCTTCCGATCGTTGAAGGTTCTTTGAGACGACTTTGAAGAAGACTTCGAATTTCTCAATCATCCATGTGGGTAGGTTCGGTAAGATCCCAAAAATAACTTAGGTGAAGCTAGTGCCTAACATGTTTTTTATGATGGTCTTAGGTCCTAAATTGGTCTATAATGTGGTATTTAGGCAGTGTCTAGAGTTTTAGGTGCATTGGAAGTCAAGCGTCAAGGGACGACTAAGACGTTCGACGCTAAGTTATATATGTGCCTCATATGTGGTTTTATGTGTTTATGTGTGATTCATGAGGTTATAATGTACTTATATGAGTTATTATGGTGTATATAGGAAGTGTGTCAAGTTTCGTGAAGTTTGGAGGTCAAACGTCCAAGAACGTCCATGACGTTCGGAAGATGTGCCTTGAAATGACCTTGTATGTCTAAGCATGTTTCCTAGACTTTTACGTTTTGTTTTGGGTGAAATTCTTATGAGAGGTCCTAAATTCGTATACGAGCATGTTTGGGTAGGAAACGCCCAGGCAAACATCCCCACGGACCATTCAAGGGTCCTTTAGAAAGGACCCATCAAGAGTGCCAAGACTGTCCAAGACAGCCAACCTACGGATGGCAATCGATGCCCTGTAGGTGAGGGATCGTTGATGTATACTTAGTCTTGGGGGATAGGAAGTCAAATACCAGCCTCAGTTCCCAACCACGGACAAACAGGACAGTCCGGTTGTCAACGAACGGGCCGTCAATGGTCCTTCCATTTGTGAGCCTTTTCCCTGCGCAGGTTCACTGTTAAGTGAGGGGTGAAGTTGTAAATTCACCCCTTGTGTAAATAAGAGAAAGGTAGGTTCCTAAAGTGTCTCTTGGGTATTTTATACATGTACATAAGTCTTTAACACTTAGAAGAATTTATTCTTCCAAATAAAACGCACAAAATCCCTTAGAAATTCCTTAAGACTCCATTCAAGTCAAAACTCAAGGAAGAGCTTGGATTTTAGATTTGAGTGGAGATTCTTTATCTAATTGGAGGATTAAAATCATTGAGATATGATTTTTTATCCTTGAAACTCTATTCATCAAGGAGCCAAAATTCAAAGAGGTTTTCTAAAGTTTTCAAAGATGAATTGTCCAATTTCATGATCTATCCATGGGTTCTTGCATTAAAGGTTTTTAATCATTGAATAATGATTGATTGTTGTTAATATATGATTTTACCTCAAAAAACCTATGAACCCTAGTTTTTGACTACTTTATGGGTTAAGTCATATTGTCTTAATGCTTATGAATTATGGTGTAGTTTTCTATGAGTTATCTAATGATGTAAGATTGTATTCAATAGATGTATAGGATGTATTAGATTGATAAATCTATGTTGAATTAACCTAGTTTCATTGAGTATTATGATTTATGCATTGAATTAATGTTCATGACCATGCGTAAGGGCCTTATGATATTGAATTGGATGATTTAAACATGGATTGAAAAGGAGAGAATGGATTGATGATACGCTGTCCTATTTCTCTTTATTTTAAGTATTATATCTCTTCAATTATGTTGTGATTGGTATGGTGCACTTATGGTGGCGGTGTTATGTGAATGATGTGGCGTTGTCGGCGTTATTTCTTGTTAAAGTATGAGGCTAGAATACAAAGTAAGTCATTCATATTCCTTAACCATGTGCCTACATGGGATGTGTCTAAGTTCTACCATTGGCAAGTAGAACACCCTTCATCGGAGTAGGTTAAAACTACGGATTCCATGTTTTGCTAGGTGAGGAGCATTTGTGAAGCAAGATTTGGATCGTAGCATCGTTCAAGTGAAGTTGAAATATGTCCTCACTTGACTCTAGGTCATAGATGTCTTTTATTTCTGTTATTGAAGTATTGTAATGGACTTAGTAGTAATAAATTTCTATTGTGTATGGGTCGTATCCCAAGTACTCTTGTGTCGAAGCTTTGATGAGATTTAGACTTACTATTTCCTATGGATATTATATGAAAGTGTTTTTAAAGAGAATGAAATGTTTTGTGAAAAGTTTAAATTCCGCACTATTTTTCAAAATGATATGCGAATGAACAATATGAAAGGGCATGCATAAGACGTTTGAGAGGTCGAGTATGCTGATTCATGACCTAATGAATGCCCTAACTTCTAGGGTGTCCTTGCGGGTTGTGAAAGGTCCTCACTTTTCGGGGGTGATGCCAATATCGAGCTTATGATGTTGTTTTAGTTTTAAGACTCTTTTATTCTGTCCCTTTTCATTTGAGTACTGATTGTATAGCGTATATGTGGATTTTTACATTGATGTATGGGCTATACCCAATTTGCTATAATCTTGATAGATGGTTATGAGATGAGACAATCTTTAAAGACAATGTTCTATCTTATATATATATTTATGTGCAATAAAAGTAGAAGACTATGTAATATTCCTATACCAAGGATCTATGTATACTAGATATAAATATATTATGTGTATGTTGAGGTCTATGTATACCTCAATGTAGAAGTAATGAAAAGTTTAATTTTTTCCGTATTTGTAACCTATGAATGTAATGATGTATGCTAAGAGGCTAGTCTTAGTCCTTAAAAAGGATGACAACGTCGGTTACGTCTACGGGGTGCTCCCCATATATGAAAACAATAATATGGACTTCGTGGTATGTTTGCCTCGGACACAAAGGCAAAATGAGTCATATGGTTGTTGGGGTTGTGGTGGATAGGTCGACCAAATCCGCTCATTTTATTCCCGTCAAGTCCACTAACTAGGTAGAGTATTATGCAAGGATCTTCGTAGATGAGATTGTATGTCATCATGGTATTCCGTTATCTATCATATCGGAAAGCAGTGCACAATTCAAATCTAGGTTTTGGAGGTCATTCCAAAAAGGGTGGGGTACAAAGGTGAAGTTGAGCACCACTTTTCATCCCCAAACGGATGGTCAAGCAGAGCGTACTATTCAAACCCTTGATGATACGCTTAGAGATTGTGTAGTTGATTACAATGGAAGTCTGGATAAACACTTGCCTTCGGTTGAGTTCTCTTAAAAGAATAGTTATCATTCAACTATATCCATGGCTACTTTTGAGGCCTTGTATGGTAGGAGATGCAGATCTCCGATTGGATGGTTTGAAGTGGGCGAGTCTTCACTTTTTTGTCCCGATAGCCAGCAAAAGTCTTATGCCGACAATAGGAGGAGGGTCTCAGAATTTGAAGAATGTGAAAAAGTGTATCTAAAAATTTCACCCATGAAAGGTGTGGTGAGATTTTGCAAGAAAGGGAAGTTGATTCCTCGTTATGTGGGTCCACATAAAATTTTGCGAAGGGTTGACAAAGTTGCATACGAGTTGAGACTACCTAGTGAAATAGTTTCGGTTAATCTGGTGTTCCATGTATCCGTGCATAAGAAGTGCATTGGTGATCCCGAGTCCATTCTTCTTATTTAATGTCTAGGTGTGTATGAGAACCTCTCCTATGAAGAGGTTCCAATGCAAATTCTTGATCGTCAAGTGATGAAATTGAGGAACAAAGAGGTGTGCCACGTAAAATCTCAATGAAGAAACCACCTAGTTGAGGGAGCAACAAGGTAGGCCGAGGCCGACATGATGTTTCATTACCCTCATCTCTTTTATAATTAAGGTTAGTTTTTCCTATTAATAATAAAAATAATTAGTTAAAGTGATTTTGAATATTTTTGTAAATATTTCCATTTTTATGGTAAAGGTTCTTGCTAAAATAAAGTTTCAAGGAAAAATGTTATTTTGCTCGTTTTGCACTTATTGTGTATTTGGTATGTGTTTGCCTTTATGAAATAATATTGAGCTTGTTGATAGGTTGAACTTTTGGCATAATTGACTCTTTAATGATATGTTGAGCTCATGTTGTTATGAGAATGAAATTCCTCATGTTGTGATGTTGAGCGCTTATGTGTAGTAATTGATGTTTTTAATTTCTATGTGTAAATACCATGTTGTTATGATAATTTGGGTTGTATCTCATGTTGATTGTGTATGTTGTTTGTTGGGCTGTTAGTATTGAGTATACCCTATCCCCTTTAAAATATTTTAGTGTAATTCGGGAACTAATATTCCTAAGGAGGGGATAATGTAACACTCCAAAAGTCCTAAACCTAATGTAGAGCCTCACATGAGTGTGTAAGTTTTGTAACACTGTTTTAATGTCAATAATAATGTATCAATTTCAATTAAGAAATTTTAGATTCAAAACGTCAAGGAAAGTCCACGACGTCGGAAGACTAGTGCAAAAAGGTGCTACTGTGTCTTAGCCTATTTCACGGAGTTGTAGGAGTTGGATTTTGATGAAATTTGGTGAAAATGTGTTTAACACATATTAGAGTAGCTTTAGAGTCGAAACGTCTGGGTACGACTCCCCAAAGTCCAGTCTAGTGGTCCTTGTAGAGGACCATTCCATTTTGACCCAATGTTGCCAAGTGAGGCAGTGTATATAGTGTCTACCTACGAGCTACAGGCGATGAGGTGTAGAAAATCAACTGGGCATCGATTCCTCCGTCGATGGACACTTATCCAATTTCCAAAAAATAGCCAAAATGCAAAGCCTCAGTCGCAAACGACGGACCTGCAGGACGGTTGGTCAAAGGCCCCGTCGACTGACTTACAGACCATAGGTCGGGGTCTTGTAGGTAAGAACTGCACATTTTGTTAAATTTTTAGTGAGTCATTTAATTAGTTAGTTTATTTGGGAGGTTAATTAGGTATTAAGGGGTGGTTAATTAAGTTTATTACGTCACTATACAAACTACCCTAAGCCTAAACCCAACTTAACACCTCCCAATTCCTAAACACAAATTCCTCTTCCTTCTCTCTACTTTCTCTCTCCCAAGGAAACTCCATAGAAGACCAAAGTCTAAGGGTTCTACGGCAGCAATAAGGGTGCTTTTCACCATCAATCTTCAACAAATAACGTGGTATGGGAACTCTTAACCTTTGGGATTCCTTTCCCCGAAGGTTTCTTCGAAAATTGGTTTTCAAAAACATGATTTCATATGGGTTTCTTCCTAACATGTATTTGATCTCCTAAATTGTATTGTCTATATTTTCTTTTGATAATAATCCTTAGATTATTACGTATTATTATTCAATTATGTTAGTTCTTGATGAGTTAATATAGTCTGTGGAATAGATCATGTATTGACTCAAATTCCCTAACCCTTAGATTATGAACTAGTGTTGAATTGAGTTGTAGTGATGCAATTGACTTCATTATTTTGTTAATTACGATTATGTGATAATATTGGACCCCTTTTTGGGTGGAATTGGATGTTTGTGGTAAAACCTTTGATGATGACTTTTGAAAGAGGTTGGGTATGTCTTTTTGGTCTCAAAACTTTACTTCAATTATGGTGGTTTATACTTTGTGATGAAGTTTAATTGAAGTATACCTTATGATTGAACTAGGTAGGTGTTGGTATGATCATGCTACTGAAATTTCTTGATTTGTCACATCCGGGGAGCACCCCCTAGACGTAACCGGCGGCGGCGGCCTCGAAGAGGACTAAGACTAGCCTCTTAGCTTACATCATTACATTCATAGGTTGAAAATGCGGAAAATTTAAAACTTTTGTTCTCTCTATCATGAGGTTTACATAGACCTCTTGCATACACATAATATATATTCATATCGAGTATACATAGACCCTTAATGTAAGAAGATTACATAGTCTTCTACTTTCATTGCGTGCGCGCGCGTGCGCGCACACACACACACACATATATATAAGATATAACATAGTCTTAAAACCAGATGTCTCTTCTCATAACCATCTAAGAAGAGTATAACAATTGGGCGTAGCCCATACATCAATACAATAAGATCCACATATAGGCTATACAATCTTTAGTACTGAAACTAAATGAAATGAACATATTCTCTTTAAGACTAATCAATACACGAAGCTAGAAAATGGTATTGTCCTCGAAGTAGTGAGGACCTACCCAACTTGGAGAGTGAGAATTCCAAGCCTTCCATTAATTTTGTCACAAACCCTTCAATGATCGAAACCTAATATGTTGGGGGGAAAGGGAAAATGGGGTTAGCACATCACTTCTACTAAGTATGGAAACATATAAACACATAACATATAAATAGTGCCAAAAAGGGACATTCCATTAAAAAATGCTAATTTACTTTTAAAAGTCTTTTGCACATTCAAGAACCAGTATAAGTCAATCATACATATTCATCAAGCCAAGTACATGTACATCACAAGACTACAACACCAAGTCTAGTCAAGTTAACATTAATATAAACATACTTGAGCACATAGTCAATACAACTCTATCAACATCAACAAGCATATATAAGAGTTCATAACATAATAACCAAAGCAATACCATTACCTATGGACCCTCATTAAGTCAACTAGTGCAATTACTAAGAAAAGCCCCATAACCTTACTCAATCAAGTAAACCTAACAAGATCCATAACAAATGTCCAACTTCACATACTATTTAATCTAGACTAATCATCATCATACTTTGTCAATATAGACCAGACACATATGCATAAGTGAAATGAACATCATATATTATCACCAACATGTAAGATCATCATAAACATATCATTTACATTTATAAGCATATACATACATAAGAACATCCTCCTAAGACTTCCCTCAAGGCTAAATATTCCAATGTTTAGGTAGAGTCCCATACCCCTACCTCGACTAACCTAAACCCCTTAGGTCACCCTAGTTAGAGTTCATTCCATTATTTCATTTTACCTTTGGGAATATCTTGCCTTAACTTACATAGACCACATGAACTAGTGTGGAATCCGGTGTCATGGAACCGTACACCGAAAGAAAGTGGACTACTTGCTAAGGTAGTACCAACACATGAACATAGCTTCTATTGTGGATCCACTAGCTAGTATTCCTATGGGGGCGTTATAGTTCAAGAACTAGGAGATGTAGTTGGGACCCTCTTTATGATACATGCATTATAGTCTCCAATCTCATGAGTACATTTGTGTCCTAACTTCTCTATGTGGGAAGGAACACTCCTCACTATAGTTCACTCGGTGCTAAGTTAGAGTCCCTTTTTAAATGTCTTTAATGCCTTTATTATTCATCATAGCTTATTGTCCTTTCATTACAATTCATACATGTGAGGTTACCATATTTATATATCACATAATAATAAGACACATTGGTAAGTTATACCCATCTTTATAACATTTACATTTTAGCCAAAATCTCACAATCCATAATTCAAGACATTCAAATTAAACATCATACCAACCCTATCTATTTTATCATAATGTATACTTCAATAAAACTTCATCACTTAATCACAAGTAATCATAATTGAAGTAAAAAATCGAAATCACCAAACTTACAAAATCTTCTTCACAAGCCATCATCGAAGTTTCTACCATCAACCATCCAATTCAACCCAAAAGTGGGTGTAATAACATCATTCAATAGTAAGTAATACAGTAACTAGGTCAATAGCACCATCACTATCCCAATTAACTTCAATTCATAACCTAGGGTTAGGGAGAAAATGGTTCATCAATAATTCTTCAAGAAATACATCCAATCCAAACTATACATTACCCTAAGCAGTCCATGAACGGATTAGAATAGATAAAACAAGTCTATCAACTAATACATTCTCCAATTCCCATCAACTTATAAGCAAGATCCATGATTTGGGGAAATTGGAGAAAGGGACATGATCTATATGAAATTTCATCAGTTAACATCAATTAACCAACAATCTACACTTAATTAGTCATAGTCAATAACAATTTATCATCAATTTGAAGTTTAGAAGAAAACTCATTAGAAGTGAAAAACCCTTGGAATTGGGTGATTTAGAAATCAACTTTGAAAGACCGCTTGGGGAAAGGAATCCCAAGAGTGAAGAAAACATACCTTAATGAATATTAATCCATGAAAATAAAGTGAAATCCTAGAGAAATTGGTCTTCTTCTTCAAGCTTTGTTCTTTCTTCAATGGAGAATTTTGGGAGAGAGAAAGTAGAGAGATATGAGAGCTTTTGGGATTTGTTTTTGAAATTTTATTTAGTTGAGTGAAAATTGACTTAAAATTGACCCTTAGGATTATATATAATCACCCCCTAAATTACCCAAAAGACCACTCACTTAAATGAGTCTTTTTGTTTTGTCAAAATGCTTAAAATATGATTTCAATAAATCTGGGAAGTGGCTCCGCGTCGTGAGGCTGATTTGTGAATTTTTTTCAAAATATGATTTGCGGCAAAGGACCTCGTATTGTGCATGGATCCCGAGGAAAATGTTTCCAACCTTCGTGTGGGTTGCGCGACGCGCAGCAGCCCTTCAATTCTGCCTCTTTGCAGGATGCTTTGCCCATGTTGGGGTCCTCCACAAGGACCCTTCGGGTGGTCCTTGGGGAGTCGCTATACAACTTTTAGAACCTCTATACTAAATATTACCTATTAAAAGCTTTTTTACAAGTTTTAGACTTCATTTGACCCACCCAATCCTTCACCAAACATAATGATGTCAACTAGTTCAATTTAGCTAGTTTTTGGACATCGTGGACGCTCCTTAAAGTCTTGACTCTAAAACTTCCAAAATGGTTTATAAGCATTATTTTTGGCTTATAAATAGTGTTATAACTCTTATCTCTCATGTTCGGCTCTATATTAGGCTTTAGACTTCTGGACTATTACATGATTATTGTGTATTGTGATGATATACGAAAAATGGCATTCGAAACTACATATGGTCAATATGATTTCTTGGTAATGTAATTTCGTCTCACTAATGCCCTGGCGGCATTTATGGATAGCATGAATAGGGTGTTTAGAAGTTACCTAGATTCATTTATCATTGTCTTCATTGACTACATCTTGTTATATTCGAAAAATAAGGTTGATCACATGACCATTTGAGAGTGGTATTGCAAGTTCTTAAGGAACACAAATTATTTGCCAAGTATAGTAAATAGGAGTTTTGGATGAGGTCGGTGGCATTTCTTGGTCATATAATCTCTAATGAGGGAGTTGAGGTTGATCTAAGGAACGAAAAATTGGCCTAGGCCTTCGACTCCAATCGACATTAGAAGGTTTTTGGGTCTAGCGGGATATTATAGGAGGTCTGCGGATTTTTTTCATCCATTGCATCTTCTTTGACTACCTTTACCCAAAAAAGTATTAAATTTAAGTGGTCGGAGGCATGTGAAAGAAACTTCCAAATCTTGAAAGAGAGACTTACCTCCGCTCCGGTATTGACTCTACCGGAGGGTACCAAGGGCTTTGTTGTATATTTTGATTCATCCTGAGTAGGTTTAGGGTGTGAACTTATGCAACAGGGGAACATAGTAGCATATGCTTCTAGACAACTTAAGGTGGATGAGAAGAATTGGGCAACTCATGATCTTGAGTTAGCGGCCATGGAGTTTTCCTTGAAAACACGGATGCATTATTCGTATGGTGTCCATGTTGATGTGTATATCGATCACAAGAGTCCTAAATATGTGTTTACTCAAAAATAGTTAATCTACGACAAAGATGGTAATTGGAATTGTTAAATGATTACGACATGAGTTTTGTCTCCCACCCTGGCAAGGCCAACCTGGGAAATGACAGGAATAAAATAAGCGGATTTGACAGGAATTGTGCACCCCTATCCGAATTCAAATCAAGCTTTTGGAGGTCATTACAAAAAGGGTTGGGTACAAAGGGAAAGCTAAAGACCGTTTTCATCCCCAAACGGATGGTCAAGCGGAGCATACTATACAAACCTTTCAAGATATGCTTAGAGCTTGTATAATTGACTTCAAGAGAAATTGGGATAAACACTTGCCATTGCTTGAGTTTTCTTACAAAAATAGTGACCTTTCATCTATATCTATGGATCCTTTTGAGGCCTTGTATGGTAGGAGATGTAGATCTCCAATTGGATGGTTTGAAGTGAGCGATTCTTCGCTTTTGGGTCCCGAATTGATTTATAAGACTTTGGAGAAAGTTCATTTTATAATGAATCGCTTGAAAACAGCCTATTTCCGGCAAAAGTCTTATGCCGGCCATAGGAGAAGAGACTTAGATTCGAAGAAGGTTATAAGGTGTATCTATAAATTTCACCTAAAAAAGAGGTGGTGAGATTTGACAAGAAAGGGAAGTTGAGTCCTCGTTATGTGTGTCCATATGAAATTTTACGAATAATTTTCTAGGTTGCATATGAGTTGAGGTTACTTAGTGAATTGACTTCGATTCATCTGGTATTCCATGTCTCCATGCTTAAGAAGTTTATCTGTGATCTCGTGTCACATCCGGGGAGCACCCGCTAGACGTAACCGGCATCATCGTCCCCTTTGAGGACTAAGACTAGCCTCTTAGCTTACATCATTATATTTATAGGTCAAAATTCAAAATAAATTAGAAATTTTCATTACTTCTCCATTGAGGTTTACATAGACCACTACATACACATAATATAGTCATATCGAGTATACATAGGCCCTTCATATAGGAAGATTACCTAGTATTCAAATTTTATTACAAAGATATATATAAGATATAGTATAGTCTTAAAAGAGACCCTCATATCATAACCATCTAAAACAAGTGTATATCAATTGGGCATATCCCATACATCAATGTAATAAAGCCACATATAGGTTATACAATCTTTAATACTCAAATGAAAAGGAAAGAACATAGGAGACTTAAAACTAAAACAACTTCATATGCTTGATATTGGAATTGACCTAGGAAAGTGAGGACCTACCCAACTTGGATAATTGAGAAATTCCAAGTCTCATTCAAAGTCATCTCAAAAGCCCTTCAACAACCGGAACTGTTACACCCTAAAAATTAAATAGGTCAAAGAATAGCTTCTCATGTGTTTCATGAGATAATAATGTATTAAAATAGTGTGTTTTATCATTAAAAGTCAGTTAGTAATGGTTGGGAGTGTTTGAAGGTCAAAAGACAAAGGACGACCAAGACGTTCGGAAACTAGCCTTGTGTGTGCTATAGTGTCCTTTTATGTTGTATGTGTTTATATGTGCTGTTTGAGTCTAAACTCAGTATGGATGACCCTAGTACCTAGATATAAATGTTTAGGGTCAAAACGTCCAGGTTCCACCCCCCTAGGATAGCCTTATGGGTATACAAATGGACCCCAAACTTTGGCCAAGCAAGATGCCCAAGGCAGAAGGATTTTGTGCCTTGATGAAACAAAGGCGCGTCGCGCCCAGATCACCCACTTCACTGTCCAAAAATAATTTCCAAAGCCTAGTTGGAGCACCTCCGGGACGCGGACTTGTTCCCCGATGGGAATTGTGAAAATTTAAGTGATATTTGACTTGTCTAAAGTGGTTCAATCAATGTAGGGGTGGTTTGGGTATTTTGGGAGTGTGTTTTACACTGACTTTAAGTCATTATACACACATTCCCCCCAACAAAATACCCCAAACCCTCATCTAGAAATAAAAAATTCAAAACCCTCAAAAGGTCTACTCTCCCAAAAGCTCTTCCAAACTCCATTAGAGCAAGAACTCAAGGTGGAGCTAGGGTTTAAGGTGTTGGACTTTTTCTTCTCAAAATCTCGTAGATTTACTCATATTAAGGTATGGTAGTTCATCCTTGACTCTTCTTTCATTCAAGAAGCCCATTTCAAGACTTTTCGTAAAGAGTTTTTCAAACTCCGACTTCTTCTATTTTGAACTCTAAGCATGGGTCTTGAATGAAAACATTTTAATGAATGTAATATGATATTTTTCAATGTTAGGTGATGATTTTAAGATTAAAAACTCAATGACCCAATGCTCAATACAATTCCTCAACTTTTGGCTTATGAAGTGGGTTTGCATTTAATGAGGACATTTTGTTAGAAACCATGCATCGTGCCTTTTAGTAACACTTCTTTAAAAATTAGTAAAATAAGTAAAACATATCTCATAAACATCATATAGACATGTACAATAGTCAAAACATCATATAAAGATACATATTCCAATTAGGGAACATTTAGCATTTCATAACATTACCTTGATTTTACCTTGACTCCCTAAGTAACCCTCTAGTGATACTTGGTGCAACGCGTGAATAGTGTCCCATTCTACTATACACACTTAAGAATCATCTTAAGGCGACCAAGGTTAACATTCACACAACCTTCTTTACTTCCAACATACACATTCATAGAAACATAACATATCATAAGACTCATACTTCACATTTGACCCAACATACTTTATGGACCATATACAAAACTCTTTCAAAGATAACATACAAGTCAACACTAGCAATGACATACTAGGAGGCAATAGTCAACAATAGCACACTTGGAGTTCATTTCATAAAGAAATCATAATAAATCTACCCATAATCCCAATCTAAGCCTACTATTACAATGTACATGTGAATCCCCAAAACCTCACACATTCTAAGTTAACCCACAAAGAGACCACGAGCAACATCATTTACTACATACATCAACATGACAACTTTAGTCAACTACATGCATAAAAAGAGAGACCTTCATTAAATAATCAACAAAGAAACCACAAGCATCATCATTTACTTCATACATCAACATGACAACTTTAGTCAACTACATGCATAACAAAAAAGACCTTCATAATATATTCAGTAAGTCCAACATTATGCATATAAGGTAGGACCATATCATATAGACTCATTAGGACTCATACCATGCATATCATCATAAGAAGTAGAGAACACTACAATGTCATGCATAAGGAACATAAACATAGTCATATATATTAGAACACCTTTCTAGAACTCCCTTGAAGATCTACTTGTGCAATGCATAGGTAAAGTCACATACCCTCACCTAAACTAAGCAATTTCCCTTAGGTTATGCTAGTTAGGGTCCTAGTCATTTACTTCCATTGTTCATTTTACTTTAGAGAAACTATAGCCTTAACCGACATTAAGACAATTGGTGGTAAACATGGAATTTAGTGTTTTAGAACCTTACACCAAAGGAAGGTGCTCTACCTTGCCAATGTAGAACATTAACATTATGCTATAATATTAGGTGATACCCATTGCTAAATCCTATGGGGAAAACGTATTTTATGGAACTTGGATGCATACATGGAAAACCTGTTTATGCCTATTGAGGCATTGTCGTTATACACCTCGTGAGGAATATGGTGAACAAGCCTTCCCACGGTTGGAAGGGGCACACCTCATCTAAGTTCACTCGGTGCTAATATAAGTTACCTTTATTTAAAAGACTTTATTATTATTACTTTATAAAAATCATAGGCTTTAGGAGAGTTAACCCCTCATATGCTTAGCTCATGAGTCATATATGAGAGAGTCCTTTCATCAACCTAAATCATGTGATAGAACCTTTTACATTGACATAGCATATTCAAGAACAATCTAGTCTAGGATACAATTGATAACACCTTTCAAGAGACCCTCTATTTAATAGATCATCGTACAAGCATCATAAACTTGCTTTCATGTGTGTGTATGTGTACATGCATCTGAGAAAACCTTTCACATAAACACTCTTGACCCACATATGTTCATACTTTTACATCATTCATGCATAAGTGTATATCTGTAACTATATGAGCAATCCTTTCAACTAAACATATTTAGACACAATACATATTAATAACATACTCAGGCATTTATATTCATCTACATGGATAACAATCCTAGGAACTATCATATCAAGGCACACATGTGCAATGCATAAAGAAGGTCCCATACCCTTGTCCATACTAGTACACCTATCAAGTCATCCTAGTTAAGGGATGCATAACAAACTTCATCGACATAGACTCTACATGCACAGTAGTAGACACAAGTGCATATGAGAATACCCTTTCATTAGACACCATGAACCTATACTACTTGTAAGCATACATAAGGTGTGTGTACATTGGCCGACATGATCACATAATGGTAAAAATCCTAAAATCTTCATTCACATGTTTAAAGCATCATAAATATATCCTAGATCATGAACTAGCATTGAAGACTAGGCATAATACTTCACATTGTGTGATCATCACAACCACACTTTCAAGATACAATTTCCTTCATAGCTATGATCACATCACATATAGAATGACAATAAAGTAAACACCGCCACCATAAGTGGACCATAGCACACAATCCCATACAAGGCCAATTCCACTACCAATTCTTTACAAAGTAGAGGAAAATAGGGCAATCTTACAAATACTCCAAACTTTGATCATCATAGATCAATTCCCAACAATTCATCATCAATTGAAATCAAGGAATATCGAACTAAGCAATTCATTACATTCTAAACATAATTCAATCATCATCTAATCAAGATCAAAAGGCCCACATTATATCATAATTTGAGGAATTAGGGACATCATAGGCACATTATATCAAAGTATACATACTGTAAATCACTGATTTAACTTATATTAAACCTTTTTAGGCACATGTGAGTCTCTAGACACCTTAATTCATTTTGAGGGTCCTTACAAAAGTAGAGGAATATAGAAATCTTACCCAATCTCCCTTGCTTTGATCATAAATGATCAGTACTCATAATTGATTCGTAATTCAAATACAGGGTAGTATCTAAATATCACATAACATAAACGAAATCATGCCTCATTTACCATAGGATAAAATATCACATTGAATTCACTACACTAGCAATCTATAGAAAGTAGAAGAACATAGGTCAATCCTTTCCAATTCTTCACACCTTTATCCACATTGATCAATTACACATAATTCACCACTAGTATACATAATAGACAGTAGATATACTCAATTCAACATGGTAGAGTCATAATTCAATCAACATAAATTCAAGATCTCAATGACAATAATATAGGCTAATTTGAGAATTTGAGGGAACATGTTTTCATTATGAAATTGTATTTAAATTTACTTTTAAATCAGTATATAGTCATCAATTAGTCTTAAGAAAGCTTTTGAAATCGTTTTGAGAAAGAACTCATGGCTAGATTGAAAGATAGAAGGTTTGATCATAGAATGCTCATTCAAAACATTGGAAAGATCTCTTAAGATGGAAGATTATCTAAAGATGAAGGATAAATATACCTCATTGTAGGAGAAAAAATAATAAATATTCATGAGGAAATCTTGAGAATCCATCACCATGGTTGTTCTTGAATTTCATTTCCAATGGAGGTTTCTAGAGAGGTTTATTTTTAGAGGGAAAAGTCTAATTTGAAAAATGAAATTGGGAATGGGTTTTTCATGTTATAAATGTCACGACTGGGGTCTAGACCCTAGCCAAAACCGGCGTCATTGACCTCTCAGAGGTCGTAGACAAGCCTACATACGTCATCATTACATCGTATATGTCAATTTAAGCGGAAAATTTAAAACTTTTGTTTGGTTCGAAGTATACATAGACTTCATAGTAAGAATTGCATTATATCATATGAGTTCACCACAACCATCTAGTAATGAGATATTCAAATGAAGGAAATAGTTCATAACAGCATAAATACAAAGTTGCCAAATTGGCACCAATACGACGTCTGAAATTAAGTAAGAAAGAAACGCTAGTGGAACACCCTCCACTAGCTCATGCCTACGTCTAAGCTAGAATATAAAATATAAGCATCCTCGAAAGCATGAGGGCCTACCAAGTACGGATGAATGTTCCACGTCCTGATAGCTTCAACGTAGTCTCGTAAGCTCTAGCGTCCACCTGCACCTGCACCTAAAGTAAATGGTTGTATGGGATTAGTACACACTTGTACTAAGTATGGGTTTATGCAAGTACACACCAAGGACATGCATGATAAAGAAGAGCTCTCTCCTAACGATATGAGTTATGGAAAGCAAAGTTAGTTGGACTTGCAAAATCAGATTAGGAAAGTCGTGCTATGAGAGTAACATGCATCATCATTCTTTTCATATTTCACACAGCACATAACACACATCATTTAGCACATACATATATCATATATCATTCGTTCGTATGCCGTGAGACCTTGGAATCACGGATTTAACATTAGGACTTCACAAATGAGGGCTCCACATATGGGACCTCAACTAGGGAGCCTTCTTTAGCAAACACAGAGTTTGTTTCATTAATTCATACATAATTCATTTTTCATTCATTTACCTAGGAGGTTGTTTAGGACTCTTTTCGGGTTCACTATGCAATGACCAAGAATGACCTAGTGTCATTACTTAAGTCTAGTTCACCTCTTGATTATCCTATCCAAACACCTTTGGTATAATTCATTTCATAGTGTGCATTACATGAGGCTGGCCTCATTCTTTCTTTGGGAACTTTAACTTTAACGACATATATCATGTGAGCTCCTTGAAATCCAGTGTCTACCCCACACCAAAAAGAGGTGGAATCACCGGCCAAAGTGAAACCAAAACATGCTAGCGTATATATGGAAATTTAACCTTGCTAGAACCCTATATTTGCTGCATAAGTTCAAAGACTAGAAGATATAAGGAGACCCATACCCGCCTAAACGGACAGTCTCATCTCATGAGATTTACACAAACCTCTGCCATGCCAAAAGAAGGAATCGCGACTCATAGCTAGCCTATCAGTGCTCCGTATAAAGTTCCATTATATTCATCTCACACATCACAGAAGTTGGCTTCTAGCATGAGGGCATCATTGCTCATTAGATTATTTCTCATCTCATCATTAGTATTAAGTGTGTATAAATCTCAATACTTTCATTAGAGTGTTTCTTAGAGACTGATCTCTTTATTAGGTTTACACTCTCATGGGTGAGTACGATTTTTGGTAACACTTATTAGGCTCGTTTGAGATTGATCTCTTCTTTAATATTAGCCTCTTATCATGTTGTCACCACATTCATTAACTTTAGCATATTAGCTGTTCATAATTATTCACCCCATTACGTGAATGTTCATTTCATCATATGCCAATGCACTTGGCCTTTTAGTGTATTTCACACTCTTACTTAACCCTCTTGGGATCACATTAGTTCATCATATACATCTTAGGTTCAGTTATTTTTAAACGTACGCCGAACTTATGAACCCATACGTACAAGCCATGAGGCTTCATTCATAATTCGTCTAAGTGACTTATACTTACCCAAGATTATATGGTACAAGACTTATGTATCTTGTAAATATGTCAAGCTCTTAATTTCGTTTCCTATAGGCAGCATTCATTAAATATTTAATCATGTAACACTTATGTATCAATACGGGATTGGGCAAGGGAACCCAATTTTGAATCCCTTGAGCAACACTTAGTCTCATATTTAATTTTCTTGGTTCACATTTTAAGCTTGGGGACCCGAGGTCGATACCCAACGCCCACATTTCTTTTTTCTTTCTCTTCTTTCCTCTCTATTTTTGTTTGAGACCAAGAGGATGTGGGATTGATCCCCCACATCCTCATTTTATTTTTCTTTAGTTTCTCCTACTTCTCTCACCTATCCGAGGGGTTGTGGGTTCGATCCCCGCTCTCTTTATTTTATTTATTTTCCCTTTTTCTTTTGTTTCTTCACCCAGCCTTACCCCATTTCGAATCCCCTCACCTCACATTAAATATTAATTTTTTTTTCAGCAGCCTACATATAGTGAGGTCTCGGGTTCAATCCCTGATGACCTCACATATTTTAAAACAATTTTTTTGAAACTCCAATTCTCCAAGTTATATAGCCGAAACCAAATTTCCAACAATCTGGAAATTTTTGATCCAATGCTGCCAACTACCATACCTTTTTCATCGTTCAAGAACGTTTCAAACTTGATCCAATGCTGCCAACTCCCATGAATAACAATGCACCACCAACAAAACCTAACGCGCAATCAGTCAAGAAAATGTTTTTGCTTTTCGGTTTTAGTTTAGTTTTTCTTTTGAGTTTTAGCGTACAAGTTCTTCAAGAGTGATGAACTTTTTTTTGATTTTTTTTGTTCTGCTTACTGATGATGAGCATGATAAAGAGAGTGGATAGGCGTGAGAAAGAGAATGGAGAGATGTGAGAGTAAGTTTAGGAGTAGGAGTTTTAGTTGAAGACTTAGTCAAAACTAGGACTCTTTTAAATTAAAAATCTGATTTTCCCTTACTTAAATAAGCAAATTAAATAACAATTAATTCCACTTAATATTGCTTCCACCAAGGATCGAACCTGGGTGGAGCTCATCTCGCGAAAATGGGTCAATTCGGGTCAACCCTACCCGAATTATCCACTATTTTCATTAATTAATAAATTAAATAAATACTCAGGGTAATTACAATACTACCCCTAGCCTGGAAAAGACCATTTTACCCCTAGACCCTCCAAACCTAAGATTACCCCTTTCAAGTCCGGCTAAAACTCATCCGGGTGAATCTTCTCAATTCGGGTGCCCTACATGGCTGGACCCAACCTTGCCTAGCTCAACTAACTCACCAAGATGGTTGGCTTGGCTGGTGCATAGGTTCTGAGGTCTGGTTCTACGCGCATCAAGCCGTGTGCACTGGTCTAATCTAGGCATCCTAGGTACGTTTAGGCATTAATTAGCATAGTCATTTTCGGGTTGTTACATTATCCCCCCCTTAGAAACATTCGTCCCCGAACGACACTTCTAATTACCTTGTACATAGCTAGACATATCATAACATAAGTACTTTACACAGTCAAGCAATAGCAATAAGGAATAGAGGAGATAAGGAAACTTAGACTTAAGAGTAGGAATTCTAACCTCAAGAGCTGAAAAGATGAGGATAGCGGGATCTCATATCGGCCTCGGCCTCCCACGTAGAACCCTCAACAAGATGGTTCCTCCACTATACCTTCACTGTGGCAACCTCCTTGTTTCTTAGCCGCTTTACCTGCCGGTCTAAAATCTCAACAGGAACCTCCTCATAGGACAAGTCTTCCTCAACCCCCAAACCTTCAACAGGCAGAATCGATGCTGGATCACCAAGGCACTTCTTTAACATAGATATATAAAAGATTGGATGAACAAAAGCTAGCTCCGCAGGCAACGTCAACTCATAGGCCACCTCTCCCACACGCTGTAGAATATCGTATGGACCAACGTACCTCGAACTCAACTTCCCTTTCCTGCCAAACCTTATCACC
The DNA here is from genome assembly GCA_022817965.1 of Solanum lycopersicoides. Classification (NCBI taxonomy): domain Eukaryota; kingdom Viridiplantae; phylum Streptophyta; class Magnoliopsida; order Solanales; family Solanaceae; genus Solanum; species Solanum lycopersicoides. The sequence goes on along the minus strand of CM040622.1, from coordinate 68,091,935 downwards.
CCCTTCATGGGTGATATCTTCAAGTAGACCTGGTCACCAACATCAAACTCTAAGGGCCTCTTCCTGTTATCTGCATAAGACTTCTGCAGTAGCCAACCTGTCCCTAATCACCCTGACCTTCTCTGAGGCCTCATGAATGATCTCTTGACCTAAAATGGATGTCTCTCCAACCTCGAACCACCCAAATGGAGACCTACACCTCCTACAATACAATGCATCAAACGGTGCCATCCCAATCCTGGAGTAATAGCTGTTATTATATGAGAACTCTATCAATGGCAGATGGTCGTCCCAACTACCTCTGAAGTTGATCACACACGCCCTCAACATGGCCTCCAATGTCTGAATGGTGCGCTCCGCCTGCCCATCTGTCTGAGGATGGAAAGTAGTATTGAGCTTTACCTGTGTGCCTAAGCTCTTCTGGAAGGATCTCCGGAAATGCGAAGTTAACTGATCTCCTCTATCCGAAATGATAGACAAAGGAATCCCATTACACCTCACAATATCATCAATGTAGAGTCTCGCATAATCCTCGGCCCTGTAAGTAGACTTCACAGGGATAAAGTTGGCAGACTTAGTCATCCTGTTAACAAAAACCCATATGGAGTCATGCTATCTCCTAGTCCTCGGAAGACCAATAACGGGTCCATGTTAATGGCCTCCCATTTCCAAGTCGGAACCTCAATCATCTGAGTGAGACCACCAGGCTTAAGGTTCTCGGCCTTAACCTGCTGACAATTAGGACACCTAGCCACATATGTAACAACGTCCTTCTTCATGTCATCCAACCAATAGATCTGCTTGAGGTCATGATACATCTTGGTGGAACCTGGATGTATCGAATACCTGGAACCATGGGCCTCTGCAAAAAACTTGGTCCTCAAATCATCCACATCTGGTACACACTAGCTGTCCTGGTACCTAAGTATGCCGTCACCTCCCAAAGTAAATGACTCAGTCATCTTTATCAGCACTGAGTCCTTAAATTCCATCAACATAGGATCAAGATGCTGACCCTTCTTGAATTCAACTACCAAGGATGATTCAGAACTGGGATGAACTGAAACACCCCCACTAGTAGAAGCCATCAACCGCACACCCAGTCTAGGCAGTCTGTGTACATCCTTCACCAACTCCTTCTTCCCATCATCAACGTGGGCTGTACTCCCCATGCTCAAGCTGCTCAAAACATCAGCTACAACATTTGCCTTCACTGGATGGTAGTGGACACTCATGTCATAGTCCTTCAACAGCTCCAACCATCTCCGCTAACGTAGATTCAACTCCCTCTGCGTGAACACCTACTGGAGACTCTTGTGGTCTTGTGAACACATCCACATGCACCCCGTACAAGTAGTGCCTCCACAACTTCAATGCAAACACCTTAACTGCCAACTCAAGGTCATGAATGAGATCATTCTTCTCATGAACCTTGAGCTGTCTGGACGCATAGGCTATCACCTTACCACCCTGAATAAGAACACAACCCAAATCAACCCTAGATGCGTCACAATAAACAGTGTAATTCTCACCATATTTAGGCAACGTAATCACTAGGCTGAAGTGAGTCTGTCCTTGAGCTCCTGGAAACACTTCTCACAAGTCTCAGCCCATTCGAACTTGGCTTTCTTCTTAGTCAAAGCTGTCAGTGGGGCAGCAATGGAAGAAAAACCCTTCACAAACCTGCGGTAGTAACCAACCACTCCCAGAAAGATACGGATATCGGTGGGAGAAAAAAGTCTTGGCCAGTTCTTAACAGCCTCAGTCTTCCTGGGGTCCACCTCCACACCCTGATCGGACACAACATGACCCAGGAAGGTCACTAATCTAAGCCAGAATTCACACTTGCTGAATTTGGCATACATCTGATGTTGTCTAAGTACCTGCAAGGTTAGTCTCAAATGTTGTTCATGCTCTTCCTTGGTCTTAGAGTAGATGAGGATATCATCAATGAATACTATGAATAAAGAATCAAGGTATTCACGGAAGACTCGGTTCATGAGGTCCATAAATGCAACTGGTGCATTCGTGAGACCAAATGACATGACTAGGAACTCATAATGACCATAACGGGTACGAAAGGCTGTCTTTGGGATATATTCATCCCTAACCCTAAGTTGATGATACCCAGAACAAATATCAATCTTCGAGAAGAAACTAGACCCTTGGAGCTGATCGAATAGGTCATCTATTCTGGGAAGTGGATACTTGTTCTTTATAGTGACTTTGTTGAGTTGCTGATAATCAATACACATTCTAAGGGTTCCATCCTTTTTCTTCACAAACAGCACTAGAGCGCCCCAAGGGGATATGCTCGGCTGGATGAAGCTCTTATCAGTGAGATCTTTTAAATGCAGCTTCAACTTTTTAAGTTCAGCTGGAGCTATTCTGTAGGGTGGAATTTAAATCGGTTTGGTATCGGGATCTAGGTCGATACCAAAATCAATCTCTCGAGGGGGAGGGACTCCAGGCAAATCATCGGGGAAAACATCTTGGAACTCATTCACTACAGGCACAGAGTCTATGGAAGGAATGTCATGATCTAGATCATTGACACTCACAAGATGACATAACAATCCCTTAGACATCATTTTATTAGCTTTTAGGTTCGAAATCAAGGGACTTGAACGACTTGAATTGTACGCCTCACAGACCAGCTCTACTTCATTAGGGAAACAAAATCTCACAACCCTACTACGACAATCCATGAATGCATAACATTTATGGAGCCAGTCCATACCAATTATAATATTGAAGTCATTCATGGGTACCTCAATAAGGTCTGCACACATAGTCTTACCACATACTACTATTGGGAAGTCTTTATCAACCCTATCAGCTCTCACATTTTCTCCTAAGGGAGTACTAACTACGATAGGATTATACAAAACCTCAGGTAGTGTTTCAAAAGTAAGAGCAAGGAAGGGAGTCACAAAAGAAACCGTAGACCCTGGACCAAGTAAAGCATAAACAGAGGTTGAGAAGACTTGCAGCATACCTGTGACCACATCAAAAAACTTCTCCTGCTCCTCCCTGCCCTTCAAGGCGTAGAATATGTTCCTTTTAGGAGGCTCGGCTGCAGTAGCATTCTTGGGATTAGGCCTAGGCTGAGCATTACCTCCAACCTGACCCCTATTCTGTGGACAGTCCCTGACCATGTGTCCGCTCTTCCCGCAACTAAAACAGGCATTCGTGCCTAGTCTTCACTTTCCACTGTGAATACGGCCACACTTGCCGCATTCCTTTCTGAGACGCTGTACATCACCTCCATTGCCCTTCTTGGTCTCGGGTCTGCCTCCTCTGGGTGTTGCAATCCTCTGAGAGTTAGAGTTCCCTGAACTATGATGCCCCTTCTTAAATCTGGGCTGATCACGAACTCCGAAAGTGCTCCTGCCACCACCTCTGCTGGAACCTATCTGATCAGAAGGGTTAGGCCTCCTGACCTCATGGACTCTCCACTTCTTCCTGCTGTCCTCAACCTGCTAGACATGAACCATCAGCCTAGACAAGTCCATGTTGTCATGGAGCATCGCAGCCCCACACTCCTCCTCCAATTCTTCTGAGATTCCTGTAAGGAACCTGCTCATCTCGTCCCTGCTGTTCGACATAAGGGAAGTGGCATACCTGGAAAATTTAATGAATTTCAGGGAATACTGCCTGACAGTCATCGAGCCCTGCTTAGGGTTGATAAACTCCTCAACCTTAGCCTCTCTCATCTCTCTGGGGAAGAACCTATCCAGAAAGGCTGTCTTAAACAGCCCCCATGTGATCGGACCTCCGCCCAATGCCCTGCTATCCTGCCACATCTTGCACAAAGCCTGTGCAACATCCTTCAGCTGGTACGGGGCTAGTTCAGCTTTCTCAATCTCCGTGTCCCCCATCGCCACCAGAATTATTTGGACCTCCTTTACGAACTCATGAGGATCCTCTGCAAACTTAGATCTTGTAAAGATTGAAAGCTTCATCCTCGTAAAATCTCGCAACCTGTTCTCCATGTTGTGGGCTGGTGGGTTCTCCCGCTGAACCTCATATTTGTTGGCCTGGGCCGTCATAGCCTGAGCCTACACAGTGATGGTTTGATCCATCTATCCCAAAGCTATCCGCAACTCCGCATCAGTCAACCCAGTAGGGTTAACTAGCATGTCCACTCCTGCAGCTGGAGCCTGGGGTTGAACTTGGTTGCCCCCATCAGCTTCTTTTACTCTTCCCCGACCAGCGTTCCCCCTTGTGTTCATTTTCTGAAAAAATAAGAATTAATGTTAGATACGCTCATAACACCAAGAAATCAGACATTAAGGAAAGCACGATAAGATAAGAAGAAGGGAAATTTTCCTACGCATCATGCAGTCTCTAATTCATGATAGTGGTGCACTTCACTACCATAACTTAGAAACTACTAGATGTGGTTGATGTGAACTTATTATCCTTGGAATTTAACCTAATGTTCTAATACCATGTTTTTCACGACTGGGGTCTAGACCCTAGTCGAAACCGACGTCGTTGACCTCTCAGAGGTCGCAGACAAGCCTACATACGTCATCATTACATTGTATAGGTTAATTTTAGCGGAAAATTTAAAACTTTTGTTTGCTTCGAAGTATACATAGACTTCATAGTAAGAATTGCATTATATCATATCAATTCACCACAACCATCTAATAAGGAGATATTCAACTGAAGGAAATAGTTCATAACAACATAAATATAAAGTTGCCAAATTGACACCAATACGAAGTATAAAAATAAGTAAGAAAGAAACGCTAGTGGAACACCCTCCACTAGATCATGCCTACATCTAAGCTAGAATATAAAAGATAACCATCCTCAAAAGCATGAGGGACTACCAAGTCCGTATGAATGTTCCACGTCCGGATAGCTTCAATGTAGTCTCGTAAGCTCTAGCGTCCACTTGCACCTGCACCTAAAGTAAATGGTTGTATGGGATTAGTACACACTTGTACTAAGTATGGGTTTATGCAAGTACACACCAAGGACATGCATGATTAAGAAGATCTCTCTCCTAACGATATGAGTTATGGAAAGCCAAGTCAGTTGGACTTGCCAAATTAGATTAGGAAAGTCATGCTATGAGAGTAACATACATCATCATTCATTTCATATTGCACACAACACATAACACATATTATTTAGCACATACATATATCATATATCATTCATTCGTATGCCGTGAGACCTTGGAATCACGGACTTAACATTAGGACTTCCCAAATGAGGGCTCAACATATGGGACCTCAACTAGGGAGCCTTGTTTAGCAAACATAGAGTGTTTCATTCATTCATACATACTTCATTTTTCATTCATTTATATACCTAGGATGTTGTTTAGGACTCTCTTCGAGTTCACTGTGCAATGACCAAGAATGACCTAGTGTCATTACTTGAGTCTAGTTCACCTCTTGATTATCCTATCCAAATACCTTTCGTATCATTCATTTCATAGTGTGCATTACATGAGGCTGGCCTCATTCTTTCTTTGGGAACTTTAACTTTAACCTACATAGATCATCTGAGATCCATGAAATCCAGTGTCTATCCCACACCGAAAAGAGGTGGAATCACCGGCCAAAGTGAATTGAACCCTGCTAGAACCCTATGTTGGTTGCATAGGTTCAAATACTAGGAGATATAAAGAGAGCATACCCGCCTAAACAGACAGTCTCATCTAATGAGATTTACATGAACCTCTACCTTTCCGAAAGAATGAATCGCGACTCATAGCTAGCCTATCGGTGCTCCGTATAAAGTTCCATTACATTCATCTCACACATCATAGAAGCTGGCTTCTAGAATGAGGGCATCACTGCTCATTAGATGATTTCTCATCTCATCATCAGTATTAAGTGTTATAAATATCAATACTTTCATTAGATTGTTTCTTAGAGAATGGTCTCTTTATTAGGTTTACACTCTCATGGGTGAGTACGATTTTTGGTAACACTTATTAGGCTCGTTTGAGATTGATCTCTTCTTTAATATTAGCCTCTTATGTATCAATATGGAATTGGGCAAGGGAACCCGATTTCAAATCCCTTGAGCAACACTTAGTCTCATATTTAATTTTCTTGGTTTACATTTTCGGCTAATGGACCCGAGGTTGATCCCCAACGCCCACACTTCTTTTTTCTTTCTCTTCTTTCCTCTCTATTTTCGTTTGAGACCAATGATCCCCCACAACCTCATTTTATTTTTCTTTAGTTTCTCCTACTTCTCTCACCTATCCGAGGGTTGTGGGTTCGATCCCCACTCTCCTCATTTTATTTATTTTCCCTTTTTCTTTTGTTTCTTCACCCAGCCTTACCCCATTTCGAATCCCCCTCACCTCACATTAAATATTAATTTTTTTTCAGCAGCCTACATGTAGTGAGGTCTCGGGTTGAATCCCTGATGACCTCACATATTTTAAAACATTTTTTTTGAAACTCCAATTCTCCAATATATATAGTCGAAACCAAATTTCCGGCAATCTGGAAATTTTTTATCACGTTTTCCAGTCCTTTTTTTTCAACATTTTATATGGTAGATTTTTAGAAAAAATTCGTGAAACACTTCGTACATTATTAGGTGCAATTTCGTGGTTACATTTAACCAAGAGTTTTCACTCAATTCAACAACATCACACCTCATATGAACATCACGATTTTTACAAACATTTGCACATAAAATACAAAAAATTTAACATGCCATTTTCACACTTCAATTTATGCAAGAGCTACGGCCTACACAATGCACACACATACTTATCACATAATTTCGGAAAGACATAATTATTAGTCACATAAATCCGAACATACATACATTAACATAATCATCACGAAAACACGTTACATCCCTAATTTCTACCAGCAAACATACCCAACCTTCAACAATCGATGGGAGCTAGTGACAATGATATGCAACAGGGAACATTCCTAGTTTTCGGATTAGAATAGACTGAAACTTAGGGGTCTCTTGGGAAAGGGACCAAGAGGAAGAAAACCCATACCTTTTTCGTCGTTCAAAAACGTTTCAAACTTGATCCAGTGCTGCCAACTCCCATGAAAAACAATGCTCCACCAACGAAACCTCACATGGAATTCGTCAAGAAAATTGTTTTGCTTTTCGTTTTTAGTTTAGTTTTTCTTTTGAGTTTAAGCGTACAAGTTCTTCAAGAGTAATGACCTTTTTTTTTGATTTTTTTTGTTCTGCTTACTGATGATGAGCATGAGAAAGAGAGTGGATAGGCGTGAGAAAGCGAGTGGAGAGATGTGAGAGTAAGTTTAGGAGAAGGAGTTTTAGTTGAAGACTTAGTCAAAACTAGGACTCTTTTAAATTAAAAATCTGATTTTCCCTTACTTAAATAATCAAATTAAATACCAATTAATTCAACTTAATATTGCTTCCACCAAGGATCGAACCCGGGTAGAGCTTATCTCGCGAAAATGGGTCAATTCGGGTCAACCCTACCGAAATTGTCCAGTATTTTCATTAATTAATTAATTAATTAAATACTTAGGGTAATTACAATACTACCCCTATCCTAGAAAAGACCATTTTACCCCTAGACCCTCCAAACCTAAGATTACCCCTTTCAAGTCCTGGTTAAAACTCATCCGGGTGAATCTCCTCAATTTGGGTGCCCTACATGGCTGGACCCAACCTTGCCTAGCTCAACTAACTCACCAAGTTGGTTGGCTTGGATGGTGCTTTGATGTCTGGTTCTACGCGCATCAAGCCGTTTGAACCCAGTCTAATCTAGACATTCTAGGTACGTTTAGGCATTACTTAGCATAGTCATTTTCAGGTTGTTACAATAAATAAACTTAATATACCCAAAAATACCTAAATTAACCTCCTAGTGTCAGGTAAGGACGTGGGTTTAATTTCCCATTCACCCTATAATATAACAGTGCGATTGGCAGTTGGATTGCAGGCTGCATCAAAGCAGCAACCTATGCCCCGTAGGCCAATTGATGGGCCATTCTGGTAGCCATTGTTTGGGTATGAGGCTTGGTATTTGTTTCATTAACTCCTACAAAAAGTATGGAACGACGCGTACACATCAATATGGCGTCACCACACCTACGGGCCATCGTTCTTTGCGTAGGTAGACACTGCCAAGGAAGTGTTTAGGCAGCCTTTGGGTCCTCCTTGAGGGCCTTTTTCATGGCCCTAGTGGAGTTGTACCTTGATGTTTCCAACGTAAATACACATATTAACATGTTAGGGATATTCCACATAAGTTTTGACAAAAACGAAAACGTAAAACATACCAAGGCACACCAAGACACACATACACGTCTCAAGGATAACTTTCGAATGTTATCGGACGTTCTTGGATGTTTGACCTCCAAATGACTTCAAATTAATTATGCATACTATAAAACACTTGTTTAACATATTTTAAACCTTTTTAGACACATGATAGGCTCTAATCACCTTAATCCATTTTGAAGGTCCTTACATAGGCTGCCCAAGAAAGGAGGCTATTGCCTCACTCTTCACGAGCATGACCACATCTTGTGGTCGTGAAAACAGCCAAGGTGGGGAGATTGTGAAGATTACCTGTCCATGGGGGAGAAGAGGTCTTGAGACCTAGCTAATGTCAAAGACACCACGAGTCACTTCACGACTCATGGTGCACTTGACGGAAGGAGAGGGGCAGCCGTGAAAGTCCCTTAGCTAATTGAGGTGAGTTTGGTGGGGCGTTGGTGAGATACTGTCTCACCACTCCACGAAAACCACCATGTTCCATCATGCTTTTCATGGAACGTGATGTTGGGCGTGAATATGGACAGGGTCTCCCACTCAATTTTAGTTGGACTTCACTTTTAGAAGTCAAACTTAATGAGGGGTAGTTTGGGTATTTTTGGGGTGGAGTATATCTTAACTTTATGTCAATTTTCATCATTTCCAACCCAAAAACTCAAATACAAATTGAAACCCGAATTTCTCCAACTTCTCTCTACTTTCACTCTCTCAATTCATCCTACATTAAAGAACAAGAAGCTTGAGGAAGTAGAAAAACTCTCCAAGGTTTTCACTCAATTTTCGATGATAAACCTTCATTACGTTATAGGTTCTTCACTCTTGGCATTCCTTTCCCCTAGAGTTTTTCTCAAAGTTGATTTTCAAATTACCTAATTCTTAGGGTTTTTCTTCTACAAATGGGGTTTCTTCTAAACTTGAAATTGATGAACTAAAGTATATCTTGTGATTTGATGAAATAGGGGTTGGTATGATGATGTAATTGAAATGTCCTTATTATGTGGATTTTGAGATTATGATTATGATGTTAAGATATAAGGTTGGTTATGAAGTACTTATGTGTCCTACTATGATATGATGATGTTAATGTGCGAATGTCACATATGAGGGTTGTAAATGAAAGGACATTCTCATGGAATTCCTGTAGAGCTAATTATTATGAATATACGAGGAGTTAGTCTCCTATGACCTAAATGAAGTTATGATTTTTAAAGAAAGACATTTCAATAGGGACTCTAGCTTAGCACCGAGTGAACCAGTAGTGAGTAGTGTCCCTTCCAAGTAGGGAAGGTAGGTTCACTATTGTACTCATGAGATAGAAATTTCAATGCCAATGGCATAAAGAGGGTCTCAATCATGTCTCCTAGTTCTTGAACTATGTTTCCCCTATAGGAATAGTAGCTAGTGGATCCACCAAGATGCTCTGTTCATGTTTTTGTACTACCTTGGCCAGTAGTCCACCTTCTTTCAGAGTAGGGTTCCATGATACCATATTCCACATTAGATCATATGGTCTATGTCGGTTAAAGCAAGATTTTCCCAAAAGTAAAATGAAGTAATAAAGTGAAGTCTAAATAGGAGGAATTTAGGGGTTGTCTATGTAAGGATATGGGACTCTACCTATACATTGCTCTAGTTGGCCTTGAGAGGAGTCCTAGAAGGATGTTCTTATGTTCTTATACTACTATAAAGTGAATGATATGAAAATGATGACTTTACATGTTGATGATATTATATGATGTTGGTTTAACTTATGAACATGTTGTTAGTCTATATTGCTAAATATGATGATAAATACTCATGATGCTATGTGTGACAAAAAGGTTATTACATAATGAGATCCTTCTAAAATGAAATTTGAATACCATGTTATGATTAGAAGATGGAAGTTCCCCCTATGAAAATGACAAGAACCTATGTGTTTGATGCATTTTGTGAGTGAGTGAATAAAAGGTTTTGCTTGCTTGTGTTGCATTGAGTGCTAAATGGCTTTAATTTGTAATACTTGTCAGTTTGGTGCATTTACTTCTATGTGATTATGTTGTGAATGTTGAGAGATTCTCCATGATTCATTGAGTCCTTGAGGTGTTTAAGATGATCAAAGTGTCATTCGAGGACGAATGTTCCCAAGTGGGGGATATTGTAAGACCGCAAAAATGAATTAAGGTTATTAAAGCACCACATGTGTCTAAAAAGGTTTAAAATATGTTAATTATGTTTTTTTATAGTATGTATACTTTATTTGAGGTGATTTGGAAGTCAAATGTCAAGGGACGACCAAGACGTTCGACGACTAGTCACTAAAGGGCCTTAAGTGTTTTCATGAGCTTATGTGTGTGTGATGGGATCATAAGGTCCTTATATGAGTTATAATGATGTTTATAGTCATTATCTTAAGTTTCATGAAGTTTGGAGATCAAACGTTCAAGAACGTCAAAAAGGTTCAAAAGTTAGCCTTTTAGATGTGCTAGTGAGTCCTTGTATGTTTACCTTGTTTTCATGTGGTTCTTGGACTGTAAAGTCAGTATAGTTGACCCTAGTACCTTAATAGACATGTTAAGGGTCAAAACGTCTGGATACCACTCCCCGGGGATCACCCGAAGGGGCCCCAAGGAGGACCCAAACATTGGACAAGAAGCTTCCCAAGGCAGCGAGCAGGTATAAGAATTGGGACTTTCCCTTACGACACGCGCCTAGAAAGAATCTCACTGTCCAAAATATTATTAGGGGCAGAATAGCGATGTTGCCCCAAGACGCGCAACCCACATCCATGTAACAACCCTAAAAATTGATATGATAAGTAATGCTTAATGTGTCTAGAATGCCTACGGTTAGACCGAGTTTACACGAATTTATACGCGTAGAACCAGACCTCGGAACCCTTGCTAAAGCCAAGAAAACTAAATTGGGGAGTTCGTTGAGCTTGGAAAGGTTGGGTCCAACCATGTAGGGCTCTCGAATACGAAGATTTATTCGAATGAGTCTTTACCGGACTTAAAAGAGAAAATCATAGTTTTGGAGGGTCTAGGGATAAAATGGTCTTTTTCCAGACTAAGGGTAGTATCGTAATTACCCTAAATATATAATTAATTATTTAATTAATAAGGCGGAGAGGCAATTTGGGGAGAGAGGGTCGAAAATTTGCTCTTGAAATGAAGTCTTGCTCCACCCGGGTTCGAACCTAGGTGGAAGCAATGAATTAAAGTTGTTTTTATTTAAGTTGATAAATTAATATAATTAATTAATATTTATTATTTATTAGATGATTAAATTAAAAGGGAAATCAGATTTTTAATATTTAATGAAAACCTTATTTGACTAAGTCCTAAACTAGACTCCTAAGTCTAAGCTAACTCTCTTCTCTCACGCTCATCTCTCTTTCATGTCTCTATAACTCTCACTCACGATTCTCTCTGCCAAATAACTTCAAAAACAGTAGGTAAACCAAAGTTCTTCACACTTGAAGAACTCACAACAAAAATATAAGAAAACAAACGAAATCAATCACGTAGGCAAAGAGAAGTTTGTTCGTCGAGTTGGTGTTGTCTCTGAGGGGATTTAGACGTGATCTTTGGAGAAGATTTTGGGCAGCAAGTCAAGGTTTAAAAGTCATAAAAGGTATGGGTTCTCTTCTCTCTTGGTCCCTTTCCCAAGAGATCCCTAAGGTTCAGACGAATCTATTCCGAAAACTAGGATTGTTCCCCTTTGCATGTCCCTGTCACTAGCTCCCATTGAATCATAGGTTGGTTATGTTTGCTGGGAGAAAACTAGGGCTGAAACCTGTTTTCGTGATGATTACGTGTTTATATGTATGTTTGGAATTATGTAACTTATGTGGATGTTTTTCCGAAAATGTAACTACGTATTTTTGTGTGTGTTGCCGTGGCTATTGTTCATGGTTTAGGACTTGAAATGGCATGATAGTTCTTTATATTTCATGTACACATGTTGATGTAAATCGTGATGTTCATATGAGTTTAAATGTGGCTGAATTGAGTCATAATCTCTTGGCTAAACGAATCCATGAAAATGCACCTAAGAATGTGTTAAATGATATACGAATTACCCTATTAATTTACGTGTAAATGTTGATGATAGTATGCTGAAAAATTTCAAAAAAAAATCCATATTTAAGTAAGGAATTTCGGTCAAGTTAAGAGGTTTCAAAATGTTGTGAAAAATGAATTAAAACAAGTCAGGTCATGGAGGATTGAACCTGTGACCTCACCATGTTAAAAACCATGAAAATAAAGAAGTAAAAATGAATGTGGTGAAGGGGATTCAAACCATGGTCTAGGCAGCAAAGGAGAGTAAAAGAAAATGAAAAGAAAAGAAATGTGAGGCGTGTGAATCTAACCCACGACCTCTAGGCAGTTAAGGAGAGTGAAAGAAAATGAAAAGAAAAGAAATGTGAGGCGTCAGAATTGAACCCACGACCTCTAGACAGTAATGGAGAACTAAAAGAAAAATAAAGAGAGGATGTGGGGGTTCGATCCCCCAACCTCATGGTCAATGTGAAATAGTCAAGGAAAATTAAATAAAAGAATAAAAGGGGATGTGGGGCTTCGAAACCACAACCCCTCGGCCAAGGGAGAGAGAGTTTAAAGAAAAGAAATTAAAAGAAAATGAGGTTTTGGGGGATTCGATCCCACATCCTCTCAATCATATTGAGCGAAAAATGAAGAGAAAAACTAAGTGGAAAATAAAATGAATGTGTTGGGGCTCGATCTTGGGTCCCCAAGCCGTGTGGACCAACATAAAAGAAAAGAAAAATGTAAGTGTTGTCCAAGGGATTCGAAATTGGGTTCACTTGCCCAAATTCCATATTGATACATAAGTCGTACGTGAATTAAATGTTCAAGAATAATGCCCCCTACATAGATCGAAATCGAGATCTTGGCATACATACAAGATGCATAAGTCTTGTACCACATAATCTTAGGAAGATATGAATGACTTAAACGAACTATGAATGAAGCCTCATGCCTTGTATGTGTAGACCCATAAGTCTAACATACGTTTAAAAATAAGTGAACCTAAGATGTATGTAATGAAATGATGTAAATCTAGAAGGGTTAAGTACGAGTGTAAAACACACTAAATGGCCAAGTGCATTGGCATACGATGAAATGAATATTATGTAATGAAATGATGAAACCCTATAAGGGTTAAGTAAGAGTGTGAAACACACAAATTGCCAAGTGCATTAGCATATGATGAAATGAACATTCACGTAAAAGTAATTATGAAGAGCAAATGTGCCAATGTTAATGAATGTGGTCACAACATGATAAGAGGCTATTGTGAAATGATGAGAACAATCTCAATGAGCCTAAGTAAATGTTACTAAAACGTACTCACCTATGAGAGTGTAAAGTTAATGAAGAGACCAGTCTCTATGAACACTCTAATGAAAGTATTGAGAATAATGTATACTTAATACTAATGATGAGATGAGAAATCATCTATTGAGCTATGATGTCCTCATACTAGAATCCAGCTTCCATGACGTATGAGTTGAATGAAATGGAACTTTATACTGAGCACCGATAGACTATATATGAGCGGTGATGCCTTCTTTCGGGAAGGGATGAGGTTCACGTAACTCTCATGAGATGAGAATGTCCGGAATGCCGGGTATGGGTCTCCTTATATCTCCTAGTCTTCGAACCTATACTGCAAATATAGGGATCTGGCGGGGTTCAATTCCCATGTACGCTAGCATGTTTTGGGTCACTTTGTCCGGTGATTCCACCTCTTTTCGGTGTGGGGGAGACACTGGATTTCATGATGCTCACATGATCTATGTCGGTTAAAGTTAAAGTTCCCAATGAATGAATGAGGCCAGCCTCAAATGATGCACATAAGGAAATGAACGATACCAAAGGTGTTAGGATAGGATAATCAAGAGGTGAGCTAGACTCAAGTAATGACACTAGGTTATTCTTGATCATTGCACAGCAAACCCGATGAGAGTCTTAAACTACATCCTAGGTATAGATAATATTTACACTAGCTTATGAATGAACGAAATGAAGTACGTATGAATGAATGAAGCAGACTCTGTGTTTGTTAAAGAAGGCTCCCTAATTGAGGTCCCATATGTTGAGCCCTCATTTTGGAAAGTCTTAATGTTAAGTCCATGATTCCAAGGTCTCATGGCATATGAATGAATGATATGAAAGATGTTATGTGCTATATGCAATATGATATGTGCTATGTGTAAGATGTTATGTGATGTGTGCAATATGATAAGTATGATGATGCATGTTACTCTCATGGCATGACTTTCCTAATCCAAAAATAGAAAGCTCACTGACTTTCATAATTCAAAATTTGGAAAGCTCACTGACTTTCCTAATTCAAATTTGGAAAGTTCACTAACTTTCCTAATACCAATTTGGCAAGTCCACTGACTTGACTTTCCATAATAATGTTGTTAGGAAAGACCTATTCTTACTCATGCATGTCCTTGGTTTGTGCTTGCATATACCCATACTTAGTACAAGTGTGTACTAATCCCATACAACTCTATATTTTTAGGTGCAGGCACAGGTGGACGCTAGAGCTTACAGGTTGATGTAGCTGCTATCCGGACGTGGAGCTTTCATCCGGACTTGGTAGGACCTCATGCTTTTGAGGATGTCTACCGTTATTAGCTAGATTAGATGTAGGCTTTAGCTAGTGGAGCATATTCCACTAGTGTTTCCTTCCACTTTCATTTCAGACTTTGTATTGTGCCGTTTTGGCAAAAATACGTTTAATGCAATTATGAACTATTTCTTTCATTTGATTATCTCTATATTAGATGGTTGATTTGTGAACGCCTATAATGTTAAGTTTAAATGTTTAGCATGAAATAAGAAAACAAAAAGTTCAAATTTTTCGCAAAAATTAACCTAGATGAATTAAGAATGACGTATGTAGGCTTGTCTGCGACCTCTAAGAGGTCAACGACGCCGGTCTCGTCTGGGGTCTAGATTCCGGTCGTGACAAAGTTGGTATCAGAGCACTAGGTTAAATTTCGAGAATAACAAGTTCACATCAACCACATTGAGTAGTTTCTAAGTCATGGTAGTGAAGTGCACCACTATCCTGAATTAGAGACTGCATGATGCGTAGGAAAATTTCCCTTTTTCTGATCTTATCGTGCTTTTCCTAATATCTGATTTCTTGGTGTTATGAGCGTGTCTAACATCAATCCTTGTTGTTTTCAGAGAATGAATACTAGGAGGAATGTTGGTCAGAGGAGAGGAGGAGCAGCTGCTCGGGACAATCAGGTTCCACCCCAGGCTCCAGCTGAAGGAGTGGCTATGCCGTCTAACCCAGCTGGGTTGACTGATGCGGAGGTGCGGGTATCTCTAGCCCAGATGGCACAGGCCATCACTATGCAGGCCCAGGCCATGAATGACCAGGTCAACCGGCAGAATGTTCAGAGGGAGAACCCACCGGTTCGTAGCATGGCTGACAGGCTGAGAGATTTCACGAGGATGAATCCTCCTATTTTCACAGGGTCTAAGACTTCAGAGGACCCCCAGGAGTTTGTTGACGAGGTTCATAAGATTTTTGTGGCTATGGGGGCCACAGATACTGAGAAGGCTGAGTTGGCTTCCTATCAGCTCAAGGATGTAGCACAAACTTGGTGCAAGATGTGGCAGGATAGCCAAGCTTTGGGCGGAGTTCCGATCACTTGGGAGATGTTTATGACAACCTTCCTGGAGAGATTTTTCCCCAGGGAGATGAGGGAGGCCAAGTTTGAGGAGTTTATCAACCTTAAACAGGGATAGATGACAGTCAGGGAGTATTCCCTGAAGTTTGTGAAATTATCCAGGTATGCCACTTCTCTTGTATCTAACAGCAGGGATGAGATGAGCAGGTTCCTCAAAGGAATCAACAGAGATCTGGAGGAGGAGTGTCGGTGTCACAACTGGAATCTAGACCCCAGATGAGACCGGCGTCGTTGACCTCTCAGAGGTCGCAGACAAGCCTACTTACGTTATTCATACTTCACTTAGGTTAATTTTAGCGGAAAATTTGAAACTTTTTGTTCCTTAACATTTTTGTTAAACATTCTTAACATTTCATAATAGTTCACCATCAACCATATAACATTAAGAGATAAGCAACTGAAAGAAATAGATCAATAAGTATTAACTGTATAACTTCCAATATGGCACCAATACAAAGTCTGAATAAAAACAGGAAAGAAACGCTAGTGGAACATGCTCCACTAGCTCAACTCTAAAGAAAAAACTAAGCTAGAATGTAAAACAGTAGCATCCTCGAAAGCATGAGGACCTACTAAATTCCGGCTGAATGCTGACGTCCGGATAGCTGCAACAATGATCCTGTAGCTCTATCGCCCACCTGTGCCTGCACCTAAAATAGTATAGATATATAGGGTTAGTACACACTTGTAGTAAGTATGGGTATATGCAAGCACACACCACGAACATGCATGAGAAAGAATATCTCTTTCCTAACAACATGATTTTTGGGGCCAAGTCAGTGGACTTGCCAAATTGAGATTAGGAAAGTCATGCCATGAGAGTAACATGCATCATCATAAATATCATATTGCACACAGCACGTAACATCTTCATATAGCACATATCATAACATATAACATATAACACATAGCTTCTTTCATATCATTCATTCGTATGCCATGAGACCTTGGAATCATGGAATTGACATTAAGACTTTCCAAAATGAGGGCTCAACATATGGGACCTCAACTAGGGAGTTTTCATTAGCAAACACAAAGTCTCTTTCATTCATGCATACGTACTTCATTTCATTTCGTTCATATGCCAGTGTGAACACCAGTTATACCTAGGGTGTAGTTTAAGACTTTCATCAGGTTTGCTGTGCAATGATCAAGAATAACCTAATGTCATTACCTGAGTCTAGCTCACCTCTTGATTATCCTATCCTAACACCTTTGGTATCATTCATTTCATTATGTGCTTCATTTGAGGCTGGCCTCATTCATTCATTGGGAACTTTAACTTTAACTGACATAGATCATGTGAGCATCATGAAATCCAGTGTCTCCCCCACACCGAAAAGAGGTGGAATCACCGGACAAAGTGACCCAATAACATGCTAGCGTACATGGGAATTTAACCCCGCCAGATCATTATATTGGCAGTATAGGTTCGAAGACTAGGAGATATATGGAGACTCATATCCGGCAAGCCAGACAGTTTTATCTCATGAGAGTTACTTGAACCTTCGCCCTTCCCGAAAGAAGGCATCACCGCTCATAGCTAGCCTATCGGTGCTCAGTATAAAGTTCATTTTATTAAACTCATACGTCATGGAAGCGGGCTTCTAGTATGAGGAAATGATAGCTCATTAGATGATTTCTCATCTCATCATTAGTATTAAGTGTGTTAATATCAATACTTTCATTAGAGTGTTCATAGAGACTGGTCTCTTCATTATCTTACACTCTCATAGGTGAGTACGTATTGGTAACATTTACTTAAGCTAATTTGAGATAGCTCTCATCATTTACATTAGACTCATATCATGTTGTCACCACATTCTTCATCATTAGCACCTTTGCTTTTCATAGTTACTCACCTCTTATTATGTGAATATTCATTTCATCATTTCATAGTTCATCTCATCATATGCCAATGCACTTGGCCACATAGTGTATCTTACACTCGTACTTAACCCTTCTAGGGTTCATAATTTCAATACATACATCTTAGGTTCACTTATTTTGAACGTATGTAAAAATTATGTACCTATACATACAAGCCATGGGGCTTCATTCATAGTTCGTTAAGTGATTCTTACTTTCCTAAGATTATGTAGTACAAGACTTATGTATCTTGTATATATGCCAAGATCTTGATTTTGATCTAAGTAGTGGGCATTATTCTTGGATACTTTACTCACGTATGACTTATGTATCAATACGGAAGTTTGGGAAAGGGAAGCCAAATCTTGAATCACTTGGATATCATTATTAATTTCATTTATTTTATTTCTAATATTTATAACATTAGAACACTAAATTTAATCTCAACATTAATATCGAAGGATTAATTCTCTATTTAATTTTACTCTTAAGTTGGCCGAAGGATTGTGGGTTCGAACCCCCACAACCTCTTTTTATTTTTCATTAAGATACATTGCTCATTTTCGCCCAAACCAAGAGGGTGTGGGTTCAAACCCCCACAACCTCTTTGATTTTTCCTTTGATTCTCGCTGGGATAGGGAGGTTGTGGGTTCGAACCCCCACAACCTCCTTATTTTTTTTATTTAATTTCGCTGAGGCTTGGGAGTTTGTGGGTTCGAATCCCACGCCTCCCATTTATTTGGTTAATTATTTTTTTCTCTTCATTCACATCTAGTTCGCGAGTTCGAATCCCCTTAGCACCATTTCCCTCTTCTTATTTTGCGAAATCAGTACCTAGGATCGAATCCCCTTAGCCCCATTTCCCTTTTCTTTTTTGCGAAATCAGTAGCTAGGATCGAATCCCCTTAGCCCCATTTCCCTTTTCTTTTTTTTTTCTTTGTCTCGCAAACAGTAGCTAAGGGGTTCGATTCCCCTTAGCTCCTTCACTTTTTTTTTTATTTCTTTTTCAGCTTCTTTAACATGTGAGGTCTTGGGTTCAATTCCCATTGACCTCACTTATTATATATCTTCTTTAAAACCCCAGAATTTGACATTATTGAAGAGTACACAAATCTGGAAAATTTTTAGTCATTCTTCCACTCATTTTTAGGCGCATTTTTCATAAGTTTAGTTGGCTAAGAGATGGTCATTTCAATCCACTATATTTCATTGCAATGAACATCACATTGTATACACATTTCACACATAAAATACACAAAAATTTCATGTCTTATACGACTCCAAACAGTGGCTAAGGCACTGCCAACGTACACACACACCAACCTTTTCGACCACACTTTGAATATCATTTTCGTAATTTTCCTCACATAAACATGTTCACATTTAATATAAACACATCTACATACTTAAATCTAGCAGCACAACATACCCATCCTACGAATTCGTTTGGGAGCTAGGGACAAGGACATACAAAAGGGAACAACCTTAGTTTCGGAGTGAATCTTTTTGAGTCGTAAGGGACCTCTTGGGAAAGGGACCAAGAGGGAAGAAACCCATACCTTTTGATGTTGTTAAAGTGTGAAGCTGCTGCCCAGAAACTCCTCCAAACAACGCCCAATTCTCCTCAACGTACACACCACTCATCGAACAACCTCCCTTTGCCTTGACGTTTTTGATTACCTTGCTTTTCTCAAAACTTTTCGTGTGTTTATCAAGTGTGAAGAAAAATTGTTATTAAACTGTTCTTGAGCTTTCTTATTAGTCAGAGGGTGAGAGAATGAGAGTTGAGAGACGTGAAAGAGAGTTGAGAAACGTGAGGGAGATAGTTATTAGGATTAGGAGACTAAATTCAAGACTTAGTCAAAATAGGATTTAATTAAATTAATACAAAAATCTGATTTATTTTAATTAATACGTGAAAGGACCATTTTACCCTTAATGAATAGATTTTAATTGATGATTAAATCATCAATTCATTGCTCCTAGTGGGGCTCGAACCCGAGTGGCACCCCATTTGCGAAATGGGTCACTTCGGGTCGCCCCAACCCGAAATGCTCTTTTAATTAAATTACTTACTTAATTTATTAATTCCTCAGGGTAATTACAATATTACCCTTGGCCTGGAAAAGACCATTTTACCCCTGGACCCTCAAAACTTAAAATTTCCTCTTTTAAGTCCGGTAAAGACTCCTTCGATTAAGTCTTCATTTTCGCGAGCCTTACTTGGTTGGTTCCAACCTTTCCAAGCTCAACTAACTCCCCAAGTTAGTTGACTTGGTCGTAGTAAGGGTTCTGAGGTCTGGTTCTACGCGTATCAATCCGTGTGAACCTTGGTTTAATCGCAAGCATTCTTGACACCCTAAGTCTTGATCCTATTCATTTTTAGGGTTGTTACATTATCCCCCCTTAGGAACATTCGTCCCCGAATGACACTACCACTTCACATCGTAATGCCAGTCATATCATAATAAAATCACTATACACAGTCAATCAATAGCAACAAAATACGGAGAGATAAGGAACATAGACTTAAGAGTAGGAAGTCTAACCTCAAGAGCTGAAAAGATGAGGGTAGCGGGATCTCATGTCGGCCTCAGCCTCCCACGTAGCACCCTCAACAAGATGATTTCTCCACAATACCTTCACTGTGGCAATCTCCTTGTTCCTCAGCCGCTTGACCTGTCTGTCTAAGATCTCAACAGGTACCTCCTCATAAGACAAGTCTTCACCAACCCCCAAAACCTTCAACAGGTAGAATCGATGCTGGATCACCCAGGCATTTCTTCAACATAGAGACATGAAAGACTGGTGAACAGAAGCTAGCTCCGCAGGCAATGCTAACTCATAGGCCACCTCACCCACTCGCTGTAGGATCTCATATGGTCCAACATACCTCGGACTCAGCTTCCCTTTTCTACCAAATCTCATCACCCCTTTCATAGGTGATATCTTCAAGTAAACCTGGTCACCAACATCAAACTCTAAGGGCCATTTCCTGTTATCAGCATATGACTTCTGCCGACTGTAAGCAGTAGCCAACCTGTCCCTAATCACTCTGACCTTCTCTAAGGCCTCATGAATGATCTCTGGACCCAAAATGGATGACTCTCCAACCTCGAACCACCCAACTGGAGATCTACACCTCCTACCATACAGTGCCTCAAACGGTGCCATCCCAATGCTGGAGTGATAGCTATTATTATATGAGAACTCTATCAAAGGCAGATGGTCATCCCAGTTACCTCTGAAGTCGATCACACACGCTCTCAACATGTCCTCCAATGTCTGAATAGTGCGCTCTGCCTGCCCATCTGTCTGAGGATGAAAGGCAGTGCTAAGCTTCACCTGCGTGCCCAAGCTCTTCTGGAAAGATCTCCAGAAATGTGAAGTAAACTGAGCTCCTCTATCTGAAATAATAGACAAGGGAATCCCATGCCATCTCACAATGTCATCAATTTAATGTCTCGCATAATCCTCGGCTCTGTAGGTAGACTTCACAGGGATAAAGTGGGCAGACTTAGTCAATCTGTCCACAATAACCCATATGGAGTCATGCTGCCTCCTAGTCCTCGGAAGACCAACCACGAAGTCCATATTAATGGCCTCCCACTTCCAAGTCGGAACCTCAATAATCTGAGTCAAACCGCCAGGCTTAAGATGCTTTGCCTTGACCTGCTGACAATTAGGACACTTGGCCACATATTCTGCAATGTCCTTCTTCATTCCATCCCGCCAATAAATCTACTTAAGATCATGAAACATCTTGGTGGAACCTGGATGTATCGAATATCTGGAATCATGGGCCTTTGCAATAATCCTGGTCCGCAAATCATTCACATCTGGTACACAAAGCCTGTCCTGATACCTAAGTATGCCATAACCTCCCAAAGCGAAAGACTCATTCATCTTGATCAGTATTCAGTCGTTCAGCTCCATCAACACAGGATCTAGATGCTGACCCTGCTTGACTTCAACTACCAAGAATGATTCAGAACTAGGATGAACTGAAACATCCCCACTAGTAGAGTCAACCAATCGCACACCCAGTCTGGTCAGTCTGTGTACACCTTTCACCAGCTCCTTCTTCTCATCCTCAACGTGGGCTGTACTTCGCATGCTCATCCTGCTCAAAGCATCAGCTACAACATTAGCCTTACCTGGATGGTACTGCACATTCATGTCATAATCCTTCAACATCTCCAACCATCTCCGCTAACGTAGATTCAACTCCCGCTGTGTGAACACGTACTGGAGACTCTAGTGGTCTGTGAATACATCCACATGCACTCCATACAAGTAGGGCCTCCACAGCATCAGTGCAAACAACACCGCTGCCAACTCCAGGTCATGAGTGGGATAATTCTTCTGATGAACCTTGAGTTGTCTGGACGCATAGGCTATCACCTTACCAATGTGCATAAGAACACAACCAAAACCAACCCTAGATGCATCACAGTAAACATTGTAATTCTCACCACACTTAGGCAAAGTAAGCACCGGGGCTGAAGTGAGTCTGTCCTTGAGCTCCTAGAAACTCCTCTCACAAGTCTCCGTCCACTCAAACTTGGATTTCTTCTTAGTCAAAGCTGTCAATGGGGCAGCAATGGAAGAAAAGCCCTCCACAAACCTGCGGTAGTAACCAGCCAATCCCAAAAGCTACGGATTCAGTGGAGTAAGAGGCTTTGGCCAGTTTTTCACCGCCTCAGTCTTCCTAGGATCCACCTCCACGCCCTGATCGGACACAACATGACCCAGGAAGGTCACTGATCTCAGCCAGAATTCACATTTGCTGAATTTGGCATACAACTGATGCTGTCTAAGTACCTGCAAGGTTAGTCTCAAATGTGTTCATGCTCTTCCTTTGGTCTTAGAGTAGATGAGAATGTCATCAATGAACACTATAATGAAAGAGTCAAGGTATTCACGGAAGACCCTGTTCATAAGATCCATAAATGCAGCAGGTGCATTCGTGAGACCAAATGACATGACTAGAAACTCATAGTGACCATAACGGGTACGAAAGGCTGTCTTTGGGATATCTCCATCCCTAACCCTAAGCTGATGGTACCCTGAATGAAGATCAATCTTAGAAAAGAAACTAGACCCTTGGAGCTGATCGAACAAATCATCTATTCTGGGAAGTGGATACTTATTCTTTATAGTGACTTTGTTGAGCTGCTGATAATCGATACACATTCTACGGGTTCCATCTTTCTTTTTCACAAACAACACTGGAGCGCCCCAAAGGGATATGCTCGGCCGAATGAAACCCTTGTCACTGAGATTTTAACTGCAGCTTCAACTCTTTGAGTTCAGCTGGAGCATTCTGTAAGGAGGAATTGAAATTGGTTTAGTATCGGGTTCTAAGTCGATACCAAAATCAATCTCTCGAGGGGAGGGACTCCATCAAATCATCAGGAAATACATCTAGGAACTCACTCACTACAGCACTGAGTCTATGGAAGGAATGTCATGATCTAGATCATTAACACTCACAAGATGACATAATAACCCCTTGGACATCATTTTATTGGCCTTTAGGTTCGAAATCAAGAGGTTAGGACGACTCGAGTTGTACCCTCCCAGACTAGCTCCTCTTCATTAGGGAAACAAAATCTCACCACTCTACTACGACAGTCCAAGCAAGCATAACAACTGTGAAGCCAATCATGCCAAGAATAACATCAAAATCATGCATGGGTAACTCAATCAAGTTTGCACACATAGTCTTACCACTCACAACTATTGGGCAATCCTTGTATACTCTATCAGTTCTTACATTCTCCTAAAGGTGTACTAACCACTATAGGATCATGCAAGAACTTCAGGCAATATCTCAAAAGTAGAGCAAGCAGAGGAGTCACAAAGGAAAGCGTAGACCCTGGATCAAGTAAAGCATAAACAAAGTTGAGAATACTTGCAGCATACCTGTGACCACATCAGCGGACTTCTCCTGCTCCTCCCTGCCCTTCAGGGCATAGAACCTGTTCCTCTTAGGAGGCTCGCTGCTGCTGCACCCTGTGATTAGGCCTAGGCCTGAGCATTACCTCCAGCCTGACCTCTGTTCTGTGGACAGTCTCGACCATGTGCCATTCTTACACAACCGAAGCAGCATTATGCACTGTCTGCACTCTCCACTGTGAGCTCGGCCCACACTTAGCACAATTCTTCTTAGGACGCTGCATCTCACCTCCATTGCCCTTCTTGGGCTCAGGTCTGCCTCCTCTAGGTGTAGCACTCCTCTGAGGATTAGAATTTCCCCCTTTTTGAACCTTGGCTGCTCACGGACGCCAAAGTTGTTTCTGTGGCCTCCATGACTGGGACCTGCCTGATCTTGAGGCCTAGCCTCCTAGCATCACGAA